>OX388149.1:5607749-6120596 GCA_947579745.1 Apocheima hispidaria | reverse complement strand
GAGCCCTGATAACCTACTCATTTTTATTCCACCAAATTTTGTCGGTAAGTGAGTAGTATGCTTAGGTATGTCCGTTCAAGTAAATGAAAATCCTGTTTTGGTAGTTTTTCAAACGTAAAAAACTATAAGTAGTATTCAAAATACTAAAAACCCGACCAAGTTCGTTTCGGACTCTCGCACCGAGGGTTGCATATCATCAGATAAATAATTTAATATATTTGGGAAATTAGTGCCAAAAAACAAAAACAATGAATTTGGTTATGACGATGACATAAATATCAATCATAGTATTGGTAACATATCGACGGTTCGAAATTTTTGAAGTTCGATTTTTAATCGGCCGAACACGAACCGTGTTGTTGTTTTCCCGTTGGATTATTATACATATCTTTTGAAATCTGAAAAAACTTTTTTTAGAGTATTATTAATTAGAACCATTTCTGTCCGAATTTTATTTCCTTTTTTTTTTGTTTATGACTATATTTATTGCCCGAACTTTCGAAATACTTTTGTATTTTATGCACAGAATCACGAAAAATTTGATTTGTTTTATTATTCAATTTGTCTGGACAATATTGTGTTTTAGATTTATGGGTTCCTATTTGTGTTTGAAAAACATTGTGAGTTTTTAACTGTCACTTGCACTATCTTCTATAAAAGATTTAGAAAATCTTCTTAGTGGATTGTGTATGTATAGTAAAATAGCAGTTAATTATGATGAAGCGGGGTGGCTCTTGGGGCCACCCTTGAGCCGCGTTTAAGTTTATAAAATAGGCACAGGTATAGGTTTCTATTGGTTCGTATATATTGATACGAGTATTAAATTACTTTAATACTCGTATCAATACAAACCAATAATGTTGTTAATAAAATTACCAAAAATGTTCAGTTTTCTATTATGAAAGTAGCAAAATAAAAATTGGTTTTAGGTTGGTACCTACTTTGTAGTTTTTTCTGAAGTGCATTGAATTATTTGCGGATTTCATTGGTGGGAAGAAAACTAAGTTTTAAGCGGCATTTTACTTCGGTTTGGAAAAACTCGATGCAATGCCGCCGTGCGGTATAATATTGGCGTATGTTTGTATTTTTGGGTATTTAATATTTCGGAGTTGCTATTGTGATATATTTCTTTTGGATTTTGATGAGTTTCGTTTTGAAGTAATTGGAGTAATATGTATTTTCGAAAAAAATACTTTCGAAATTGTGGATTCGAAACCCTTAATATTGAATAGGAATTTTAGCGCCTGTCTGACTCGCACTTGATCGGTATTACCTATTATTCAAAAGATACAGTAGATTCGGACATATAGATGGCAAAGGCTCAGCAATAGGGTACCGTTAGGACCCTTTGGGCACAGACCCTGAAAAGAAATTGATTATGTGACACGCAAAAATATATTTTTTAATAAAAAACAATTTATATAAAATAATTTAATAAAAAATAATGAAATACATCTCAAATTTTAGGCTCGTCTCGTGTTTGTAATATTCTTGTTGTAGTCAGTCTTATACAGTCATTGTTGTTCTCACATTGTCATTAATACGAATATTAAATTAAAAAAATTTAAAGTTATTATTACACTACATTTATGTATGATACATTTTGATTCATAATGACTATAATTATAATAATAATTTATTTCTTTAAAAAATCTTCCTTCAACATATATTATATCTGTACGCCTCATCATCAATAGATTTAGGCAAACGTCATTTGAGCCTAAATTATTATGTAAGAATGTTTTTTTATTTTCTGTTAAAACTGTTACTGTTAAAACCGACATTATTCGCGTTCAAAACCGATAGGCGGTATTCGCTTCTTAAACGAAACAATTTTCGCTGGACGTTTTTCACTGCTTTTACTGAAATGTTTTTCACTGGTTTCAACGTGTTCTTTTCTAAACGACATGGAAGTGACTTATACCTAATATACAGGCAAAAATCAACAAATGTTTGGTACCCATAGCAGTTGTGATATCCGTTTAGATTTGAACAATAGAAATATCGCATAACTCGATTTTCGCTACACAGCGGTATCAAATTTCGCTTATATCTGAATAGGTCTTTATAAATGTTCGTACCATAACATAATATATTATTTTAATTTTTTTTGCAAGATATGTTACTATCGAGTTATCATAGCTATATCGACGTCATACTAAATCCAATATGGCTCCGCATTTGGAAAATAATATTTTTTGGAACTAATAGATGTGAATGTGGCAAGTATTTGAAGAAAGGACACAAGGGCCCGCTTCAAGCTATCTCATTCATACCTTTTCAACATTTTTTAATATACAAATTACTAAGTGGAAATTTAAAAAATCAGACGTATAATTTATTAATTTCAAACTAAATTTACTGAAATAAAATTAAGTCATCAATTAATTGAACTATAGCCTAACTAACCTAACTAACTAACTATGAAACCACTATGAACTATGATAACTATAGCCTAACTATGAAAACTGACGTGGTTTTGACACATTTTGTTTTAATATAAATAAACTGAGTCGGTAATTCCGACTATAGTTTCCGTTTTATTAAAACAAAATATATTTTAGGCACTTAAATACAAAATAGAAATATATACAACTTAAAACTGAGACTAATCTAATAAACCGCTACCAGCGGGCGTCGTGCCCAAAATATTTTTATTTAGGTTTTAGTTCAATTAATTTAAATTTAATTTGAAGTTTAAACGAATCTTAATTAATAAATGATTTATTTATTTTTGTTTACGTATCTGGGTAATTAATTACATAAATTGCAAATTTGTATGAGTTGCCCGTTATAGAGTCCAGTCTTCCAGAAAATTGGACTAAGCTTACTTCTGATTTTCTAGGCCATAAATGTATGGTTCTGTGAGAATCTTGGTTTTATCTAAGTATTATATATTATACTATAAAAGTTAAATACAAAGATACAATTCAAAGTTTATAATAATATCCGTTTTATGGGTATGAGACATTACCCTCATAAATATATTTGGGCTATAGAAGCAACCCTTTTTGCAAGGTTTTGTTTAACTTACAATGTTTGTATGTATGTATGTTCGGGTCAAATCTTGTAACTGAATTTTAGACCAGTTCCGCTTGATCAATAGAGTTAAAATTTTGGTTTCGATGAAAATGAAATATTACGAGAGCGAGCTGATCTGATGATGAAGACGGAAGGAGAAAAACGGAACTCCTCGGTAGCTAACAGTAGGTTGATAATGTTTCGACTCATTTTGATCAACTTACAGGAACGGACATAAAATATTATATTATATGTATATTATATATAATAATATATTATATTCGTCCAATACCGGATTTATAAAAGCTTGTGTGGAAAAAAATATTTTTCCACAAATACTTATATCTTTGGTGTCCTCCAGAAAATTATGCTGACAATACAGTGCCAGAATAACTATACGTATACCTATATCTATATATTGCAGAAGATAGTTTGAAAAATACGTAAGCCAGCTATCGAGCTAACCTGTGTCCTTGCCGTTTTTAGTTTATTGTCTATGGTTTGACCAAGAAATTTAGTTGCAGATGTCTACTTCCTGTACGACTTTCTGTACGACTGTTTCTGTACGACTTCCAATATAATGCACTTTAAAGTAATAAGTTATTGTACGCTCCCGAAAATGGACTTGGTGTATTGGTTTTTCCTCTAGAAGTCTATTAGACATTAGACATTGTTATTACAACATGTGTTGTAATTACTGCTACTTTATAATTGATACTAACTAATATCATCTGCAAAGATAATTTTCAGATGAGCCTTTTTATTTCATTTTATTTATATTGGCTTTTTTATTAGGTGATTAATGTAGGATATGAATTTAAGCCCCAAATGAAAGTCAATTTTCAAATAAGTAGATATCTCCAATATACCTGCTGTACTTTTGCTAAAATATTTTAAGTACATAATCATTGAATTGTATGGGTAGCTTCATTCATTAAAAAAACAAAAATTAATACATAATTTCACAATTTCTAAATGGCTTGTACTTTATAGTAACTGATTGAAATAAGAAAAAAAGTGTAACGGCCTAACTCAGAGATTTTTATTAATTACTTAAACTGCAAATTTCAAAAGATTATCTACAGAAAATGTTTACTTAGTAACGTAAAAATTAATCGTTCAGCGTCCCAGAGTGCGGCCATATTAAGAGGTTTTTTTTAAATGTTCAATTTCAAAAAGCTTAAGGGAGTTCTCGAAAGTCCCAAATGTCGTTATATGGACGGGGTGCACGCTATTGGACCCTTTGTTGGGGGCGGGGCAACCGTTGCAACCCACAACCATACTATCTCTATTTCACGCTAAAACATTGTGATAGTGGTCATATAATTATACCGTATATAATATAAATACGAAAATATAAAATATGTGATAATTTTAACAAAAAAGTCATAGAACTTGTATCAATCCCATTCAAATCTCTTTAATTAAAAGTCGCAGAAGCATGCAAACATTCACAATCGCAACAAACGAATACAAAATAAAAAAAAGAAGTCGCCGCTTCGATTCCGAGGCAAGCTGAAAAAAAAAGCAAAATTAACCAACTCGTTCGTAATCGTTCGGTTGAATTCGCGCTTCTTTGGCGCCAGATTTAAAATTTTAGGCTAGCGCTAGCGGTCGCGAGGGAGGGCGGCAGACGGAGGGGGGGGATATCCGCTCGCTCGCGGATTGCCCAATTCCTGCCGAGCGTGCTGAGCCGGCGACGATTATTTCGTCATGCCGCCACTATGTACCTACCTACTCTGACTCAAACGGAACGATTACGACACAAATATTTCAGGCGTACGATGCCTTCTCACGATATCACTTAAAATAATTTAAAGGATGCGCAACCTATGATTCCGATAATGGCCGTGTTTCTGCAGAAAATTCAAAGAATTCGCAGCCGAATTTTAAGACAGCCTGCGTAAACTTTAACGTCACTGCGCACACGACCACGGAATCTGTAGGCTGGAGGTGGAGGACTGGAGACCGTCGATGATGATTGTATGCCGACCGAATAGGAGAGAGAAAAAGACTGACTAGTGGAAACAGTCCGAGTCAGATTCTCTATCCTGCACGGCCGACATTGAATTTTTTCGTTCTTCTGGTTTCTGTTCTTCACTGGAGCTGTAGATGTCCCAATAGGTTGCGCCGTGCACCGCGACTACTGTAGGCGTGAGTCACATGACGTCGCAAGAGGAAAAATGTGACTAATTAATTATGTTCGGCCGCGCAACCAAACTAAAACTGATTTAAATTCTAATAGAGATCGTAAAATATTTAAAAGTCGCGCGCAAACGTAGTGCCATATGAAGCATGTCCAAATATAAATTATTATCACAATTTTATTCAAAGGAGAAGCGTGGTATCGCGGACCGTGCACGTTAGAAACTAACTTTGAAATAAAGTTAACTTCCACTAGGCTGTTCTTAGAGTTTAGGAAGCGACCGGAGCTGAGGACGATCAAAGTGCGAATGATCGTCGCGTAGCGGAGATCCATGGCATAGTGGTGACAGGCGAATGGGAGGCGCGGAGCGGAGCGCGGGGCGGCGGCAGCGGGACAGGCTGCGCGCGCAGTGAAAGGACGCGAGTGAGGAGTGTGATGTAAGCGATCGATGTGGAGCCCAACAGGCATCGTAAAGACATCGTTTTAGATATGAAAGTATATCTATATACCGCTGTCTTAGGCCAAGACATAAATGATTTTAGGTTACGTTAAAGTCGAAGTTTCTTCAGAGACCTTTAACACTCACCGATTCACCGAGCGCGAGAAATTCAGTAACAATCCACGTTAATAATATCGGGTCAGTGAACTACAATGCTTAAAATGGTTGTAGTTATAAATACACGTGCTGTGATCAGTGTGGAAGCACAAGGAATGACCACTCTGAGCGAAACGCCACGCGAAAGCTCATTGCCGGTCAGAAGCATGCCATGATAGACGGATCATTGGTGTGGCGGTAGCGAGGCGTGAGCAAGTCGGTGAGACAGCCGCCATCGCCACAGCGTCATCGTTGGTATCGACCGGCAAGAGGTGCGGCTGCTCGAGCTCGGGCGTTGTTCGTGAGTTTCCGCATGCGCTCGGCGGCCTATGTAGGTCACACGTGTAAACGTTATCCCCTCCACACCGGCCTTGGCTTACTTTGGACGAAATGGCAGAGCGCCCCCCTTCATGTAGGGCCTACTGCGACAAATCAGCGGGTACTCATCCTAGCCCTAATTTTAGGCTTGAGTAAATATCGTTAAGTCAAACGAAAAATTAGGTACCGGGCAGACAACAAGAATTTCTCCAAAACAAAACACTAAATTTTACGAACATATTGCAAGATATTATTGTTTTCTATCTATCTAGATTTGCTGAAACGTAATGATATGAAATTCTACTCAACTTTACATGCATATTTATTAGTTATTTTGATTTGGTTTTGTTCTTTCATGATAATGAGCAAGAAAAAAACACGCAATATTTTAAGTCTCATAAAAGGAGCATAAAGATAAAATCCATTTATAAAGACAAAAAACGGTGAGTGGGCATCGGGGAAGGTACCTATGTATGACAACGCTCTCTCCATTCCACCCGCATGCGTAGAGCAGGGCTCTGTACAATCTTCGGCCCGGCTCCGAAGACTGCAGCTTTGTACAATGCAGCAGCGTTATAATTGATAATAATCAACAAAAAAATATACGTTACTTACCATTTATTAATCGATCACTTACCTTTTTTGTTTCAACGTTATGAACTGAACTTTTTTAACATAAATAGTGTTAAAACCTTAACCAGCGCGGCACCGCAGTCACGAGTCAAAGCAGCGAGTGAACGGTGAGTATCTAACCCGGTATCTATCATCGAGGTCGGTTCTCGGCAGCCCAGCGGGCCCC
Organism: Apocheima hispidaria; assembly: GCA_947579745.1. Classification (NCBI taxonomy): domain Eukaryota; kingdom Metazoa; phylum Arthropoda; class Insecta; order Lepidoptera; family Geometridae; genus Apocheima; species Apocheima hispidaria. The sequence goes on along the minus strand of OX388149.1, from coordinate 6,113,717 downwards.
ATCGAATAAAACCGCTGCAGATGATGAAAACAGTGTTTCGACCTCGTTCCAATGTAGGACAGCACCCGAAATAACTAGGGCGCCGTTACTGCGCAACTCATAGCTAACGACCAACGTCGCTAGACCTGTGATAAAACTAAACACGCGAGAATATCGTCCACGTAGCAGTTCACGTTGGGCTGGTCCTGTCAGTTGCCGAAATCGACCTCTTATGCTCATCAACTATACAAAGGCAACTGGAAACACGAAAACGATGTAGCACGAAGAAAAATATATGTATATTAAGATTTAACTCCTGTCTAATACAAAATATCATATACTAATAATATATATATGTATACCTTCGGTTTTTTTTTTACTGTGACATTATGGAGAAATCCGAAACAATAGAAGATACAAGAAAACCTTGAAGAAAACTAACATTGGGTTTTTTTTCTAAAAACCATTTTGACATAATTGTTTTTTTGGTCAAGCGTTAGTTCCCCATAAAAATGAGTTGTTTAGATCTTTTTTCTTTTAATGCGGTTTGATTCAGTTTCACGTCAGGATCATTGTATCAGAAGAGAAAAATCGGATCAGTAGAAATAGTTATAGTTAAACTGGTATTCGTTGGTAGTATATTACAGAACAATCACCCATCAGCCACCTCACAGGTTTTCCTAGTTTGGGTACCAATACACTCCACGTACCTAAACCATGACTGTATAAGCAAATATAATTTCTTTACAATATTTATTAAGACATTTGTGGATAAAAAAACGTTTTCAATGGCGAACTCATACATAGTTTTATCACAGACAAAATACACGGCGTGTTTAGATCAAAAATATCGCTTGAGGAAGCCAGGTTTTTTTTTCTTAGGCTTCAAGTTTTGTAGGTTATGTTACTGTTATCAACTGAATGAAGTCTGAAAACAGGACGAAGTTGTTAGTTATTAAGCAAAATAGGAATCCTTGGACACGCAGTAGTCACACAGAAGAATAGCAATATCCGAAAAGTCAAAAGGCAGTCCAGATCGTTTGGAAATAAAAGGAAAAAAGAGTATAAGACAGAACTGTGGAGCCAAAACATAAGAGAAAAAAAGCATTTGACGTCCGAATCAGAAATGTCTTCGTTTATTCTTTTATTTTCACCCGTTGTGCAACGCCCATTTTAAGATTTTTAAGCCTTATGCTATTATGGCCATAGCGCCTCGTCATTTTATACTTGATTGTATTGTGTTGTTTTATTAAGATGATAAATTCACGAAAAATCCCCAGTTGTGATAAATATTACAATGAGCCGACATGTTTTTATCGCGTTTACGCCAAAAGTCCAACCCCCCCTTATTAGCATGGCCCAAAGTGAAACAATAAATATTATAAAATGGTACTACCAGTACAGATAAAAGAGATAGAAGATGAATTCTAATTCGCTAAAGCCCTAAAAGTTGTGTTACTCGCGAAATCCTACTATATCCTAGACGAATTTTTGACAGATAAGACAATTACGGAATAGATTGACCCGCTTCGCACGATATTGCCATACCCAATCAGGGTCATTATGATTACTTATTTAAAATATGCTAATTAAGATCTGCATGTAACTTACATAATGTTTTCAATAAATGAATTGAGTATTGGTAGAAACCGGACGTATTTGTGAGAGCGAGCAAGTAGATAATGCTTGTCATAGAGTATAAATAATTAGAGAGGTGACAATATGAATCAAGATGACGGTTAGTAATCGACTAAAGGCCTCGCTACATGACCTGACCTGACATCGTTTGAAAGAGATGGCTATATCTAAGTTTCTGGGGGAGTGAAAGGGAGAAACTATAACCTTAATAGTTTGTTTCTTTTGCTCCCGTGAAATTCAAATCTAGCTGTCCCTTTCACACGATGTCAGGTCAGGCCATGTGTAGTGATTTAACTATTATTACAACACTGTCCCAGTTAAAAAAAACACGCACAAAAAAATAATGAAATAGGCTAGTAAGTAATGCACAAAGGAATAAATCCATCGCTACTAAAACTAAAAACAATAACAGCTAGTTTTTAACTTGTTACAAGGAATGTATGAAAATGTTAGATGGTGATACGAAGATTTTGTAATAAAATATAATATTTTTATAATTTTAAAAATATATAAGTAGTATCCTAACTAATATTTAATGAGGCGTTTTCCAAAAAAAAAAAAAACCTGGTTATAAAAGTACCCAATAGATGGCGTTAGATGTACCTTAAGTTTTTTCTGTCACAGTCAAGACATGAAAGACAAAAAATGTACGTGTGCCTTTTTTTTCTCGTGTTTTTTGGCTCGACATTTGTATTTAGACAATTTCAAGTAACGTAACTATGTATTTGACTTCATTTGAAATATTACAATAGTTGACACTGGCTAAATACACAACGTGTGGAGCCAAAATTTACGATTTAAAAAATAAACATAAAATATTTCGACGGAAATGACAATGACAGATAAAACGATAGGTCTGTTACGCCATCTAGTAAGTATTTTAGAACTACTTTTTTTTTTTTTGAAAACGGCTCTTTCAGAGAAGTATAGCCGCAGTCGTATCAGAACCTATAAAACTTCGAAGTATATTAATGAATACGTTCGTCTCGAGGAAAAAACTTCGCTTGCGCGATTCAGAACTTCCTACATTACATTAAAATTATCTCCATGTTTGTCGCGTTATCACGGCTAAACGGATCTTGATAAAATTTGATAAGGAGTTTAAATAGTATTTATGTACGTTTTTTAGGCTCCCTGTGCCCTAAATCGTATTACATACCCTACGGGTGATATATTTTATGATTTTTGTAATTTAATTTGCTTGACGTATTTTAACTTTATCTGGGTTTTTTACCTTACATTAAACAAATACATAATATGTTCTTTATTTTTACGAATTTGTATTTCGAAAGTAAGCATTGCCTCCCACTCCTGCACTAGCTGAAAGAAATAATATAACAATATTTTACGTGATCAATATGAAGAATACGACAGGATTCATTCCTTCCCGAAATGAAATTTTCCGTTTTTTTTTTCCGAAATGAATAAACAATCCCGAATGGGCGTATCGCGGTGATAGATGGGAATATCGTATTGATAGACAAAGTAGATGGCGCGTGCGACTTCCTGCCGCTTGTCAGTGCCGTTAAGGTGCAACGTTTCACTCAGCGCGCGAAATTCAATTTTTCTTGCGTTTTTTTGTCAATTACAGCTTAATTACTAATCGTAGGTTCATGAAAACTAATTTTGCGATAATAAATAGATTGTTTCAAGAAATTACACCAACCAAAAATTCAAGTTGAAAGCTGGTATAAGTATATTTTTCACTAAACCAAAAACCAAGATGAAAATCAGCTTATTGAGATTTGTAGCTAAGCCAATGTTACCTAGGTTATCATTTTACTCGTAATTTCTTAAAACAACTTATTCATGAGCGCAAAATTGGTTTCAATATATCCACGATGAGTAATTAAGCTGTAATTGACGAAAAACGCAAGAAAATTTGAATTTCGCGCGATGAGCGACACGTTGCACCTTAAGGTGCTAAGGTGCATCGTTTCGCTCATCGCGCGAAATTCAAATTTTCTTACGTTTTTTGTCATTTGCAGCTTAATTACTCATCGTAGGTACGTGAAAACTAATTTTGCGATAATAAATAGATTGTTTCAAGAAATTACACCAACCAAAAATTCAAGTTGAACGCTAGTACATTGAAAGCTAGTATAAGTACATTTCTCACTAAATCAAAAACCAAGACGAAAATCAGCTTATTGAGATTTGTAGCTAAACTAATGTTATCTAGGTGTTCTTTTTTCCCGTAATTTCTTAAAACAACTTATTTATTGGCGCAAAATTGGTTTCAATAAATCCACGATGAGTAATTAAGCAGTAATTGACAAAAAACGTAAGAAAATTTGAATTTCGCGCGATGAGTGAAACGTTGCACCTTAAGAATGTAGAAACCGTCCGCCTGCGAGTTGAATGCAGTCGGCCCTTCAAAAGCCTTCGAAATCTCAGCATTCAATTAAGCTAGTTACACTCTAGGTTACGTGCGCGGACTGTACTTATTGTATTAGTATTGTCATTCGGGTTTTTGACGCGTCAGAGCTACTGTTATTGAGCAATTCTAGGTACATTCGAGTCGCCAAGTTTTTTCATTGGGCATTTTATTTCATGGGGGTCTTCAAAATGTATTTTCTGTTTTTTGAAAACATGTTCACTAAGAAATCCGGAACCAAACCCCAAAAGACAGTGTTAAAAAAAGTTATATTCTTGTTATTTTTTAGTGCTAACAAGCCTGTGGATTTGGTTAGCGCGGACCGAAAAGAGAGTGAAATAATTCTCAAAAGAATACCTGTACTGGAAGACCGCAAACTAAAATTTTGAAAACAATTTGCAATTTCATTATATTTTAACTTTTGGTTTTTAGCAAAAAACATCCTTAGATAAAAATAATCTTGAGACGATTTTCATCGTTTTTTTTTTTTGTTACTATAATTATTTTTACGTACGAGACTTTAAGTAATTGCGCAAAGCAATTTTCATCCGACTACCCGAGAAGGAGGGTAATATTTTTCGAGTGTATGTACAAGTACATGTTTGTAACATAAGCGGCTTGACAGCTTTTGATGAGTGAATTTATCCTCTTTATATCCGGAATCTATCTTTATATTTTTATCTTTCTATCTTATATATATTTGCTAAAGGCTAATTTGCAGTTGGGGTTTTTGTTTTCCTATTATTAGTAATACTTAGGTCATTGTTGAAATAATATAAGGTGAAATTGTTTTTCCAATAAGACAACGCTCGCTCACTATGCAGTACAAACCAGGCCCTACGTTATAATTTAACTAGCTTGCCCACACGGCTTCGCTCGCATAGGCAACAGTAATTTCAAAATCGCATCTTCGGGGGATCATTTTCGAAAAATCCTGAGACATGCCTTTATTTATTTTTTATGTTTTCACTTCATCAACCAAGTTTAATTGTCGTAGCACGAAAAATATTTTATTTCCTTACAAACTTTGAGGGCCCATTTACCCCTTTAGAGATGGAATTAATTCATTTGAGGAATATTGGGTACGAATTTTAGGTCCCTATCATTAGCGGTTTGGTCTGTGCGTTTATTCTTAGAAAAAAGCTTGTTCTTAACAAATTACAAATTTCTTACCAAATTCTTAGCAAATTTACTTACTTCTTACAGATTCAGTTATAACATCGTACAAACTTTATTAAAGACCCAATGGGGCACAGAATAACCAGAAGAGAGGAGGACAGCTAAAATAAAATATTTTATACGAAATCACTACATTCCTAATTAATATTTTAATGACAATAATCAAGACAATGAAAGTCGCAAAGTTGCCAAATGTCAGAGTAATTGTATTTTAATTTGACAATTAGCTTATTACATATTTATTAATATTATTTTCTGCTGACTTTTCGTCAATTGAATAGCACGATCTACGTAAACAGATCCAGGAGTTAAATAAAAGAACAATATAGGGACGTTTAATTTGCACCCTAATATTTCTAAAATGGTCTGGGTGAAGAATACGAAAGGATTTTGAGAAATTCCTCTTCTAAAGGGTTAAAACCCCCAAAGTTTGGTATAAAAATAAAAACTTTTAATGCTCCAAGAATGAAACTTCTTTCGTAAACTGAATACAAGGAATAATAAACAAACACAATACATATCTCAGGGGTTTTCGAAAACCAATCCATAAAGAAGTAAAATGGGTTGATTAAATTGCCTCTGCGAACGAAGCTGTGCGGGCGAGCTAGTTATATAAATTTATCGACATAGAAAATGCACCAGATTGTAATCTGCATCTGCAGAGTGGACGTAGGTAGCACTAACCATTTTCTGTGACAAAGTGTGAAGTTTGTACCTAAAGTAAGTTTTTTTTGTATGTTGATTTTTAAGCAAATGTGGATTATTACGTGGTAATTTACAAATTTAAAAAATCTAAATACATGTTATGGTCAAGTTTTGTTATCCACGGTTTGCAATTATTCGTCTGACTTACGTTTGCGAGGATACGGATAAGTTATTTCTGGACAGTGAATAGATCGCTTGCAGCGCTGAAGTTACCCTAGAAGTATAATATATTCCCATAGAGTATAGAGCGTTTGCATAATACTATGTCGTGATTGCGGTTTTCAAATCAGTCGTCTTTTTTATTTCGCGAAGTGCATACGTGAGAGATGAAAATTTCGATTATATTTTCATTACTTGTGATTGTCAATTTAGTGTGTCAGTTACAACCTAACAAAGTGAATTCCTTAACAATTTCTGTTTTATTGCCGTGGAATGAATAATTTTATCGAAGTGTAGGTTTTTATTATGATGGAAAATGATATTTTTTCTTTAGCTCGAATAAGGTCAAAGTTGTGTTAATTCACGTAAATACTATTTTTGTTATAGTAAGTGTGATAACATCATACGCAAAACAAACACGCGGTTCTTTCATGTTTTCCAAAGTAGGTATCCAAGAACGCTTCCTTGAGGAATAGAGGCGCTTCATTGTGAATGCAATAGCGGGCAATATCTATTTGGTTTGGGTTTGTCTTTATGATTTTATTGCACGATTACGAGCAGTACCATATAATTCTTCTAGCAGGATTTGGAATAGGAGTTTATTATACCATTTAGGCATGTCGAGTAGGATACCTACCGCGTATTTTTTCATATCAAGTGTACGTATGTACAGGCCGCCAGAGCTATGGATATTTTTTTCGAAAGCTATTTTGGCTATTATCAAAACATTTTGAATAGTTTTTTCAAAAAGTGTAAGCGTAGTCGCTTATTTTTTTTAAATTTCTAGTTTAAGAAGAAGAGGGCAACAAACACAAAGCTGTAGGACGGTAGTTGTTAGGGTAAGTTCTTAGTTTTGTTTTTTTGTTGATTGGTATTATTATAGCCATTTTGAGTTTATGTGAAACGGTTCCTTGTTCAAAGGATTTATTTATTTGTAGATAAGAAAAAGGCAAGTTCGTTGGCACATTGTCTAAAACAAGTAGACTAAGGCAGAAGTTCTGTAGCTGTTTTTGTTTTTAAGGTTTTAATGAGCTTGTAATATTTGTCGCGTGGTATTACTGCAGATAAGAACATAGTATTTTGTGTAGGATTAATGGAATGAGGCCGAGCGGCTTTTTATGCGGGGTGGAGCTGGGTATACCCGTTTGTGTACGATAGACTTTCTACTTCTTTTTACGCGTTTTTGTGCCAATTTTCGGACAACGGTCTTGCCTTATTATATTTTCCGTGATTCGCGATCCTTCGCCTTAGCCATGCAGTCACGACCGGCGTTTCTTCACATATTATCAATCCCGCGTTTTAGTGGCCTATGTTGTGAAAATGGTGTTCGTCCATGGCCTTACAAGGACTTGTGGTCAATCATATCCACCGTTATTTTCCATCCATTTATTGGTGTTTGCGCAATGCAATCTCGAGCATCTTTCCACCATCTTGTGGATACAGTTTTTTTTCGCTGATTGCTGAGTAGCATGTTTTTCGTACTACGAAACGTTTTAGTTTGATTGGCAGCTGACTGTGTAGAATCTGTTTGTTTGCGGCAAATATTACCCAAACTAAGGATTGGTATCCATCGTATTGCCTTCTTTTCCCAATAATGTATTTAGTGGGCGACTATCTCTACCGCTACTTGGTAGTTTGTCCTAAAACAGCGCTTGGTCGTCAGCAAATCTTAGTTTTGAGCACTGTTCCACCTCAACGTAATAATAATATATCTTTAAAGTCTTATTCCATTTTCTTGAAACGTTTTCCAATGTCGCGTTAAAAAGTTACAGCGAAACCACGAGGTTTTGGGTATTTATGTGTAACCTTGCGGGTGGTCGTATACATAAATATTTTTTGTAGATGAGGTAGAAATTTCTTTCATAGAAAGCGTAAGTAAATTTTAAGCTTCTAATAAAACTGACTTTTGAGCAAACAAAAGCTATATAAATTCAAAACGCCTACGCATTTCAAAGATGGAATTTATAATTATTTTAGTCTATGAGTTATGAATGAAAAAGTTTTTTGGCTCTCCTAAATACCTTGAAGTTTGAGTTCCAACAATAGAACTTTAAATACATACGTATGTATACCAATTACTTATGATTGCCCTGAATATTTATCATTTACATACAAGTGTAGTTTCTTTTTTAATACAGCTGCGGTACTCGTTCGATTTGAATAAAACTTGTGTGTATTATTTTGATTGCCAATACGACTGACTGTTTTTTGCAGAGCAAATTCTAAAATGATTGTGGTCTCTAATTTAATTGTGTTTTTCAAAGAAATACCTTTAATATGCACACCCAGTTTCAATAAAATCGGAAGAGTCCTGTTATCTCAGGAACAATATAAAAGCTAGCTACTTTAAAATTTGGTACAGATTAAGAAAATTTTAGCTTATTAGGCTAGGACATTTCGGCCAAGAGGCGCGTTGTGAAAGATTTCATCACTAGGCAATTTGCGTAAGGAAAATATTCTAAGCTCTTTGTCAAGATTTGTTTTTGAAAAAAATGTTTTTTTATTTATTTTATATATTTATAGGGTCTCAAAGGGGAAGCAATACATTTAAAGTTTCGCAATGAGGTGTCATTTGTAATGCCTATGTAGTTGTATGTAATGTAATGTCACAATACTTCTTAAATCAACCCATGGACCTAGCCTTGTGACTCAGTGGGAGGATTACGGAGTTCTGAGCTGTAGATTGTGGGTTCGATTCCCACCCAGGACAAACATTTGTGTGTTGAACATGAATGTTTGTTCTATGTCTGGGTGTTTCTTTGACTGCCTCGGTGGCTCAGTTCGTAGTGAACCTACGTTCTGTGCTTGGGGGCGTGGGTTCGATTCCCATCTAGGACAAACATTTATGTGATGAATATTTGTGTTTGTTCTATGTCTGGGTGTTAATATCTATATAAGTATGTATTTAAAAAATATCTATGTACGTATATCAGTCTCTGGCAGCCATATCACAAGCTTTGCTTAGTTTGGGGTCAGATGACCGTGTGTGCAATAATGTCCCAGATATTTATTTATTTATTTATTTATATATGTATGTATTTACAAAAAAATATCTATTTATGTATTCTATCAGTTATCTGGTTCCCATAGCACAAGCCTGCTTAGTTTGGGGCTAGATGGCGCTGTGTTGAAAACGTCCACTAATATTTATTTATTTTACTCATACTTTTTCGAACTTAAAAATAGCTCTTGTATTTTGCAGATATACATACTTAGGTATTTTGTTTGAAAATATAATAACGATTAGTTAGTCAGGACTACTGACTACCTGATCGTTATTATAACTCGTCGAGAGAGTTTAAATTCCTCGCGCTTGTCGTTTTTTTTTTCTATTCCTATTTTGATTTTGGTTTGTTGCTTGTGGTGTATATATTTTGGCCACTAGTGCCTAACCCTAGAGTTCACTGTCTCATGTTTTTACTTCACTGAAAAACATGTTTTCCAACAAAGGAAACTGAAAGATAAAAAATTAAAACAGAAAGAGAAAAACATGTCAATCACTCGAACAAAACAAAGTAACTTATGTACATAAATAAATTATTATGTAAACATGTCACTGACGCATACAGAGCTTTCTGTCCGAGAGTAGGAATAGGCTAGTACATGATTGAACCTTATTTTGACGTTAGTTCATGAAATGGTAAAATATTCATGATCACGACACACGAGGGCTGAAACTGCCTAACACGTCTGCTGGTAAGAACAGCCAACTTTATACCTTCCCAAATATGCCACGATTAACGGTAATAGCTAAATTAAACTAAATAGACTCACGGATTTTCTCGTAGGTACATTCAAACATTCGAGAAGATCACTTACAAACAATAGTTAGTAACCGCATCTGTTCCAAGGTATCGTTCCTAGTCTTTGCATGAGGAAAATCGATAGACCTCGACGGGTCTGACACTCGTGCCCCAGCCCGCACACAATCAACCTAACGCGATTCTTCCGGCGCTTTATGAAGCGTCACTCTCTGTTCATACATCACAAGTGCAGTACATGAGTCTATTGTGAGTGATAAGGCCGCCGAAGCGAAGAAGGGTTAGCTCGAGGCCAATACCTAAGGATGCGACTCGCCAGCATTTGTTTCTTGTATTCGCCAATGCGAAGCTCAGCGGGACTCACCTGGGCTTGGGAGCGGCGCCTCGGGCGTCGGCAGGACGGGTAGTGCCAGCATCGGCCAACGGCTTCCATTTTATGTATATTTATAAGAACCGCGGTGGCTAGTACGCTGGCGCGCGTCGACGCAGATGGATACCGCATAGTCCTATACAGTCTGTATATGCGCGGTTCTATGCTGCAGCACACTCCCCCCGGCCCTCTGCCCTCCCTCGCCCCGCTCTCGCCAAACGACCTCCCCCTCCAACCCGCTGTCTTAACCTCCACCCGCACTCGCACCGTGCCAGAACAGCTTATCCGCAACTGGATCGGAGCGCATCGAATTTAAACTCTTTATCTCTAATACAACATTCAATCGGTTGTGAGGCAATTGTACTTTTCCATAGAATTTGACTTTCATTAGATAACGAACCTACCCACCTACAGTTTTATGTAAGAGCCCGGCTTTTATATTCAAAGTTTATGTATAGTTATTAAATTTACCTACTTCCCGTGCTATCTTTAGGATCTTTGTTTGAGCGTAGGATGTATGTAAATTTATGACCAACATTTTCTGTGAAGGATGCTTAAAATATAAAACTAGGTACTTATATTATAGGAAGAAAAAGTAATCAAGTTCGTGACGCGGTGATTCAGGATTTTTATTGCCGACATTCATGCTTGATAAATCCTGTGGAGTAGTCCATGAATCGTCAACAATAACAGGTCTATGGTAAAAAAGTATTTTTATCTTAATTTTTACAGATTGATTACCTGTCCTTGAAATCCGGAGATATCAGAACATAGCAACTACTACATACTGTGAAGTTTTCGTACGTACAATTAAACTATTACTTATTTAGTACACAAAACATTATGCAAACTTTTAGTTTTTAGGGTTCCGTATTTTTTTATGTTTTAATCGTCATCTAAGGAGAATTCTGTGTAGATATGACATGACATGATACATATTTATGAAAACGATTATATGTTATATACAATTATCCCAGAGAATTCTCCTTATGAATAAAAAATATCCCTACTAATAATGTAAATGCGAAAATGTGTTTGTTTGGTCCTCTTTCACGCAGCAACAGAGCAACGGATCGACCTGAATTTTATAATATATTTTTTTTTTTATATTTTCGGTTATAGTATAAAACTATTTTTTCGGCCCGAGAAAATGATAACCAAAAAAAATAAAAATAAAAATCTGAGTGATTTTCCAGGCGGGTGAAGCCACAAGGCACAGCTAGATATAATATATACATTCAAATGTTCAATGAAGGTTTATACTAATATATAGTATATATACTAGTATATACTAATATATATAGTAGTTCTTCTAGAACTGTGGACTCAAGACCGCTATATACAATCTACAAAAACTACTCAGTTTTTTTTTCATACATATAGTACTCTGCAGCCTTCGCTTGGCTTGCTCAACTATTCGAGGAATCAATTGCGTAAATGTGACATTGGGTTTAGGAAGAAAAAAAAGAATACCTCTTTTTTTTTTTTCTTGCAACTTTGAAAGCTTCTACTATACTTTGCTAGTTTAATTTACAAGTACGCTGTCATCATCAAGTTTATAAGAAATATAAGAAATACTAATCACTGCAGGCCTTTTTACAAGTTTTTATTTAACTTGCAATGTCTGTATGTTTGTACGGGTCAAATCTTGCAACTGAATTTTAGAACAGTTCCTGTGAAATTTGCATGCCTGTCAATACAATATTATGATAGCGAGCTGATATGATGATGGAGACGGAAGGTGGAAAACGGACCTCCTCGGTAACTAACAGTAGGTTGATAGAGTTAGGACTCATTTTGATCAGCTCCAGTACCAATAAGGGATTATATAAAAGCTTGTCTGGAAAATATGTTTTTCCACATAAACTTATTTCAGTTTTTTTTTTTTGTTTCACCACTATTTTCTCTGATGATCAGCAAAGTCGTTTCATCGGTGTTAATTAATTTCTTTCTGTACAACTGTACTTGATGCCACGCGTTTCTCAAATTCTTGTGAACTCTTTCATCTGGCGATAGATAAAGTGCACACGTCTTCAGATCGTAGGCCAGGCTCGACCATTGTCCATAACTAGGTCACCACAAACGGCGGTAATCTCGCGGAACGTGTGAAAGAGAAAGTCTATGTTGTTAATGTACGGAATTTTAACATTATCGAACTGGTTCACTTTCCCTTGGCCGAGAATGCCGAGGCGGCCTGAGGCAAGTGCGTTGTGAGATAGAACACTTAAAAAAGTCAAATCAAAAATGGTTTTAGTATTGTACAGGGCCCGTACCGTGAGGTGCTTATTGCGATGATGTTTAGGCTCAGCCGAGGACGCAGTGCAACCATAAATCTTATCTCGTGGCCATACGGTTCGTGGTCGCACAGCGTCACAGGCTGAACTTAACAGTGATTGCTATAAGCACCTCACGGTACGGGCCCTGTATTGTAGAAAAATAGTACATGATAAGTAGGCATGACTTGTTCCTAGCCATGACCCATTACATACTCTATTTAAAATGTACATACTCTATTTGTTTCGTGAAATTTTCTTATGTAGACACTTAGCTTCTTGTGAGGACTCCTCAGTGTATAATTAATATGTATGTATGCTAAAATCACAAAAATTCTGTCATTTTTGTGATTTGAGCCTCCTTATAAAAAAACTTTTTTTTTTGTCAAGCCTTTTCAGATTACATCATTTTTACACCCCCTTCAACTGTGCCACCGAAACCAAGTTGCGCTGCAACAGTAGCGGCCAATATCCAAAAAATATTATTGTTGTGCATGTCTGTTCATGATATAATTTTACAGATGTTTTAATGAAGTTTTCGTTTTTATAAAAAGTTTTTTTTCTTTCTCTTCTAAATATCAAAACGAAAATATCTTTAATATCATACATTTTTGAAAATTCATAATCAGTCTAGAAAAACTTGGAAATTTGCGAGTGACATATATGTGACACCATTCATCAGGCGAAATAGATCAGGGACCCTATTCCTGTGCACTCGAGATTATCTCGGTGACTGTCTCTCTAATTTAAAATTTAATGGGAGTGAGTGAGAGAGATAAAAATTACATTTCTCCGAATATTGGAATCCCAGGAATTGAACCGCACGTAAACCATAAAAATACGAATTATGAATACGAAAAAATACCAAATTAATACGAGCTGGCAAAACGAGACATCTTTTATAGGTCTTTATCCAGGTTGTATTCATTATTTGCGGATATTTTAGTCTTCTTGTGTGTGGATAAATAGTTTGCGCGTTTCAATGCATGGTTAAATATGCGTCAAATATCAACCAAAGAGGATCGCAATAAAAAAAAAAGCGTGCTTACTTATATCGATATCGGTAGATATTGGGATTTTTTAACTAGGCGCTCAGTAGCTGCGACTCCCACCCATTTTTTCATGATTCTGTATTTTCTCATAGTCATTACGCGGTGTTCTTGTCTTTCATCATATCCTGATCAGCCATTTGGTTGTGAAACAGCCAAATTTTAACCCGACAGCCCAACAAGGAGAGTAATGTTTTTGGCGTGTATGTAAGTTTGTATATATGTTTGTGTGTAGATACAACTTTTTGATCACTCATCTTTAAAAATAACTTAAGCTTGAAAAAGTATACTTTATTATTATTATCAAGAACTTTAACTGAGTGTGACTATTTTATTTGGTGCCCGGCTGGGAAAATTAGGTAACTTGTTTTAGGATCGTTAATCAGGTCGGCTGGGATTAAAATTAATTAAAACCACGTAAGCAAATAGAACAAGATTTCTGTATAGCAAGCCTATAATAGCTAAGGCTATAGCAACGTTGATATCTGACAAAAACAAAAGATCAGATCAAATCAAACAATCGATTAAGATTCGCTTAATTTTGCTTTTTGTACGTAAGTACTTAACTATTGGAGATAATCGGATTCAGAATTTATAAAAAAAAAAAAAAAAAAAAAATGAACATCAATTAGGAATGGTGAAGTAAAATTATCATAGAGGCCTACCACATATTATCTTAGACTTCTGAAAGTATTATATTTAAGCTTTGTATTTGTAATAATTCTATAACTTTGTTCGCGTGAACCTACAAAAAATAGCCTATGTCCGTCTCCGACTCTTAATCTATATCTACGTAAAAATGCAGGTCGATCCGTTCAGCCGTTTAGCCGCGATAAAGCGACAAACACCCAGACAGAGACAGAATTACTTTAGCATTTATAGTATTATGGATTTCGCCTGTCCGTCTCCATCCAGTTTTTTTTTTTTAATTCAGAGGCTAGGATTAGGTGTGTAACGCTGAAATTTGATGTGCAAATAGATAACAATCTTTATCATAAGTAATAGTTATTACTTATGATAAAGATATGACTTAATTTCGCAATATTGTTTCATGTGGGTTAAAATTTCACCCTGAAGACTTTAACTTAAAAAACTATTAAAAGTTAAATTAAATTTAAATTAATATCAAAAATTATCGCTATTTACAGATTATTATAGTTGACCATATTGTTACTCATGTGAAGTCAATAAAAAGGTTTTAAAAAGCCTCAAAAAACTGTTCCTAATAAGAATTTTGCCTGTGAGTTGATTATTTATTTATTAGTTAGCTACGGAACCCTTTTACGAGCGTGTCATGACACGAACTTGATAGTAATTTACTAATTTAGTATTTGTTTTTTTTTTTCCAATATCCTTTTTTTTTTCACTACAATACGATAATATATAATACAATACGATAATTATTTTACAATTAATCATTCATTCAATCATATTATATCTTGCTACCTACCTATATATCTTTCTTTTTTTACTAACCTAGTTTTTTTCTTAGTCTATAGAAGAGGTAGCGGAATGTTTATTGTGAAATAAGAATGTGGTAGGCCCCCTGAAGCCGGATGGGGATATAGAGGGGGGCACGTAAAGCAGGAAATAAATAGGCCGAGATCCCCTCGAGGCGCGAGGCAAGGGAGAGTGGGGGAGGTGAGACCCGAGGGTCGGAAACTAGGTGC
Organism: Apocheima hispidaria; assembly: GCA_947579745.1. Taxonomy (NCBI): domain Eukaryota; kingdom Metazoa; phylum Arthropoda; class Insecta; order Lepidoptera; family Geometridae; genus Apocheima; species Apocheima hispidaria. The sequence goes on along the minus strand of OX388149.1, from coordinate 6,098,557 downwards.
CCTACTTGCGCCTTATAATAAATAGTAGTAAATGTTTGTACTTGTGCACGAAGTCCGCTCCTGTTGCATAATTTTGTGATCAATACCACAGCTGTAATCCGAGAAATGGATGCAAGTGGCAGGTGTCGGTCGGCGTGGCGCTCTAAGAGGGTGGCCTGTTTTTAGCAGTGGACGTCTTCTGGCAGATGATGATGATGGATCCATGAGAATTTTTGGGAACTAAATAAATCATTAATTTTCACAATTTTATGGGAATAGCTCAGTGGTACTTATATGCGCGTACGGATCGAAAGCTCCAGGGCGTGGGCTCAATTCCCAACTATGAGCTTGAGATACCGTTGCAGGAAAACATCGAGAGGAAACAATACCATGGTGGTAGGATACGGGTAACAGCAGTTCTCTTATTAAACGATGAGCGTTTTGCGATTCCGAAGCCACCAGGCAACTGTGGGGATTATGGCAACCCCTCCCTTTTATACGTTGAGGCCTTTTTTCAACAGTGGACGTCTCGTGGTCGATGAAGAGCTTACTCTCTGGACTCGTCTGGCTAATACCATTCAAGTTGAAAAATCTGTCGCCAAGCACTTCACAGTGTTTTCTGTTAGCCTTAATTTCGAACCAGCGGGCTTATCCTCTAACTTTGAAACGTTCGTGATCCTGATTGCGAGAGCATGCCATCCCGCTCATACCAACTTAGTTGCACTATGCGCGGTCCCGCTCGCGCACTATCACTATCGCTTTCAGAGTTACGGGATAAGCCCGCAGTTCCCATTTCAGGCTAGGTGTATTTAGCATCCTCCACATCTACACTATCAAAAGACTAGCCAGTAAAACTTAAAGAAAATGCGTTTCGATTTCCATTTTAATTAATTATACAAGCTTTTTTTAATAAACCAAAAAAAAAACATGAGGACTTCTTTGGGATCATAGAAAAACTGCAGCAAATATGAAAAATTATGAGTAAAGGTGCAGCGCATCTAGTTTCATCAATGCAGTATTCATCATCATCATGAGCCGGAAGACGTCCACTGCTGAACAAAGGCCTCCCCCTTAGACCGCCACACCGACCGACAACTTGCCAATTGCATCCACCGGTTGCCCGCGATTTTCACAATGTCATCGGTTCACCTTGTGGGAGGCCTGCCTGCGCTGCGTCTTTCAGTTCGTGGTAGCCACTCAAGAACCTTTCTTCCCGGTTCTTCGAGTGATGTGGCCTACCCATTGCCACTTCAGCTCGCAAACCCTGAGAGCTATGTCGGTGACTTTGGTTCTTCGCCGGATATCCTCGTTCCGGAATTTATCGCGCAAAGAAACTCCGAACATAGCTCTCTCCATTGCCTACTGTGCTACTCTAAGTTTCCCCAACTGGCAACACCAGTGGTTTTGGAGCAATGCAGTATTACATACACTACTAGCTGTTACCCGCGACTTCGTTCGCGTAGACCATATATGGACCATAAAAGTAGCATATGTCCGTCTCCGTCCCTTAAGCTATATCTAAGCATAAATTCAGGTCGATCCGTTTAGCCGTGATAACGCGACAAACACCCAGACAGAGACAGATAGACAGAGTTACTTTCGCGTTTATAATATTAGTTAGGATATTACCTACTTTGCTAAAACAGTTTTTTCACTGGCGTAATTCCGCCTGTAGTTCACCAATTTAGCACATGCTCTGATAAGATAAGGCTTGGAATTCCGGAAATTCTACCGCCATCGACACTGGGGTCTACGACCTCGCTATCGAATTTGCGAAATACGTTTAGTTCTGCGAATAACCAAAAAATATTATATACTGCTAATAACTATAAATCCTACTATAATATTATAATGTGAAAGTATGTTTGTTGGTGTGTTTGTTTCTGCAACAACTGAGCAACGAACCGACCTGAACTATTGCGTGGATATAGTTTAAAGGATGGAGAGTGACATATAGGCTACTTTTTATCCCGGGAATATTTGTACGGTTCCTGACAGATTTTTCACACGGATGAAACAGCGGGGAGCAGCCAGTCTCTTTACAATTAAGCGGCTTAATTTAAATTTTATTCCGGATTGAAGGCCAATTTTTCCAGTAAAATTGCTGAGCATAAAGAGATTCTGTTATACAGCAACGAGCGCAGAGCTTTAAAAAAATTAAAAGGAAAAGGACAAAAATAGTAAGAGGAGTCAAATATTTTTTGGTGGTACTGAAATGTTACGGGCAAGCCTGACAGTTACTATCAGGCGAATTACGTGCTCGTATCGTCACTCTGTAGTATAAAAAAAAATATATACAGCAACAACAAAAAGAGACCCCAAATGCCCAGCGGTTCGCAATTCGCAATGCGGAGTCAGGGGTGCTAAGAATCCCCGAACGAGGTTCCCACCCCTACAACGATACGAATTTCAATATATACTAATAACAAACTTTGAATGAAAATTTATAAACATCAATGTGTCTGGTCGAAGCATCTCGTGACCGAAATGCTGGCCTCTCAATACTTTGCTCGTCGCTTTGCTTGCCGCTCCCGATTTTGTTGGTGTCATGAGCGCGAATCAAAAGACCGGCGAGATAGATAAAGATAGAGCGATGACAAGCCCAACCACACAAAAGAGACGATGAGCGTGAGTAGAGCAGTTTGTGGACGCGAATAACAAATCATGAAAAAACGATGAGCAGCGCGAGGAGCGTAGTGTGGCCGCGGGGTAATTAGCACAACACAATGCATGATCACAAAGCAAGGTCTAGCGAGTGATTAAGTGAGGTTGAGCAAAGTGCCCACACTTAAATGAGACATCGCTATGATTAATATGGTGTCACCTTTAGTAGGTACGTTGTACAAAATAACTCGGTGTTAGGAAGCAAAAATTACAAAGGGGAAAATGCAAAACTATTTTACTAGATTTACTACATTTAGGTATTCATAATACACAGTTGGAATACCGACAGGAAATCGAAATGGATTGATATCGCTCTCGGCTACACCGGGAATCGTATGTGCAAAAATCGTTACAAGAAAAACATTAATCCGGCTACAAAAAGCAGTCCGTGGCCCTCCAGAAATAAAGAAGAATTTACGCACTCCTAAAAAAAGCACTGGCTACCAGTTTTTTTTTTTATCTTATGTTTTGGCTCCACACATAGTGTATTGAGACAGTGTCAAGTTTCGTTATTTTCAAGTAAAGCGTAGTATTTCACAATGAAAACAAGTCTCAGTCATAGTCTAAGTCAACAATTTAAGTCACTGTCTAGTCCAAGTCAAGCTTCGAAAAAGTGGTGGAAGCTTCACTGGAAGCTTTTTCTACGGAGTTTTGGATACACCACTAAAGAACACGTTTCACGACATTATGTTATTCACCAACACTCATGCACGATCACGTGTGCTTAGTAGATAAAGATCCATTGGTTTTGGAAATCAATACAGTGGCGCGACATGAATTCTTCGCGTTCCCACCAAAACTCCTCCTCCAGAGTTTTAAAAACGTCTGAATATAACTATTTAGAGAGGTGTTCATAAAACCGGATTAGTCACATCTGGCCCGGTGGCCGGCCCCGGTACTGGAGCGGCTGGGAAAAAAAGTTTTTTTTAGTTTCATCGGCCTCGGCAGAACAAGCTCTCCGAATTCTGCTCCGGTACCGGGGAGGTTGGGAAACAACATTTTTAAAATAGAAATGTTTCGGTTTTTATTTTTAATTGTCTAAAAATAGACAAAAAATAACTATCAAGTGCATGTCGTGACGCCTAGTAGAAGAACGTACGTAGTAGAAGAAGTCGTAGAAGTCCTAGCTATGTGAAATAAATAATCTTCGTCATGTCTAACCAGTTGTGCTAGCACAGATACTTTTGCAGTTTTTTATTTTTTTACATTATTTAGTTCAAGGAACATTCACCTATTCACCTATTTATACCTATTATATATTCACCTATTTATTATTATTTTCGCCTATATCTCGTAAACTATTAAGTAAATTCCTGTATTAATGATCTCTCTTCTTTGCCTTGCCCCTATATAGTTCCAGGTCGTCTGGGGTCGGTGGCTGGACCAAGCTTCTCACATCTAGCCAGAGGTAATGATAATATTTTGTTAATAATTTCAATCTATGTAATATGTAGTATATCTAATATGATTTTTCAGAAAATGCCTTCAGGGTACTAGCAGACACGTAATAAAATTGAAAATAATTACTTTTTAATTCTGAGTAATAATATAAGTATTATAGTAATCATTATCGCTATGCATATATTTACTATTTAGGTGCTTCTGAAACTCAGGGAGCTATTATCGTTAAATACATTTTTGTATGGATGTTTAGCCTACAGCAAGTAGTGTGACAGCAAATACGCGGCTTTTCAGTTGGCACGTCGTCGGGAGCAAGTGATATGCAGGTACCAGTTTTCAGTTTTAAAATCCCATTGTCCCTGGGGACAATGCTAGAGGTGACAACTGGGAATAACCCTTACCTATGTCGATGGCTTTTTGGAGCTTAGATGGCTTGTTTAACGTTCTATTCAAAACCAAAATTCCGGCTTCCTTGTTCCTGAAAGATACAATCTAGGGCTTTTCAAGGTCAGATTAAATTAAGTATATTCTAAGTCTGTGTGCTTTATCTTCGACTACACGTCGCTTACCAACAGGCGAGTTGGTGGTTGGTGGAATAATAGGCGTTAAAAAAAATGCCTGGAGTAGTACGCGTACGAGAGATATATGTATTAGAGGCCACGCCACCACGCGCCCAATCCACAAGGACTCGCGCGCACCTTGTCAGAGTTCCTAAAAAATAATATCTTTATACTAATAAGTACTTTTACAATTACCTAGATAGTGAATTTCACGTCTAATGAAGAAATGATAAAATAAACTTTGTTATACATGATGGCATAGCGACAAGACGACGATAGTTTGTAGACGTTCGCTTAGTTTTAATTATCTAGATACTTATGATTTGTTGTCTCAAAGTCACGTCAATTTCTCTGTCTGTGAAGATATTAAGATCTAAGATTATTTTTTATTATGTTTCTTGCATATAGTGCAAATAATCCGCGTAACATGAAAAGGATGCTCGTTTCATTCATTAGATACGTGCAGTAGAGCATCCTTCCCCTTACGCGCAGCCTTGTCTTAAAATGCGCAGGGTAAATATTCCTGCACCGCGTGGACATTATTAGATATATTATGTCTTTTCAGTCAGACATAGGTAAGACTCGTATTATATAATCTAAACTACGTCGAACAAAAGCGGCAAAAAAACATGTGCGCGCTTTGCTTTCGACAATCTGTTGTTGTATATTTCTTCAATGATTCCTCACGTACTTACCTAATAATCTTCTCAAAAAGATATAATTTTGTTTTTTTTGTTGTTGTAGGAATTTGACAAGAGTCAACAAACTCTACAACGATGGATCCTCAGAAACAAGAAAATGTTGTTCTTCATGTAGTAGCAGCAGCAGCTTCTGCTTCTAAAGCAGAAGAAGAGAACACACTTAAAGAACAAGAAGCGTCTTCTCAACTATTAAAGAGTCTCCCAGAAAAGCTAGTAGAAAAGGCAGAGCCTGATTCACTACCAAAAGAAGATGGATCAAAGGATCTACAACCAAAACCACTCGGATCACATGATTTGTTATCAAAAACACAAGCGTCACTGTACCCAAATGCACACGACTCTGAGCATCTGCCACCAAACGCACACGGCTCACAGTATCAGCTACCAAAAGCACACGCATCACAGTATCTGCACCCAAATGCATACAGATCACATTTTCTGCCACCAAAAGTTCACGGATCACAGGATCTGGAACCAAAAAAACAAGGAACACAGGATCTCCCCCCAAAAGCACACATAACACGCTTTCAATCGATTATAATACCTAATAACTTACAAGATAATGTAGTTGGGTCTACAACAAAAATACAACAAGATGAAAGTGAGGACTTAAACGACTACATGAATGTGTTATTGCTTGAGGGGTTTCTGGTGGGACCCGTGTCTGAAAAAGAATTATTGTACGCAATTGCAACGATGCAGGAACTGGAAACTGCGCAGAAGGCGATTGAAAATGGGTATTTAGCTCCAGAAAATAACATTTCTACAGACTCTGAGAGTAATAATGAACAACCTCAACGTGAACAATCTATGTCAGAAGATCAACTGATGGAAGAAAATATCGCCCTGCGTGAACGCGATTTAGACGCCATGGTATTCGACGCTACCACAATGGAACCCTCCGATTTCGAAGCAGCTGCTACATTGCAATACCTTGCAGCGATGTGTCGTGATCGTGCAGCCATCGAGGCAGCACCAGCACAACCAATACCAGGACCGAACATACAGCAAGTGTCAACAAGGAAACGTAGAGCGAGAAAAATGGCCCGAAAAGACTGTCGTAAAATTACTAAAACTTCAAGTTACATCATTGATCTCACAGAGTCCGATACAGATGAGCAGCCAATTAATGTGCCGTGTTTTGATTCCCCACCGCAGACAGAAGCCCTAAGACTGGTCAAGACTAAAAAACCTGATGAAGACATAGGGAAGAAGCAAGGTCGTGATATCTAAGATCTAACCTTGTTGGTAAGTAGATTCTCCTTCCCACAATCAACCTTTAAAATTATTTTACATTACATTTACAGTTTAGACTAGTTCAGAACAGTAGTCCTCGCGAGCACAAACATTTTTGCACAACCTCAATTCTACAATTTCATAGTGTTTTTTTTAAACAAATGTCTTTAATTACCTGACATTTGTAGTGTCGATTGTCAATAGAATCAACAAAATTATTGACCGAACAGATTAGCTGAGATTAGTGAGTGGTACAATTACCATTCACTAAACTAATCTAATCTTACAGGACTAAATTATCTGAATTCCTTTTCAATACGAGGGAAAAAGATGGCAACAATTTTAGAGCTGTCAAATTTAATTTGACTAAACAATAGGGATAACATTTTGTTATTTAAATGAAAACGTATTTACAGTGTATCTAAATTATATAGGATAAGATATATTTTATGTTATGATTACGAAAATTAAGTAGAATTCTGTGACGAAAATGTTACAAATACATCATGTCTCGATCATTTTAATAGTTTAAAGTGTTGAATGTGCAAGCGAGAGAGAACGAAATTGAGCTCGCTTTCCGGCACAGGCCATCTCGGCCCCTTAGTTTCAACATCTGAGGATTTTAAAAGAAAAAAAGCTGCCCAGAGTTTTCGAGGTACTGCTTCTAAGCCATTTGTTTTCATGTAAGAAGGCAATGAAAAGGAAAAGGGCACCTACAGTCAAAAACATATTTCTCCTGTTACAAGATGTATCTACTTATTGAATTTTCTCGTCACTTAAATTTATTTCGACCCGGCTGTTTTTGTAAGCGGAAGCGCGTAAGTAGGTTGAACACAATTTTACGATATCTCTTTATTTTACGAACAAGGAGCAGCCGACTTTGTAATATTTTGTACCAAGGAAATGGGAGAGAAACGGCTGACCGCAGAATTCTCCCGTCTTTGCTGTTGATGACCTGCGTAGCAAAATGGACAAGTTAGTTAGGACTGTTAAAAATAACAGTTAGATACAAACGCCAAAAACGACCACATACAGCATTCGTTTGGAAAATGTGTGAGCAAAAGTTGAATTTTAACTGTGTTCGATCACTGTTCGGATAGCTCAAAAACTGCTAAAAATGCCAACGTGACCTGCCACTCTTCACACACTTCGCGGAGGTGAGTCGTTGTGATCATATAAATGTAGAGTATAGTTGTGATTGTTTTCAGCTGTCGTCTTATTTACTCTTTAGTGTATAAAGGGAGACGAACAAAATCACAGCAGCACTTACAGATAAATATATTTTCAATTTCCTATTTCTCTCTTCTCGATTTTCAATAAAATTAGTCTATTTTGTAATATTTCAGATCAAAATTAATTTCAAATTCAAAATAAGTATGTAAATTTTTATGGCGTTCTATACCATTCTTCAGGACCCGATAGGTAGACCTAAAAGTAACATTGGCGTAGGAAAATCTATTTGCCCTCTCATTTTGGGTACTTAGTTCCTTACCAAAATGAGACCCGTAACTACCCAAAATAAGGGGCAATTAGATTGTTTATATATACATATCAATTGTAGTAAGTGTTATATTATTGTAGCGATTGATACAGAATTCACCTTCAGTGATACAGGTCTGAGCATTATAGATAATACCCCTTTTATGCTAGGCCTCCAACCTCACAGCTCACCGTCCCACTTTCGTGAAACGAACCATTGAACATTTAATCACGTCCTCCTTTGGGACGTTGTCTTATAGGAATGTCCAAAGCGCGACCCTCAGTCGTTTGCGGTCCGCTGGACCCACAGATGAATAGCTGGACCGCATTGTTTTAGGATAGTGTGTGAAGAGAGAGCGGACCTTAATCTCAAATGAGCTGTTCTTCTATTTCGATAGATTTAATAGTAAGTACCTATAGGAACGTCGACATCTTGAGCGCTCGCTTGATTCGCTTCTTAGTATAATATTGTTCTACATAAATATGGACACTTTCCAATCTCTCTGAAGTATTTTTGGAAATTCTCATTTTCAGGGTTTCCTTCCCGAAGCCATACAAGAAACTTGTTTTTTTTTTGCTCTGTCGTCGTTTGTCAATCTTTTTCATTATAGTAGGTCTACGCTAGCCCTAAAATTACACAAACTTACTAATAACTGGCCAAGTGTGAGACGGGCTCACTCAGGTTTTTAGACCTTAACTGAATAAAAAAAAACACTATTTTTTGATACCTATACATGAAATACAAGTAAATTATACGGGACCCTTGATGCGGTAAACTAATATCGTAATCGAGAAATTTAGGTTTAAATGGACGATCTTTCTATGCACAATCCACTGAACGTACCCATAAAAACACGCAAGGATATTATATCTTAAATCATTGATATTTTAATGAACACTTAATATAAATGCCAATAGTAACATAGTAATAGCCAATAGCCAATAAACTTCTATTGAAACCAAATATTAAATATTACATACACAGTTGCATGTCAATGCCACACTTTACAACCACCCTTATCTAATAGGCTTCATATCAAAATTGGTGCCGAGTTCTTTAGAATTTAATTAAAATTGTTATAATGGTACAACTATTAATTAAGTTTATCATGTGGGTAGTACCTATATAAGTCGGTATGAATAATTAGAATTTCTTTCTTTCTATGCTATTATATTTCTTTAATTAATAGATTTAAGACTATTATATACAGGAACAGAAATAGCTTTATTGTAGATATAAGAAACTTTTTTGTGCTAAATGCACAGTGGCGTAAACATAAGGTCGGGCTGGGGAGGTTGGGTCATGTGTGACTGAGGCATGTCCTCTGCACTATGCATCCATCATGTAACAATGTTTTATATGACCAAAGAAAATCTATATATGACCAAAAAATATATGTTTTGTACACAAATGGTCACTTTAAAACTAAGTACATATGTACATTTATTAAATAAATGGATGAATGACATGAAGTTGCAATTTCGTGTTTTTTTTTATTCTGACTTTTACTAGCTTACATGTTTAGTTGAAAAAAACGTAGAAACAATAGACAGTAGAGACAATAGATATATATTGATATTGCAAGACGCTCCAAGATTTATAACATTTCGCAATTGTTCTATTCCGCGCTCGTATTTCTTGCGCATTTGTACAATAATTTTATGTCTGATTCACAATTCTCTGCCCCAGCCCCACACAAAAAAAACTAGTAGCGCCTATGCAATTATTATACATGTTAGGTATGTTGTTGTACCTATAATCCAAAAAAAGAATTTATCTTCACCCGATCTCAATGTTATTTTATGTTATAAATAGGTATTAAACTTAGTTATAAGCTTCATTAGTATTACATTCATTAAAAAAAATCATGTAGATTTAAAAAAATACACTTTAAAAGATATTAAGCTCTTTAAGGACTGGGGATTTTCAACAATGACCCAGAAAATTTAAGGGTGGACTTAGAGACAGCGAAGGTGTTTTATTTGGTTCCTTCGGTGTTTTGTTAAGTACCCATTATTAATGTACCCACTATTACTGTAGTTAAGTACCTATTCACCTATTATGATTGATGTTTAAAATGTATTCGATAATAAACAATTAGTACCTATGTGAAATAGCAAGATAAGGTTTAGCATGTACCTATGATTTTGTCAGGTAGGTACATAAAATGTACTTAGATGTTATTCCTTTGGCATCTGGTTATTTATAATGATTAAATTGTTAAAATAAATGTCATAATATATGTTGTTATAAATATTACCTATTCGAATATTATTTTAAACAAACAGTACCTAATCCATGACTTCGTTCGAATGACCCTACAAAAAAAAATTACCATGTCTGTCTCCGTCGCTTAAGCTATATAAGCAAAAATTCAGGTCGATCCGTTCAGCCGTGATAACGCGACAAACACCCAGACAGAGAGACAGAGAGACAGAGAAACATAGTTACTTTCATATTTATAGTATAGTTTAGTTAGGATAGGTAGGTAGGTACTTAATTTATCCTATTCGCTCTCACTAATGTCTATCCGATTGTAAAAAATGAAACAAAGGAGATTGATACATATATGTATTCAAAAAAGGCTTGTTTGTGTACGACCACCACAATCAAGTTTGCTATGTAGGTTTTTTTTTTTTTATATTTCACATAGGGTGCTTTCCTTTTAGACAAGATCAGTGGGCTTATCCCGTAACTCTGAAAGCGATAGCGAGTGTTTCGCGAGCGGCACCGCGCATAGTGCGACTAATTTGGTACGAGCAAGATGGCATGCCTCGCAATCAGAATCACGAACGTTTCAAAGTTAGAGGATAAGCCCGCTGCTTGATGTCAAACACTTTATTGCTAGTTCGCGCCGAACAGAGACCTCTCGAGCCCGATAACCCCTAGACTGATTTTGCTCATATTCGAATATTAAAATTGTATTGAAATAATTGTCTACAAAATTTGATTAGGATCGGATCAATGGATCGCAGATATCAACGGACAAATATAAGTACCTACATACTTACCTACACAAACAAAAGCCGATTTGTTCCCGTACATTGTTCGGTTTGCTCGGTCAAAAATTGTATTGAAATGAACTACTTGTCTACTAAATTTCATTGAAGTGAAGGTTCGGTTCTAGTCACCGCAGAAACAAAACCGGGGTTAACGCTTGCCCCACCAAGTAGCGCGACAGGTGCTTAGGATAGGGTGCACGAAGGGTGGGTCGGCCTACTTTCCTGACCCAATTCTGGCGCACCCTGGTTTCATTCCAACCCTGCCGAGAAGTATTTTTAATAACGCCCTTCCTGTGAGCATTCCTCGAGCCTCCCACAGCCTATGATATGCAAGAAACTGCAGAGTTGCGATTTAGCAGTGAATGAATGTATGAATGGCTTCCCAAAGTAACGCAGCAATTAAATATCTACATTTTCACTAAAACTAAATAGTTCATGTTACGTCCGGTAGGTATCTTTTGTTCTCAGGTAAATTAGAAGCTTTTGTTACGCAAACGGCATACTTTTTGCAAGTTACCATAGAGCACTTCTCTATGGCCTCGATTGCAATAGCTATTCATAATCACTTTACGATAGGTACCTACCTCTTTAGAAAATATTTTTAACATAGCTGAGTACCTACCTACTGTAACGCTTCCCCGAGTGAATTTGTTTTTATTAGGTACTTAAATATATTTACATTCTCAAACATGTATTTGTCTTCATTACTGTCGTGGTATTTCGTAAGTATTCAGTTCAAGAAAAATCACATTACAAGCCCACCAAGGCTAGCATGCGCACCGCGAGAAAATCTTCTTTAATCTTCATGTCGTGAAAAATGAGACAAACATATACATAAGTACCTAATCGTAGACGTGTCCTGTTCTTGCATAACAAAAAGATTTTATCGCGGTGCACATGCTAGCCCTGCTGGTAAATATAACATTGATGGACGAAGCCAAGGCAACAGCTGCCTTAGCCTCGCCTCGGCCCCTTTTTTCAAGTTTGTTCACCAAGGCCTTTCTTGCCTGCCGCTGCATTAAGTATCTATAAATAGTATCGGATGTCGGCTTCAATAGTGACAACAATACCTACTCGTAACTCAGGATAAGTCAATTTAGATTTAGGTTAATACTAGCAGCGCATTGCGGCTTCATCCGCTATACCTTAAGAATAACATATTTTCCAGGATAAAAAATAGCATAATCCAGGGTATTCGAAACCAAAATCGTTAAAAAAACGTTCAGTCGTTACGGAGTTGAAGATGACTAAGGACAAACTTAAGAGTAGGTATAGTATTAGTCATTTTTAACTTAATTTAAACTTAACTTTAGTATTATAAACCTACAGACTTACAAACTTACGCATTTATAATATTAAAGCTTTCACAGTCTTATACAAAGGCTAAAGTTGTTCCGTGGAGTCCCAATGTTTATATTTATTTATTTTCCAACTAAGTGAGAGGTGTGGGGACCATGTGTTACCCGGACTTGTGCGGCGTATCTACCTGGACGGTTCTCACATTTGTTACCCGGGACTGTGAGTGGTCCCCACACAATCAAAAGCTACCTGAACAAAACAGACCTCATTCAATAGGCTAGCTTTTGACCACACCCTGCGTTGACGTTATGCAAAGACGGTCTAGGATGGACCACGCTCCCCCCCGGTGGGTTCCCGCATTGTCGTGGCGGGGGGGCTTAGTAACCGTGGACTGCTCACCCACGGTGAATCAAAGAGGAACCCGAGGCGGGGCCGCTTCTCTGGGCTTTCTACCTAAGGCCACGTTGAAGCGGCCACAGTAGGTTGCGGGCTGTATGGGCAGCACCGCAACTGAGGCGGGCTGCAGTGGCGTCGTGCTGGCGACACTGCAGCTGAAGTTTGGAGGCCGCGGCGGGAGAGGACTGTTGGTGTCGTTGCCACTTTCCCTACCTTCCGCGGCCTCGACGGGGTCGCCACCGTCAGTTGGCGGACGCGGTGGGGTCGCAGAGGAAGAGGAGTGTCGGTATGGTGTATCGCCGCTCTCCCTATCCTCTGCGACCGAAGTGGCAGGCGGCGGGGCCACTCAACTGACCCGTCGCAGGGGGACCTCGGGCGTCCAGAAACGGGGTCGTCTGGCGCCCATCGGCCGGCTTGGTCCCCGGGAAGGCGTTGCGGTCGCCATATGTCCTGGCGTGTCGCGACGGGGGGAGGGTGCTGCACCCGACCCCGGACGGCCGCGGCGGGTTCGCGGTCGTGTGCGAAAGCGTTCCCGTGTTACCGCCACAAGCGGCGTAGGAGGGACACCATGGAGTTTTAGTGGGTTGGATTCCCACATAACCGCACTGTCTCCCAGTGGCAGTGCGGTATGCGTGCGCATTTCTCCACGAAAAAAAAAAAAAAAAATAGAAGGACCACGCCTAATCACCTATGAGGAACTTTTTTGCTTTAAATTTGAAGGCAATATTAGCTTTTGAGGAACACACAAGCTCCGGCACAGAGTTGACTTGATCCTCGCTTTGCGTATAAAAATGTAGAATCGAAGCGCTTTCTACGTACGCATACCATGTACGGTGGCGCTTCCTTTGGTCGCATCCACATATAAAAATAACTTTCATTGCTTCATTATAGCCAATATATAGGAATATATATATATATATATATATATATAGGAATCTTTCGTAATACAGTATCTGTATATGGTGATCTGTGAGTGACGTATGAAGAATAAAAACCAGTAAGATATTCTATGGCTTTATTTCACTTCTGATCAGAACTATTGCCGCGGAGGCCTTCACGATGTCCCCAGCGGATTTCTCCAGCTCAGCGCTGCACTGTTCAAGTGAAACGTCGGCTTCGACGGCGACCTTCACTCGGATCACTTTGATAGCTCTGTGCACGTTCCAATCGCTCAGTTCGAGGGCTTGCAGGCATTCTTGTGGCGTTACCTGAAACAGCCATAGGATTTAAGGGGCTTACACAATGTGTCCAGTTCTACAAGATCTGGATGCAAAGCGCCTTATCATTAACCCGCCCAAAGCCCGAACCTACAATCTCGAATCGACGGTCAATTATTGACAATATTTCATTTTTGGTAGGATACCAAAATTTTTAATCCATTTGGAGATTATGTCATATACATTTTAAATAAAAATATCAAATTTTTCTATTAATTAATAATAATAATAAATATTGGTGGACGTTTTTCACACAGCGCCATCTATACCCAAACTAAGCAAGCTTGTACTATGGGAACCAGATAACTGTTAGAATACATAAATACTTTTTTTTTGTAAATACATACATAGAATATGTGTAGAAGTCATAGAAACACCCAGACAAAGAACAAACATCCATGTTCATCACACAAATGTTTGTCCTGGGTGGGAATCGAACCCACAACCTATAGATCAGAAGGCGGAAATCCACCCACTGAGCCACAAGGCTAGTCAATTTTAAAGTTATACAAAAAATAACTGGCGCAGACGCGTGTCGTTAAATTCGTTTTTGCATACGGAGGAGCGCCACATTTTTGTTTTTCTTTTTTCTTTCAGTGTGATACTTGTTTGATGTGGTAAGAATAATGGGAACTAACCTGTTCTTTGAGAACTTTGCTCATAATCCTGACCTCGTCGGATTCAACGCCACGCTGCCGGCCACATGGTTTTTGATCTGCGAATTCGAGCAAGTCTTCCACCGATACGTGGTCACTGCAGTCTGAAAAAAAAAAAAAAGAATTAAGAGAGAAAGAAAATTACAATGCATGCTTGCCAGATGCAAGCAATATGACGATTCAGTATGACGAGATATACGGCTCTCATTTCGAGTTATAGTCAATGGGAAAGGATTTAGCATTCAGTTACAAAACTCGGGCTGGCTCGACGCACGAAGGATGACATGAAAAGATTGATATGCTAGATAGCTACAATGTTCGAGCGGGCGAGATACCGATGTTTCAACCAAAGCTTCCGTTAGACTCAATTTGCAAGACCCTGGCGCCTTATCGTGTAACTCTGGCGATGTTCATCGCTTGCCGTCAACTTACTCCCACCATGCGAACAAGCAGTACAGCATACGAAGACCATTGTCACCAAATTTACATAAGGCTTAAAGTTACCATTCTTTATCTGTTCTAAACGTCATAGGTTACACCCATAGTACCACAGAATATATAATAATACTACGTATAGAATGGACACTGTGTACCCCCCCACCCCCGTTCGGGGCTTCCTCACCCCGCTACTGATTCTGAGCTGACGAGGAGCTGACTTGATCAAGGGACGCGCCACACGCGAACGACGCGACGCGACGACGCAGCGAGAAAGTTTTTTTTTACGGTTCCGAATAAGAATAAGAAAAATTGTATTGCAATACTGTGTACAAAGATGTTCTTAGAATAGGGATTAATGTTCCAACAGTGGACCCATATCGGGTGTGCAATATAATTTTACCTACTTAATGAAATAGGTATATTCTTAATTAAATATTTTTTGTGTATTCTTGATCTGTTTATAGCTGTTTACAAGGATAGGAGTTTTCATAGATAAAATAAGGTAAGTTATTCTTAGTAAGCCTAACAGTGCTACAGTCCTTAGAAAGATGCGTAACTCTATTGTAGTACTGATAAGGATAAGATGTCCTTACTAAGGAGTGCTTTGATCTGCGGCACGATCGTCACAATTTCTGCTCGACTTGAAATAGAAACCCAAGCTAACTCATTCGTAATGGTACGGATAAAAAACGTGATTTGTTATGAATACTTTTGTATTAATAATAGCAGTTATATTTTTTTTTAATTTGCATAACTCGCTAGTTTCCCAAGAGATGTTATTGAAAACTTTATTTTTGGAAACATATTTTTTACATAGTATATAGCAATCTAATTTGAACTAAACCTTAAATAGCGGTAAATAGTTAACTTAATAACCTTAAACGTATACTAATTGTTTCCATATTACTCACTAGCTGTTACCCGTGACTTCGTGCGCGTGGACCACCAAAAAATAAATTAGCCTACGTCCGTCTCCGACCCTTAAGCTATATCTATGCAGAAATTCAGGTCGATCCGTTCAGCTGTTTAGTCGTGATAACGCGACAAACACCCAGACAGAGAGAATTACTTTCGCGTTTATAATATTAGTTAAGAAATTTTCATCGGGTTTCATAGCGGTTTGGATATTCATCATCATCATCATCAGCCATAAGATGTCCACTGCTGAACATAGGCCTCCCCCTTAGAGCGCCACACCGACCGACAACGGGCCACTTGCATCCACCGGTTGCCCGCGACTTTCACAATGTCGTCGGTCCACCTAGTGGGAGGCCTACCTACCCTGCGTCTTCCGGTTCGTGGTTCGTGGCTATGTCGGCAACTTTGGTTCTTCGACGAATATCCTCGTCCTCGGTTTGGATATTAGCTGACTAAATAATAATAATCATTTATTGGCCAAAAATTTAGATAGTTCGCAATAACAATTTATTTAACTAAAGCTAATATAGTATAGTCTAAAAATTATACATATTGAAATTGTACTGAGGAACTGCCGGGCCATACTAGTAATCAAACTGTCCTACAGTACAGTACAGTTAATAATAATAATAATTATTATTATTAATAATAATTATTATTATTATTATTAATAATAAAAATAATAATAATAAACCTTCACAGAACCATCACAGAAAAAGTTAATAAATATACCGAACTAAAGGAAGAAATTCTAAGAATCTGGAAGATGAATAAGGTATACATTGTGCCGCTGGTGCTATCCAGTACAGGAATAATCCCTAAACACCTAACTATATCATTAAAAGTAATAGACATCAATGAGAACACCTACATGACAATGCAAAAAGCCGTCATTTTGAATACATGTCGCATTGTCCGCAAATTCTTACAGGAAGACCTAAATAACCCACAAGTAGTAGAACATGAAGCTCACTTGGCTTAGGCCCGTGATCTTCATTACACCGAAATGTTTTAAGCATTTCGAGATATATACAACACGTATAAACATACACATAATAATATTATTATTATTATTAATAATAATAATAATAATATTATAGCTCCCGCCGATAGCTTGGGCCCTGCCTCGCTGTCGGCGGGACTCTAGATTTAGGTTTTTTATAGCATTTTTTATTTTGTTATATTAATTTTATAAAAAACCTAAATTTAAGACATACAATAAATAAATGGAATAATAATAATAATTTATTTCTTTAACTGAGTTTCAGTAACATATAAAGTAGGCAGGAGTCCTCTTGTAGACATGTAATGCCTGTGCCAGAAGACCCCGCTCCTCCATTTCTGACGAACATTTAGATAGGTACTTAACTTTAACTTAAATATTTTATTTTATTTTAACATATTGGGATAGTAAGATACTTAATTAACATATAAATATAGATATTTTATAAATTTTACAGAAATCAATCAAACAATTTTGCGTAAGTGTGAGTTTTGTGTTATTTATGTACGTATCTGTGCGTGTGCGGGGAGAGTGAAATGAGTGTGCACTATGAGTGTGCGTGAGTGTGAACTAGATGGCGGTAACGTATGTAATCTACAACGGGGTACACTTCGTCGTTTATTTCTCATAAGAAACAATTATCACTTATATGAGAATTTAGCTAAAATGGAAATAAATATTGTCGTCGTACATATTTTGGAGGGTAGTTTTATGTAGGTATTCAATTTGTTGTATGGTATTGTTGACCGAGCTAAGCGAAGGTCTCAGAGTTTACTGGGACAAATCGGCATTTGTATGTATGTTTGTGTGTATATTTGTCCGATGATAACTTGCGAACCGTTGATCCGATCTTCATGAAATTTTGTAGGCAAGTAGTTCATTTCAATACAATTTCTAAGTTCGAATATGAGCTGAATCAGTTGTGAATTTTGAGTTGTGAGTTGTGAAGATATAGGGGTCGCGAGGTCTCAGTTCGCCGCGAACTACTAGTTATTCTACTAGTGTAGATTTTCTTTACTATAGTAATAAAGTATACAAGGGGTACTGAGCACCTTTAACAAGCCCCTCGTCGTCCTTGGCGTCTTCCTCCTCATCTGAGCCGTCCGCGCAGTCGATGTCCAAGCCGTAGTCGATATCGTCCAGGTAACAGTCGAAAGGGTTCGCCGAGCTCGAGCTGCTCGTGAAAGGATTCGTGTCGACGCACACATCCTTACCTAACAACGTACCATGTGTTTTTATTTTATTTATTTATTTATGTATAATCTTACAGTACAATCTTATGCAATAGGTGGCAAACAAGCAGACGGGCCGCCTGATGGTAAGCGATCACCGTCGCCGACCTTTAAAGACTCGATTAACAGCCTTTTTGAAGACCCCCATGTTGTAGTTACTCGGAAAAACCGCTGGTGGAAGCTCATTCCACAATTTGCAGGTGTGAGGCAAAAAGGATCGCGTAAAACGCACAGTGTGCGATTTCCACAGATCGATCACATGCGGATGAACTTTTAAGCGGTGGCGGCTGGTGCGGTGATAAAATCGCGACGCCGGTACCAGGTCGAACAATTCTTCAGAACACTCCCCATTATAAATGCGATAAAAGATAGAGAGAGACCCAATGTCTCTGCGCATGCTGAGCGGCTCTAGGTTTTCTTTGTGAGTTTGGGATCGTTGACAATTCTGACAGCTCTACGCTGTAATGCATCAAGGGGCTCAACTTGATACTTGGGTGCTCCATTACACAAATGGGAGCAATACTCCATACGGGCTGTTACTGAAAGGTGCAGCAATATTGAAGGTATGTTTGTACCACAGATCACACCCTAGATTCTGTATTCAGAACGCTCGAAGCGCACCACGCGTAGGTCTAAATACACTTATAAGAATTTACTCTGATTGGTTGATAGATAGTTTGCGCGAGTAGGCGTAAACTTGAGATAGCCAATGAGAACGCTTGGTCGCACTCCCCGCGACCCGCGCCGTGCCTCAAGCTTTGGTGACTTTTTTTAGGAACAACGAATCTCGTAATGCGGTATCTAGTGTGATGTGTGGGATGTACTCATCACTATGAACAACTTTTAATAAATTATCTCCGGTATGTACTATGGGACAACCCTAAAAACGAGAAAAAAAAACAACTGTTCGATACATTTTGTCGAGTTTCGTTAACATTTTTCTATGGAGCATGGTTTCAACATGGTTTCTATGGAGCTGTTTTTTTTTCGTGATTTCAGTGTTGGTCCCTTAGTACAAGTTATTCATAATGATAAGTACATACATACCTTTCAATATTGTTGCAACTTTCAGTAACACCTTGTATACCGATGGCCACTTAAAAGATCCCGCTTAAATATAAATAGCTGCGGCCCGCGATTTCACCCGCTATTCTACAGAAACCGAATATTTTTTCGGGATAAAAAGTAGCCTATGTGTTAATCCAGAGTATAATCTTATTATTTTATTCAAATCCGTTCAGCCGTTACAGAGTTAAACGGGAACAAACACACTTTCATACTTACACACAAACTTTCGCATTAATAATATTAGTGTGATGAAAAAAAATAACAGTTTTAACTAGTAAGCCTTAGTTCAGATGTGTATGATAAATTGTACTCACCATCACATACGTCAACTCCGTTAGTGGGTGTAGTGTTGGATGTGGTGGATATAGTGGTCAATTGAGGCGTGGTGGGTGTTTGGGATGTCGAGGGTATTGGAGGTAGAGAGGGTAAGGTAAGTATAGGTTCCTGTGGGCAAGCGTTTTGATAGATGATGGTTGTAATAGGTGGTTCGGGGGGTGGCTTAGTGGGTAATTTCAAGGGGTATTTTCGTATGTGGCGCGGTTTGTCCACGAGCTTGAGTTTCGTGTTGCGCGGTGGTAAGGGTAGTTCGTTTATGCTCTGAAATAGGCAGAAAGTATAATTATGTTTTTTTTTTTTGTATTGTGTTGCAAAACACGCTCAGTTCTCAAGAGTTTTTTTTTTTGTTAATGACGTACCATATTATAATATGGTGCCTCATGTAGCCTGGAGACTAATAAATAATTTAATTTTAACTTAATCTGCTAAGTAGAGTATAATCTAAGAACGTGTCCAGTAACACTTTTCTTATTGTCTCTATTTAGGGGTAGGACACTTTGTTCTCGTTTTCTGTTTAGTTCTCAAGAGATGGCGCTGGAGACATTATTTTTGAAATCATATTTTTTACTCAGTATGTTTAATCCGACAACAATCGAACTAAACTTTAAGTAACCTACCTTATCTTGTTTATTTTTAAGTTCAATTGTCTTTTTGGTGTATAATAATGTTATATTATATTGCAAATAGCGGACATATTACACTAATAAAAATAACAGAAGATAAATATCAACTATACAGGGTTATAAGGATAAGGTATGCTAAGCCGAAAAGGGCTCATAGTACTCATTATGAACAACTTTTACTTTGGGACCAACACTGAAATCGAGAATAAAATATCAGCTGTTCCATAGAAAAATGACAATGACACTCGACAAAATGTTTTTTTTTTTTTCTCTTTCCTCCTAAGAGGATTTTGGCGTCGCATATTTTATGCATTTGCCAGTGTCAAGTATACTTATATATTTTCAAGTTTAGTTAATTATTATCAAACAAGTCATAGTCACAGTCAAAGGCGAGCAAAGCAAGTCACGGTAAAGTCCAAGTCATGCCCCAGTAAAGTGGTGAAAACTTTACTAGAGCCTTCTATGGCGTTTTGGAAACAATACGAAAATTCACGTTTCACTATATTATACCATTCACCAACACTCATGCATGTTCACAAACACTTAACGGGTAAAAATTCACCGTTTTTACACATTAACACTCGAAATAACACAAGTTTTGGAAAATAATATAATGTCGCGACATGATTTCTTCACGTTCCCGCCAAAACTCCCGACAAAATGTTTCATACATTTTGTGTCATTGACATTGACAGCTGTTTTTTCTCCCTCGATTTCTGGGTTGGTCACATAGTACTCAGTACTAAGAGATCCTTTCGGCTTAGCATGCCCTTTCCTTATAACCCTGTATATAAAATAAAATATTAATTATACTAAACTATTGACGAGTTGATCTATTAAGGACAGCAACCCAGACGCCTAAGTTTTTATCCAAACAGTAACTTAATGAAAAAAACTTTATCCTTTCTACCTATGTATTTTATTCGAATTTATAAATGTTGTTTATTCCTACTTACAAAAATTCACGCAGATCGGATCAAGGGTATTCAAGAATGGCC
Source organism: Apocheima hispidaria (assembly GCA_947579745.1). NCBI lineage: Eukaryota > Metazoa > Arthropoda > Insecta > Lepidoptera > Geometridae > Apocheima > Apocheima hispidaria. The sequence continues at coordinate 6,077,350 of OX388149.1, read as the reverse complement.
AGAAAAGAATACACACATACAAACACCGATTGGTTGCCGTTCAATTAAACCTCATCGTAACCAGAAGACGTCCATCGTTGAACAAAGGACTGGCCCCCTCATAAGAGGAGTAATAAACCCTACGCTTAGCAGGCGGCTTGGACATCTCAGAACGCTCACTGTCTACTAGGAAGAAGCTGCTGCCCGTCCTCCTATTGTTCTGGTAATTAAAGCTTAATTAAAGCTAATCAATGAATTTAAAAATTGATGCTGATACTTACACTGGTTGCCGCTTGACGATCTGATTCATTGACAGTAGATCTGTAAAGCAATAAGTACAGTCAGTTACTGAATCGAAGTACAAAAGAAAGCCGGCACCGTGTGGCGCCATCTGGCTCATCACGCTCGAACACGCACACGATCAGGGACCCTATTCCTGTGCACTCGAGATTATCTCGGTCACTATCTCTCTAATTTAAAATTTAATGGGAGTGAGTGAGAGAGAGATAAAAATGTCATTTCTCTGAATAGGTGCCCAGGCTCGTGTATGTATTTCCTAAATGTTAATCGCCTTGGCCGTGTTCATTGAGATCGTCCGACGACGCTCCATGACATTACAAGTATGCTGCAAATGTCATCGAGCGTCGTCGGACGACCTTACTGAACACGGCCCCGGTGATTTGACGAGAACGTGAAGAAGTTTACTGAACACGGCCCAGATGTCTTGACGAGAACGTTAATGTGTAAAAACGGCAAATTTTTATTCATTAAGTGATCGTGAACGTGCACAAGTGCTGGTGAATAGTATGATGTCGGAGAAACGTGACTTTTCTTGTTGTTTTCAAAACTTCATAGAAACCTTTAGTAGTCTCCACCACAATGTAGAGCATGACTTGGACTTGGTCGTGAATTATTTTGCTCGACTGAAACTATGACTGAGACTTCTTTTGTTGTGAAATATTGTGGTTCACTTAAAATATTAAAAAACTTGACACTGGATGTGTACACAAAGTGTGGTGCCAAATTTTAAGAGTAATAAAACCACCTGGTGTTATGCGAATGATGCTTCTGAAGTGAATGGAAGTGCGCGCTGGCGTCGCCCCGTGGTGCCGGTTTGGGCATAGTGGCGGCGGTGCCGTGTGGCGCCATCTGGCCCATCATGCTTGAACACGCTGTCGGCTGCTCGATCAGGCTTGTGTACGCGTGTTTACATTCCTCCGTTATGGTAGACTGAAACATTTTATTATCGTTTTCTTGAAACATCGAGATGAGATCGATTCTGATCTCATTTCGGCTTCATCTAAATGTCACCCGGGTCTTTAACATCAGCCACTTTGTCACCTGTCACTTTGACATCTGTCAGTTTCATACACATAATTAACGGTTGGACGTTTTGGTAATTGGACATTTCGCGCATATTTATTGCTTATTAGCTTTATATAAGGTTCACGGTTTTGAATGCGATTTTGCAGTTTTACAGAACTTATTCAGAATATAAAATGAAAAAGTAACACCAAGCATTGGCCGCCGACTTGTAATCAAGATCTATTCGGCCATGTTGTAAAAAGTAGCAAATCGCAATCAGAAATGAAATAATAAATTGTTTGATTTCTTATTGCTTGCGTAGTATTGTATTGCCTTGTGGCGAACGAACTATAGTTTACTCCGTATAATCATAGATAATTTATGCTGTAAGAGGGTATTTTGAAAGAAAGATAGCCGCTATATACTATCGCGCGCAGATGAAAAGAGGTGGCTTTAGCGCGCGCTAGTAAAAAAAAAAAACAGATATTTGCTAACTACATCTAAACCAGGAAATCAATCGAAGTTCTGTGCCATGCAAACCTAGATATTATTATTATCTCACTATTACTGTAATAATAACTTGAATATGCAATAGGGGTTCCGAGCGCCAGCGAAATATGTGTGTAAGTCGAGGTCTTTTCAATGATTTTTTTAATCGTAAAAACATACATCCCAAAATAAGATTTTTAATCTATGTAACTAATGAGGGGCACTAAATACAAAAATCATGTAGAAAATTCTAAATTAAGAAAACTATCTACATTTTAAATACCTGTATATCAGGAACGCTATTGGCTTCTTCAGTAAAATTGCGTCTTTCATGTTTCCCTGTTAAAGAAAACGTAAAGATATAGATAGAAAGACTCTTATTCACACCTAAAATAAGAAACAAAGGCCTAAATACTAAGAAAAAGTTTAGTATAACAAATGGCGTCCTTATCGCTAAGACGGAGTGGATCCATAGAAAAAGCAGAAGACAGGATGTGTCGTTTGCTCTAGACAACTTGTAAACTTGTAAATTAATGGTTACATATACCGGCCGGTTCCTTGTCGGGTTCGTGCGGCGCGTGGCTGTGCAGCGACAGTTGAGGGAACTTGAAGTGGAACTTGGATCGGTCGCTCGGGGAGTTCGGCAGCTTGGGCTCGCCATCGAGATCATTCATCGATCTGGAACAATACATATTGTATTGAAAAGTCGTAATATTTTTGGTGAATACAAACCAGTACAAGTAATAGTAATAAAAGAAAAACAAAATACTCGACAGCAAAATGTAGTCTATGTCATTTCGGACGAAAAGAGGAATCCAACGACACCTCAATTGTACTTCACCTCAATTATATATGAGGTAGTATAGGAACACATAAAAATACAAACTTACATACACCCCAACAATATAAACCAACCTTCTTGGCCAGTCTAGTAAAAACTAGTTGAACATCCCGTACTGTAACTTCGCGACCCATGATATCTTCAGAACCTTTCGCCCAATTTTGATTTGAAAAATTGTATTTGCATGTACTTAAGTACACAAATATTCGCCCAGACTCGATGACCTTTGCTCGATCAAAAAACATAATCGATTTGATTTTTCTTCCAAAACCCTTTAAATAAACTTGCACCCAGTGTACATCCCTCTAAAACTTAAATAATAGTTATACATAATCATAGAGCAACACAGGCCACATGTTCGGGCCTGTAACATGTTGCTAAATGCACACAATTTTCAAAAATCAATTACAACTGGACTTCTTAGTAACTGGAGTTGGAAATTATCAAGATAATTACACCTCTTAATAATTATCACCAGTCCTATTATATTTTTAATAATAAATGCTTCATACTTTAAGTATTATCAGAAAAAATATTGAAAGTTATGCATTTTTATTTATTTTAAAGTGTTATCATATCATATACACAAAGTGATTTAAGTGTTTTTTTTTATTGTCATCAATAATTGGATTATTTAACTGTTACTAAAATTATGATCATGATTAAGATAATTATCATGTTATTTATCAAGATAATTATAATAGATAACTATCGTTTCCAACCTTGGTAGTACAAATTATTATTTACGCTTCAAAACTCATACGTACATTCAGTTTCTTTAGGCACAAATGTGGCGTTTTTCAATCAATGACTGCTCTGAATATTCTCGCAAGCAAAAATAATCGTCACCTGTCCGCCGTATATGTCAATATAGTTGCTCATCTAAGAGGAAACAAACTACATACTTCGTGGTGATCTCGTTTGCCATCGCAACGGCCGTCGCCAGAGTTTTCTCGTCGTGTGCAGACATCGGTTTCATAGTGCCGGTGTAGCACGCATGTTTCTTTTTATCTGCTTTACTTAGTGTATGCGATCTGAAAATAAAACAAAATATAACATAGACAAGTATTTAGCGGAATTTTCACAAATTATTACCTTAGAGACTTACTGTTTAACGTTTGAAAAACCCGAAGACCTCAAAACTGTCTACTGATTTGAGTAACAGACCTTGGGCTATACAAAAGCCCCTGTTGCCATGCAATGCAACTTAAACATATTTTGATAGAATTTTACCTATACTAGATATCCAATTCACTTGCCAAAATCGTGAACAAATCTGAGATCACGTTTCGGCGTATTTAGCAACGAGCGGCAATGCCTTAAATCGGACGCTTCATATCATCATCTCTTGTAAAGGTTTTTAGGCCATTTATAATGGATAAGGTGTTGTCCAAACTAAAAATACCTTGGTATCATCCAGGGTCATACAAAATTGTAAAGCCTAAGTTCTCAATTACTCAAATCATTGGGACATTGGGACCCGGGGATTTACAAGCGTACAACAATGTGTTCTCTGACCACCGATTTAGGTTTATCATTTTTCTTGTGTCAAATTTCATAGAAATAATATAACACAAAATTACAAATACTATTATTATTATATTGTGTTATATTATTTCTATGAAATTTGACACAAGAAAAATGATAAACCTAAATCGGTGGTCAGAGAACACATTGTTGTACGCTTGTAAATCCCCAGGTCCCAATGTACACACAATTTGATTTACAAGCGTACAACAATGTGTTCTCTGACCACCGATTTAGGTTTATCATTTTTCTTGTGTCAAATTTCATAGAAATAATATAACACAAAATTACAAATACACCGTTCTAGTTATGTATTAACATAAAGAAAGCAACTACCGATATACAATAAATACTATATCATTATGATACAAGTGTGCGACCTCCGCACCGAATAGACATCACCTCAGGCTCTCAAATGCAAAGCAGCGTCTGGGCCCTATACTCTATCGCACATGAGATAACTTGCCAATAACGAGTGACGTCATAACATGCTCTAAACTTAAACGCGGTTCCTAATCGTGCCACGACGTGAAGAAACTTAGGAAACTTAGAGAATACCGTTTCATGCGACTAACACGGAGTTATGTACGCAATTAAAAATTAGGGTCACGAAAAACTAGGCTACTGCTAGGTACAGAATCGATTACAATTATCTGTTTCTACACTCTTGGAAAGTTAAGTTAAAATAACACTTTACTTTTATGATATTCCTAAGAGCTCTACCTCATTAGCCAAACAATTCATAAATTAATGTATGACGGGTAACTGACTTGGTGACGGTTTGGCATTGTCGGCAATTTGTGCCCCTCTGTGCGGAGTCAAGATGCCCTAGCAACTTCGGTTGCCACAAGTAGCCACGGCTACTCGCCGGCTACGTCATCATCGCGTCCCAGTGAGGTAGGGCTCTGACTAATAACAAGATATAGGTCAAAAAACTAAATGAATGAATGAATGAATATTCTTTATTGTCATACAGTTGCGTTCTTAACAATTACATAATATAAAAAAGTTAAGAATGCTTCCATTATGGACTCGTCAACTTACTACAATTTTTACAATATTATTATTATTATATATTATTTATATTATTATATCACTGTATAATTGTATTAGGTATTTGTTGTCTCCTTCAAAAAAAGACAATCTTAGGAGGATTTATCCATTTTATTTGTGAGAAAAGTTAAATTCAGTTACTGAGATATCACATCAGCTGTATAGAGGCTTCGTCAAAAAGGTCAGAATCATATAAAATCAGAATAATATAAAAATGTAAACAATAAAATTAAATAACAACACTAATCCATTCAAAATAAATCCCGACTACGTCCTTATGTGAGCTTGTTTAAAGGGTGCAGGCAAGCAAAGTCGCAAAGTTTTTGAAATTAGCAAACCTTTTCACTTGATACTCAACTTGGCATCATTAAAACATATTTTTTTCAGTCCCTGACTTTGTGTCGTCGAGATGGAGCCATATTCAATTTAATGTGACTTCACATAGCCTATAACCAGTGGACGATGAAGACGCTTCCAACTATACCTCATTTGTCAAATTTTGATAAGTAGTTTTGAAGTTATGATATGCATATGCTCGATAAGCTAATCTGTACTACAAGTATAAAACAATCGTCTATGACTTCTTATAGTCGTGACAGACAGGCAGTGTTATAAAACTGAATCTATAACCAATCTCTAGTGTATTATAGAGAGCTAGTATCCATATTGTTTATATTTATGAAGTTTGTCCACTTTATATTAAACGGCTTCCCAAAGGAGTTATATTAGTTTCTAAGTAATAGGAGTCATGAAACCTGAAAACTCACTTGAAAGTTTCGCCGTCCACGTGTTTCCCCGAGCCACTCTGAAAAACACAAAAACTGCTATAAAATTGATTAAAACTTACAATAAAACATAGCGATCGTCGTTCTCCTTTAGGTTTTTGTATCGTTTGGTCTTTTTCGTCCAGATAGTGTGGAGGAACTGCATGCAAGAGCCGATGTTTAACATGACTGCAGCGAGCTGGCTGCCGGTGACGATCGATCACCGAAACAAGCGAGCGCTAGTAAAGCTATCGTCACACTGCACGCGGCTCATATTTCTATGAACTAAAAAAAACAATCTTTTTTTGGGTGGATTTTATTTATTATTAGATTTTTTTAAGGCCTTTATGGAAATATGGAAAGCTTATATAACAAACCATATATAATAAAACCCTTAAAAAATAAAACAACTCCGAAACTACGAAAAATCGTAGAACATAAATGGGGTATTTTCGCGAAGCCCTTGGTATAAAGGAACCTACTTTTTTAGGATTGACGTCACCGTTTGGACAGACATTTTTTTTTTGCTTATGAGACGAGCAAGTCGCTCACCTGATGTTAAGCTTCACGCCTGCCCATAACAGTTCTGTGCCATCCAGAATTTTGAACTTCAATAGTTCAAAACCATGGGCGGCAAAGCACTGCGCTCGTAACCATGAGATATTAGATGTTAAATCTCTGTATGCCCAGTAACTACGCTGTAAACATTGCCCTTCAATCCGGAACACAGTAAAGTTTGCGCAGTACTGCTTGGCGGTTGAATAAATGGAAAAGGTGTGTTACTGCCCCAGGCGGACTCTGCAGAAGAGCCCTATCTACCTAGTACCTGTATATTTGTCCAACGATAATTTGCGAGCCGTTGATACGATTTTCATGAAATTTCGTAGGCACACGTGGAGTTATGTATATCAAAAGGTCCACCGCGTCCAGGTCGCGTTATTTAGTTTCGTTAAGAAACTGTTGATTCTCATAAACATAAGATCATAACTGATGAAGATACCGCGTGCAGTGTGACTCCGCCTTAAAGCTTTTGAGATAAATTGTGTATGCTCAATTATAACACGGTTGTTTAAATTCTAGACAAGCTATTATCGGCGTCATTGAGAGGTTAAAATATTATTAGGTAGGTAAATATATTATCTTAATGGTAGTAATTTTGATGTAAGTGCATGCAAGATATCGCGGGGTCGACAGATTGTGCATGGGGTGCCGTCAATTAATCATAATTTAAATGTAAATTTATTATTATGAAATCATGTGATACCTGTAGGTAGGTAATGCGTAACTTAACGCGAGTTGTTCATTGAATTAGTCCGCTTATGAAAATATATTCCATTAGATTTTTTTAAAGAGAAATACTTCTCTAAATCATGCAAAAATTAATACAATAAAATAATTATTACCATAGCTTTTGCAAATTTATTTTGTTTTATTCGGCTTAATTTCTGGCAAATGTTGATTACAATTTTAGCAAATGATACATTAAACAAGGATAACCCTAAAATATAATAAAAATACGTGATTTGTGAGTATCCTACAGACACTACGACTCTACTATAAAAACTGACGTGACTTTTACACATTGTTTCAACAACTACGCACTACAAATGTTTTGTACAATAGACGGCAATTTTCTTAACAAATGACGTCATTTGCAAAACAGTCGATTTTAGGTGTCTTTAGCGGAACGAAGATTGCTTGGAGAGAATTCGACGTACGTTGTACGCAACATGCGCCAATTTTCTCCCCACCACGCCGCATTTTGCTCAAGATCTTTGCCGGCCATTATATCTAGCACTCCGTGATATCTAGCGTTATATTAGGCGCAAACATGGATAAGCTACATTTGCGTTAATAGATTGCGACCTTAGCTTGTAATGTGGCTAATCCTACTGTTACGAGACGGTTTTCGACCGAGTGACTACTTGTGCGAGCGAGAGCGCAACATCGTTTGTTTTTTATCTGAATGTTTTCACGGACTATAATTTTAACTCGATTTTTAACAAGCCCTTGGAGCAGTTAAATCTCACTCTCACTGACGTGTTATGTTGGTAATGGTGGTACAGTGAAGGTACCTTCACTATACCACCATTTTTTTTAAACTAACTATTACTGTTTGCTTGAACCAAATTTATAATGCTTCTGCCAGCTGCAGTTAATTTATGTAAAAAGCCGAATGAAAGCCGTAAATTCTGGTCACTTCTGCTGGTTTGTCTTATGTTATTAAAGCTGGTAACCAATTTCTGTATTAAAATTATAAGATGCAATGTTTTAATTCGCTTTTTACAATTTTATTACAGCTGACAGCTGTAGCGTATTTATTTCTCGGTTGGATAGATAGATATAGATAGTCTTTATTGTTCACATTTTTTGTACATGCATTAAAGAAGGGGTAGTTGGTTTGGTTCATAGAAATATCACACTAAAATTAGAAGCGCGAAAGTTTCTGCGTAAGTGTGTATGTATGTAAATATGTAAGTGTGTTTGTTCCCGTTCAACTCTGTAACGGCTTCACGGATTTTTATGAAATTTGGTATGGAGGTAGCTTATACCCTGGGTTAACTGGCTATTCTTTATCCCGGAAAAATATTCGGTTTCTGTAAAATAGCGTATTTATTTCTTTATGGTTCTATGTTTTTTCGCAGACGTTTAAGGGTAAAATAAAAATGGTTTGGTTCGAGTAAAATTACATTTTTTTTGACGTACTGCAGTTTAATTATGATTGAGTGCATTTTTCACGTTGTTTACTTAAATAATCACGGCCGAGTTTACACCGGTGTACCTGAACTATGAACTCTAGTGATACGGTGAGTAAATGCTTTATTTCTACCTACTAAACGATAAGGATGCTTTGAAAGTTCTTACCAATTGTCCATTATAAAGCGGAGGAAATAGATAGTGTTTAATTGCCGAATGTTGTATTGTTGGGATAAAATTAACTAGATATACGAGTATTCACGGTACGAAAATAAATCGATACTCGATTCATCGATTCCCTGTAAATTAAAATTAGTAAATGACTGAATTGAAATGAAGTCTAAATATCTACACTAGTACAGTATTATAATGAGGTAAGGTTTGGAGATTTGTATTTTTTTTTTGTTCACACGGGACTCTGTCAGCTAGAATACTCATTTCTATTTATAATTATTTGCGAGTTTTTTGTAGCGTAGATTAATTTATCTAACGTTTGTCTAGGACATTTTTGCACACACGGTCATCTGACCCCAAACTAAGCAAAGCTTGTATATATAGCTGCCAGAGATGATAACTGATATACGTACATAGATATTTTTAAATACATACTTATATAGATATTAACACCTATTTATGAATAAGGCCTTCGGTTATGTTGGAAAAAATGCTGCGACAATAGATTAAATTAAATTAAAGCAACCCGCAATGTTTTCAAATCATTTGGCAATAGCATCCCCGTTAATTACCTAAATATCTCACCTTACCTTACCTAATATCTTCACATGAGAAGAAAACAGATATTCATATGAAACATGAGCGTAGTGCGAGTAAGATAGCGCAAATATACCCGCTATATTTTCAGATAAACAAGTAAAACAACAATAACTATTAAGGAGTTTTGGCGGAAACGCGAAGAAGTCATGTCGCGTCATTATATTATTTTCCACAACTTGTGTTATTTCGAGTGTTCATGTGTAAAAATGGTGGATTTATATTCATTAAGTGTTCGAGAACGTGCACGAATGTTGGTGAATAGTATAATGTCGTGAAACGTGACTTTTCGTGTTGTTTCCAAAGCTCCAAAACACGTGGACTTGACCGTGACTTACTTTGCATGACTTGGACTATGACAGAGACTTATTTTTGTTGTGAAATATTTGACTTCCCTTGAAATATTACAATACTTGACACTGGCTAAAAACACAACGTGTGGAGCCAAACAATCAGAGAAATGGAACATATGTGGTGGGAATTCAAATGTGCGTTTTGAATCACTGCATTAGCATTGACGTGAAACTTAATCGCTCTGCAGTGTACGAGTACCCTAATGACGATGTACTTACAGCTTCGTCCCGTCGCCTGGCGTCGAGTTTGCGGAACATAGACTCCATTTCATCGAGGAGGCTTTGTCCAAAATCTCCATAGCTTTTCTGAAATAGCACCGTGTTAGTCCTTGACCTAAAATTCTGAACGACTGTGGACTGAGCAAATGCGCTGCGTCTCTTTCATTACAATTGCAATTAAACGAGACGCGGCGCATATAATGCAAACAACCGTATATGGGAGAATGCGCCGCGTCTCGTTCTATTTCAATTGAAATGTAAGAGACGATGCGCATTCGATCGCGCGCTATAGCTGCGGCTGTACAAGGCAATTTTTGTCTCATGCCATCTCTTTAGCTCGAACTCACGAAGAATATTTTTCATCTCTTTCGTAAATTATATAAGTTTGATTCATATTCATGTGTCATAATTTCAATCAAAATATTTGAAAAAATAAAATACCTTATAGACTGACTGGCCTACCCCATAGTCAGATTATAGATTATCCTAACTAATACTATAAATGCGTAAGTAGCTCTGTCTCTCTATCTGGGTGTTTGTCGCGTTATCACGGCAAAACGGCTGGAAGAATCAACCTGAATGTATATATATAGCTTAAGCATATTGTTAAGTAACTCCACGCGAACGAAATCGCGGGTAACATCTAGTAAACAATAAATCACTTACGGGAATGCCAGGACTCTCAGGATTGACGAAGTTTTCCAACCTCGCGTGATCTGCAGCATTACTTTCCTAAAAAAAAAACCAATATCTTACATTACACGTAGTATTATATGTTCTAATAGTATGAACTAATATTTTTTTAAAGTCTGTCCCTTAATTTGAGCTCCTAAAATCTGCCGTCCTAGGCTCAAACATAATTTTTTCGCTATTTTTTTATATATTTTCATCTAAATTACTGAATTATCAATATCCAATAGGTAGAGTTACGAGCGGCCAAAATATAACAACCTATACTTGGAAAATGTATAAATCCGCCATTGAGGTTTTTAGTGAGCGTGACTGCTCTGGGGTTCTCTGACATTACTATATAGTATTCAAGTAAATTAAGGAAAACCTTAAACCTTAACTTTTTGGAATATCCTTAGCTTTTAAATAGTGTGATAACTCAGTCGAATTTTTAATCAGACGGAGTTAGCTGACAGAGCCAAATGTCACTTCTCAAAATAATGTTGCCAACTTTCAAATCGTAGTGATGATTTATCCTTCAAAAAAATGGAACTATACATACATTATATTAACATTACATCAATTAATAGTTATAAATTGTAAATGAATTGTTTCGTTAATTTATTAACGAATGCATTCAGTGGCATCAATTATTTAAAGTGCCGCCTTGACTTTAAATAATTGACTTTAAGGAAGACTTTAGAATATGAATTAATTAAATTGTTCACTGAACTGATATGAGTGAATGAACTAAATATTTTTACCATTTCGCTATTTTAAATTCATTAAAAAGTGGCAGCACTCGTAATGTCATTTTAGGCCGTTTGATTTCAAATTCTACATTTTTTTTTGTATTAATATTTTACTAGAGATAGATTTTTAACTTAAAAATCTATCCTTTCGGACAGATTTCATTATAGCTATCTCTTTTACTCTCTAACTTTTCATATCTTCTTTCGCACTCTTTGGCGGCTGTATACAGACTGCAGCGAAGCCGAATTCAGAGCGTCTTTAATAAAATATCATTGGTTCAAGCCCTAAAAATCAGCCGATTTTAAAGCAACGCGCATTGTTTTTGTATCCGTCACTCCCATGTCCATTACAGTGAGAGATACAGATAACAGAAATAGTATCTACGTCCTGAGAACAGGGTCACATTTCGTACCGTATCTGTGTCTGAAATTTCGTGATATTCGTGGACCTCGTCAGTTTTGGACGCGGCATTTTCTTCCATCCGATGAGACCGCCCAAGCGTCGCGCATTTTACCTGACACCAAACAAAAAAAAATGCATTTTAATTTAATAAAGCCGGAATACTCACTTTTAATTGAGTCGGTTATTCTGACTATAGCTTCTATCACATATAGTTATCTTTATCAAGGCATGCTATAAGCAAAACACGCGCTCTACCTCGTCTTGCCTTGCACTAATAACCTTGCTGCCTTGAAAAAGAACACCGCATGTGATCGAAACTATAATCGGAATGACTAAATTCAATTCAGTATTCCCGTTTTATATTAAAACTACCTGCGCCCCGCGGTTTCACCCCCTATTCTACAGAAACCGAATGTTTTGCTGGGATAAAAAAGTAGAGAAGATGTGTTAATCCAGGGTATAAGCTACCTCCATAACATATTTCATTCAAATTCTTTCAGCCGTTACAGAGTTGAACGGGAACAAACACACTTACTTACCTACTTACACACAAACTTTCGCATTTATAATATTAGTGTGATAAATAAAATGTGTCCTAACTTTCATAATAAGACAAATTTCAAATCCAAACCACATCAGCTTTCATAATAAGACAAAATGCATCTAGTTCTAGTACATTAAAACAATACGCCTCTTTGATGCCATCCATGATTGAGTCCATTTTATTATAGCCCTTATTTCAATTCCCTAAGATCCCATTTATCTTTTGAGCAAGTTGAGTATTTTGTCAATTCCATATATTCGCAAATTAGTTTTTAGTTTAAAAAATCTTTAGTACTATGAAAATAAAGTCGAGAATTCATAAAACAGAGCGGACATCGCATTGCACATGAATGCATCTTATTTGATTTATCATGTTGGCAACGCTGGCCCCTGCGCGGGCCTCTTTCTTGCGAAGAAAAATGGGTATAAGTACGGTGTAACTACGAGACTTAAAATTAAAACGAGGTTTGATGTAAAGAAACCTGCAAGTAAGGCCCTTCCTCAATCTGCCACAGACAGGGCCACGAGAATTAACCTATCTGTAACATCGCATTGAACGCGCGCCAGTTCGTCTAGTGTTAAAACGTTAAAAGCATTGATGGACGATCGTAAAAATGTCAAATCAAATCAAATCAAATATTTATTTATTCATCCAAAAAGACCGAAAGATGTCGACCGAAGCCTGAATACATAAGCCCATCAATGCCTAATTGTCACCAAGGCTAGTATAGAACTTTTCTAGAACCCATCACGGCTATTCACGTCGAAATTAATATTTTTATGTCCGTGAAAATGCTAAGGGAGCTCGATTTTTAAAACTTGTTTTTGACCGAGCGAAACAAAGGTCTCAGAGTTTCCTGGGACAAATCTGATTTGTATGTATGTTTGTGTGTATATTTGTCCGACGATAACTTGCGAACCATTGATCCGATATTCATAAAATTTTGTAGGCAAGTAGTTCATTTCAATACAATTTTTAAGTTCGAATATGAGCTGAATAGGTCCAGGGGTTGTAAAGATATAGGGGTCGCGAGATCTCAGTTCGGCGAGAACTACTAGTTTAAACTTACTTTATTCAGTATCCTTTTACTAGTTGAGGGCTCCGAGTTAGTTTTGTGCGACTGTTTCTTTTGGCCTCTTGTTTTCGTATCGCCTGTAACAAGAATTACATTTTAAAATCGCACAGCGAGCGTGTCTGTGTTCTCCGAAAAGAACGAGACCCCATATTTAATTTTTTCTCTAATCTAAGCTGTATCCCTAGCATAAATATTATAGAAAACAACGTTTATACAATTTCTACTGAATAAGTAGGGAACGTTTTTTGGATAGTAGTTATTCTAAGGGTACAAGTACCTTCTAGGTGAACATGCTCCATCCTAGACCGCATCATTGCGTAGAATTTTGCATTTGCATTAACATAAGGCAGGATATACACCTACTATATATACTTTAACCTAACTAATATTATAATTGGGAGGAATATGGCTGCAGTCGTATCAGGACCAATAAAGCTTCGAGGTATGAAAATAAATACGTTCGTCTCGAGGAAAAACTTGCGCGATTCAGAACTCCCTGCATTACAACTGTCAGTCCATATAAAACGTCAAATAATGCACAAAATGGTTCAACGCCATCAAGCGAACTATAGGAAGTAACTTTGTCTATTTGTTTGTCGCGTTATCACGGCTAAACGGCTGAACGGATCTTGAAAAAATTTGATAAGGAGTTACTGTATCTCACAAAGACGGACATAGGCGATACATCCACGCGAACAAAGTCACTGGTAACGACTAGTCTTGAATAAAATAAGCCAGTAAATAATATATAAAAGTAAGCTTACTATTGCTGCAAGACGTACGTGGTAAACGCCTACCGCGGCTGTTTTGTGTGCTTGCGCGCAACGCTCAGCTCAATGAATATGTTTTTTTATTTTGTAAAACATTGTTTATATTGTTTAAAATTGGACTATTTAAAAATTTGTAAATGGCGCGATATAGTTGTCTAGTCAAACCTTAATTAGGTTTTAAGACAACTTACCCCCGAATACTGAAACGCTTGTTAACTTTGACAACAGATTAATTCTAATGCTGCCTTTGCCTGGCACTAAGCAAATGACAAAGGCAGCAACAGACTTAATCTGTCGTCAAAGTTAACAAACGTTTCAGTATTCGGGGGTTATGATGTTGAAATATGGTAAATTTTTGGTATTCAATAAATAAAAAACAAAAAAAAATGTAAGTTAGTATACGCCGAGCTCTGATGTCAGAGATTATAAGCCGCTAGAATGTCATAATCTTAAAATCCATTAAAAAAAAGATGTAGTCAGGAAAAGTCCATGTCCGAATCTTACAAGGCAAGTCGACTTCGTCACAGTTGTTGGGGACGGTGGAAGTCGCGAGCAGCGGGTAGGGCGAGCCGGACGCGCCGGACAGGTGAGACGGGGAGTTGGGGTTTATCAAGGGCTGCTGCTCCATGTCCTCGGACGGCTTGTAAGGCGTCACGATCTGACGAGGGGGCTGCTGGAATTACATCACTACTGTAACGATTATCACTTTACCTGGTGGTTCTGAGATTGAAAAGAAATATTATAATCATAGCAATAATCGCAGCATAGGTAGACCTCCCACTAGGTGGACCGACGATATTGTGAAAGTCGCGGGCAACCGGTGGATGCAAGTGGCCCGTTGTCGGTCGGTGTGGCGGTCTAAGGGTTCAGCAGTGGAAGTCTTATGGCTGATGATGATGATGATGATGATTATAATCATAACGAAGTGACTGTGCGCTTTCCTTACGTAATTTGAAACAGACCCATGATATTGATTATTCAAATATATAGTGTCATTAAAGTTGAAATACACGTTTGTGAAATCCCTAGTATACAACTAAGGATTTCACAATCTCCCAGAAGATTAATAGCTATATTTATTGAGAAGCTTATTTGAAAAAAAAAAAAAACTTTTCAATGTTATGTAAATAAAAAATCTAATTTTGAGATATATGTGTTCTTGGTTCTATCGTCTAGAATAGAGTTAATAGAGAAAACAATATTATATGACATTTTCTCTAAAAAAAAACTTTGAAAAGAACCTCAATTTACACACGTTTTTGCGTTAGCGCTCCGAACCCCTAGTGTATATTCAAGTGATTATTTCTCTTATACTGAAATAATAATAATATCTAGGTTTGTATAGAACAGCAGTTTGATTCATTTCCTGGTTTATTTGTAATTAGCAATAATTGTAATTAATTAGCTGGTTATCAGAGTTTTTGACTAGCGCGCGCTGAAGCTATGTCTTTTCATCTGCGCACGAAAAGTGTATACCGCCATCTTTTTCTCGAAATAGCCTCTAAAGTCTTCTTACTGAAATCTTCTAGAAATATGACAAAACACTAAGAACTCGTTTAGTGGTTTTTTTTTAAATGATCTTGTATGTAGTTTGGTTGTTTCGTAATTTCGAACTATCTTATGGAATTTTACAAGGAACCAAGTGATTATTCATTATGGAAAGGATACTGCATCATGTCACGGAAAAACTTCACTAAAATGGCTGTTAGTGATTTGTAATATCGCTAGATTTCTGTCAAGAAACGTATTGAGCTATTCGTTACCTTCCGGGAGTTCGTGATTTAACTATTTACTAGTTAAATACGCAGTTAAATGTCTACTAGTTAAATACGCAGTTAAATGTCTACTCGTTACTAAACTGCGACTTATACACTTCATAACATAGTCAAGGTTGCCACTGCCACCCGACCACGTGGACGACATAATCAATAAAATATTACACTGGGCATTTTAGAAATTTAGGGCCTTGGAAAATTTGAAACTGCAACGAACCGGTAATGCCCTATTACTTTACTACTGAGCTTAATCACTGTGAGACTAGAGCCACAGAAATAAATTCCATTTTTGTACAATCAATGGGTACAGTACCCATTGATTGTACAAAAATTATTCAAAGTACAATCAATGGGTACAGTACCCATTGATTGTAGAAAAATTATTCAAAGTTGTTATTACACAAAAAAGATGTCGAAATTTCACCATTTGCGCAGTTTACCCCACAAGTTTGATAAATCCACAAGCGAATAAAACACCACTTCAAATCAAACCCATGTAACATGCACGTGACGGAAGCATGAAACATGGAGCAAAGACTGGCGTCACAGACAAACGTTTCCCCTTTTTAAATCACGCGGAAATATATGCAAACTGTTTACATCTAGACGGTCCATGGACCCAAATACATGTAAAATGAATAGATTGCATATATAGGCAGCTATAAAGAAAAACTTTGACGTAACTAGGTCGGATTTCGCAACGGGCTACGTATTTGAATGGTCTGCAAAGTCGATCTACGCTCCCGAAATGGCCCGACTGATAAATGAGTATTTTTAAGTAGGCACTGCATTGATGTCACACTTGCCCCAACGTGGCCCGTACTGTCCTTTCTATATTATCAGGTTTATTTAATTTGTAATGAAACCTAATATTATGAATATTCGTTCGTGACTGTAATAGTGAACGATTTGCACCACCCGTGCCAACGGGATGGCATGCAATCAGAATCACGACGGGTATCCATAAAAGGCACATGTGGTGTATGGTCAACCGACATAAAGAATGTGGATGATACATTACGTACATTTAAAAAAAAAAGTAAATGTTCACTTGATAATAATCTCTTTATTTAGGTGAGCTCAGAAAACGATCAATGCAGAACCTACGCAAGCATGCATACTTACGCCTGCCGTATCGAGAAACGATATGTCCCCAAAATAAGCGCCGTCGAGACCGACATGTCCTGTATGCTTGACGTCGCCCTGCGGGCTTGATATCATGCTCCGCTGAATGGTCCGCTTGCCGGTATAAGTGTGTCGCTTCACGTCGCTTCGCAGGAGGGACGAGCGGATGGTCCGGGAAGACTGACGCGTCGGATGCGGCGATATCGACGCGAGGGGTGTGCCCTTCTAGATTGGATGGTGTGGTGCAAGCTTTATTTTGTTCGATATACTTAAATTAGAAATTTGATTCGAATTAACTCTACATCTAAAACTTTAATTTCAAAATACCGTTAGTGTACTTCCGAGTTTGTTTTGTAACATTGAAGACTAAATGATAAATATATACATATTATTTAGTTGTTTAAGTTTTTTCTAATATATTTTTAATACCAGTATTATTTATCGAACAGTATACAGCTTTTTCAATGGCATAGCCCCATGAATGAAAATAACACAGTAGCATAGGAAACCGGAATTATTATATGGATGCTATTAATCGCACACAAAAAATAAAATAAATATTCAAAAATAATACTAAATGCACACCAAAAGGAGAAAATGTCTATCGCAGAATTACACGTAGTATCGCTTCGCTCGGATCCCTATAACCATTTGAAAGAAATAATATACAAGATAGTAATAATAATATAGAAGAGCGCCAATGGCCATAGAATGTGTACCCGAGACAGATGTAGGTTGTCACTAAGTGTTTCAAATTGCGACATGACCGTCACAGTTTCTGCTTGACTCGAAATAGAAACCCGCGCCAACTCATTAGTAATAATGATAAGGAGAAAAAACGCTACTTGTTATGAATATTTTTTCCATTTCTAAAATTTTTAATTTCATACTTCATTTGCAAAACACGCTAGGTTCTAAGAGAATACGCTGGAGACATTCTTTTTGAAAACATATTCTTTACGTTTTGTTTTAATAAAACGGGAATTGAGTCGGTTATTCCGACTATAGTTTCGATCACATTCGGTGACCTTGATCGGTTCGGTTCGGATCGGTGGTGTTCGATTCGGTTGTTCGGTGGTGCAAGGCAAGACTAGGTCGCGCGCGTGTCTCGCTGAGCATTCCTTGATAAAGGTCACCGAATGTGATCGAAACTATAGTCGGAATAACCGACTCAATTTAACGTGAGTATTCCCGTTTTATTAAAACAAAATGTATCAAAACCACGTCAGTTTTCATAGTAAAATATTATTTACGTCGTATTTTGAAATCAAATTTGAACTAAACCTTAAATTGTGGGCATATACCAACTCTATACCAATATTTTGATCAGCTTTTATAGCGGTTTGAACATTAGCTGACTAAATACATAGCACCATTTAGTATTATGCTGTTTTTTTTTTCGGGGTTACACTTTTTTGTATCAGATTGTCATTCTTCTCGTATATTTTTTCTATGCGTACAGTACAGTCTATCCAATTTCGATTTGCAAACATAGTCTAATTGGTGACAACATTTTTTTGATGTGCGATTAATAACTTCCCTCAAAATATCAACTAGTTTTGAAATTAATAGTAGCAAAGGTTCGAAGCCAAGGGATTATCAATCACAAGATGATTTTATTTTTGTAAAAACACACATGGATGACCGCAGAACATCAGATGTCGCTGGAAAAGCCACTTGGAAGCCGACGAAAATCGTAGTAAAAATAATGATAGCTGACCATCGCCCGAAAGTCGTTTTCTGACATTTCAAAAACCGATCTCATGAATGTCAATGAAGTCAGAGCATACAAAATATGTACTCTACCTATGTATTTCTCAAAGTTTCGGCGCCAACGCCAAAAAATCATAGCCGCTTTGTATTATTTTTCAAAACTTGTGTTCTTTCGAATGTTCATGTGTAATAATGGTGGGTTTAATATCCATTAAGCGTTCGTTAACGTGCACAAGGTTATCTTACAAAGTGGTAAAACGTGTTTTTTCGTGTTATTTCGAAAACTTAGTAGAAGGTTCCAGTAAAGCCTCCACCACTTTACTGGCGCATGACTTGGCCTAGATAGTTTCTAAAACCGTTAAAAATTTGACTCTGACTAAGACTGGTTTTTATATACCTGCATATTTCCGGGGAAGAAATTCGATGGCGAATGTGAGTCCGCCAACCCGCAATGGGCTAGCGTGGTGGATATGGCCTAATTACCCTTGGAGGTTAGACCGATATCCCAGCAGTGGGATGTTGAAAGGCTGATGCAGATAATGAAACTTGACATTGGATAATTACAACAAGGTCAGAGCCAAAATTGAAGATAGAAAATATTGTTCAGGACTTTCAAGGGTCACTGTCACACTCCGACGTGGCGCCGCTCTGGTGGCCAAAAATAACCATGTACCTTCAAATATCAGAGCGGTCACACACTGCGCTTTTAAAGATAAATATGTTATATCGCGAGTTCTTTCGAAAAATGCGAATTGCCATCTTTTGTTCGTGCAACTGATGGCCAGAACGGCGCAAAATAAAGAATGTTTTGCGAAGTCGGCCGCGCTTCTTTTTGCTTTCCGCATCGCCCCAAAGACGGGATGTCACCTATACCAAAAAACGTGATAGTAAGTACAAGCTGGACACAGTTTATACTAATTGTCTAGATAATACCTATGTACTGTATGTAGGGACATTTTACAACTACATCTGATGTTCCGTCTGTAGAACCACACACAATGAGGTATTATTTATAAACTAGGTATATGGAATAAAACTCGGAATACTTTAACAACCAAAAATAAAGAAATTGTAAGAAGCTATTATGATAATAGTTTTTTTCTCAAATATTTGAAGCTGGTCGGCTTGCGCTGGCAGAATAATGTGTAATGGACAGGAACTGTGCTGAGAAATCCTTATTGCGATAATTGTTAAGTTCATCCGCCGGCGCTGCGCGACCGTGAACCTAATCGCGTAGCTAAAAGACATCTAAAAACTCTTTATTTTATGTAAGGTTTCAAATTCAAATATTCTTGTTTTTTTTGTCTATAACGCAAAGTGGATTCATAGAAATTAATTTGACGCCAATGAATAGGCTGTATCAAGAAATTTCATACACCAACCAAAAAATCAACGTGAAATTATAAGTAAATGTTTCACTAAACCAAAAACCAAGATAAATACCGGCTTATTGAGATTGGCATCTAAGTCAATATTATCTAGGTGATCATTTTAGCCGTTATTTCTTGACACAAACTATTCATTAGTTGGTTGGTATCAATAATTCCACGGATGAGCAATTAAGATGCTTTTTTTTTTAAAAATAATTGATTTGTAATTGACCAAAAAATAAGCAAGAATATTTGAATTTGGCGCGCTTAGCGAAACGTTGAATCTTAATTGAATTGTAGCTTCAAAACGCTCTTGCGCCCTCAATCAATCAATCTTCTTCTTCATGTCAATGAGAATCTACGTAGAAATCCAAAGTTATCCAAGTTTTATCATATAACTAATTTTTATTACCGAGGCACTTCCAGATCGTCAAAATTTTCATCACCGCTAAGATTTCCGTGGTGACGTATGACGTTTACAGGTGCCTCGTTAAACCGGGTTACACCACAAGTTTGAAGCGGGCTCGTACGTAAAACGTGATGAATACTGTACTACATGAGACGCTGTGAATGACGACGAAAGCGCATATGGCACGTACAAGGCCATACATTTGAGCGTGCTATGTGCACTTCTCGGTACGGTTTTCAACTCACTTCAATACTGATGTACGGCTTGGTTTGAGTCGGGTCGAACATGCCGCAAGCGCCTCCGGCTAGCACCCCGTACCATAGGGACGACTTTGTCATGCTTCTGGAAAAAAAAACGATCCTCAACGTTATCGACACATTATCAAAAAAAAAATAACCGTTCACCAAAATGTATAAAGTGACATTACGGACATGAAGACAAAACTAAAGACACATTCACAGTTAATAATCTATCAAAACTTTTAAAGTCTGTCCACCAGAACATTCCCTTTTTTGAAAACTTATACAGGGTTATAAGGAAAGGGTATACTAGCCCGAAAAGGAATCATAGTACTCATAATTATGAACAACTTTTACTATGGAACCAACTGGAAAAAATGTGAGTTGTTCCGTACATTTTGTCGAGCGTCATTGACAATTTCATATGGAACAGCACATAAAAGTTGTTCATAATGATTAGTACTACGAGCAATTTTCGGCTTAGCATACCCTTTCCTTATAACCCTGTATAACTTTGTAGCGTCTAGCAAATTATATCCCAATTGACGGACGGATTGGATACGGCATTGACGTAACCTTGTAATGAGGTACCTACCTTGTAATGATCAAATAGAACGATTTTTTCATGGGATATCTTTTGCCAGAGTTATGTCTTTTGCAAATTTTTGTCGTCGACCTGTTGAAAAGCGCATAATCTTGTTGACACACCTTAGACTACGGCCACGCCTAGCAAGCGAGCCGCGGTAAATCTTTGTTCACATCTTGTATACCGTGAGAAAAAGAGCGGACAAATAAAAAAAAAACACTATAATATTAAATATTTGTGGACGTTTTACACACAGCGCCATCTAGCCCCAAACTAAGCAAGCTTGTACTATGGGAACCAGATAACTGATAGAATACATAAATACTTTTTTTTTTGTAAATACATACATAGAATACATAGAAACACCCAGACAAAGAACAAACATCCATGTTCATCACACAAATGTTTGTCGTGGGTGGGAATCGAACCCACAACCTATAGATCAGAAGGCGGAAATCCACCCACTGAGCCAAAAGGCTAGTCAAACTATATTCCATTACTCACTTTAGTGTAGGTATTGCGCAGTTTAAATCTCTTTCAACTATTAACTCAATGTCCGCCACAGTCGTCTATACTTGTCAAGCGATGGCAGGCGTAAGGCGCGTCCCGTGGCGTCTCTATTTCGATGGTTATCAAGTTTTGCGCGATAAGGTTGCGCGCAGCGTCATCGGCTGAACCTAGCAATCGGGAGCTTTGGCGGGAACGTAAAGTCATGTCATGTCAAAACTTGTGATATTTAAGAGTGTTAATGTGTAAAAATTGTGGATTTTTATCCATTGACTGTTCGTGAACGTGCACGAGTATTAGTGAATAGTATAATGTTGTGAAACGTGACTCTTCGTGTTGTTTCCGAAACTCCATAGACACCTCCAGTACCCTCCATCACTTTAATGGGGCTTGACGCGGACTTGACCGTGACTTACTGTGCTTGACTTAGACTATGACTGAGACTCATTTTAATTGTGAAATGTTTGACTTCACTTGAAATGTTACAATAATTGATACTGGCTAAATACACAACTTGTGTAGCCAAATCATAAGAGAGAGAAAAATCTAGCAATCGTCGCAATAAGGACGTCATAGTACACGCCCTGTAAGCTAATGACTTCAATACTAGACAAGAAACATGGTCTACAAAAGCTTGATATAATTATTATGACTTTTTTTAAAAATTCTTGTTTTTTTTATTTTATTCGGTGACGAGACGAGCAAGTCACTCACCTGATGTTAAGCGACACGCTTGCCCATAACAGTTCAGTGCCACCCAGAATGTTGAACTTCAACAGTTCAAAACTATGCGCGGCAATGCACTGCGCTCGTCACCCTGAGATGTTAGATGTTAAATCTCTGTATGCCCAGTAATTACGCTGGGAACATTGCCCTTCAATCCGGAACACAGTAATACTTGCACACTACTGCTTGGCGGTTGAATAACTGGCAAAGGTGTGGTACTTCCCCAGGCGGACTCTGCAAGAGAGCCACTACAAGGCGGCTTCACTTCACTTACTCTTTGCCCAGCACTGTTATTGCTTGCCCAGATTTGTATTCGAGCATGTTAGGACGCCTGCCCTCCTCGGCTCTCACGAAATTTGTTAATGCTTGCACCTGTAAAACGAAACAAGGGAGTTTATGCAAACATTTATGGAGTTTGTTAAACTGTTGTTGTTGGTCGAAATACGAAATGTCTATTGTAACTTTTGAATTTTTTTTTCTTTCCGCGATTTGAACATATCATTTAATGTTACTTATTAAATGTCTATTGTATATTATTATTTAATCTTTGTAAGTAACCTTTTATTGACTAAACCCCGAATACTGAAACGTTTGTTAACTTTGACAACAGATTAATTCCAGTATTGCCATTGTCTGGCACTAAGCAAATGACAAAGACAGCAATAGACTTAATCTGTCGTCAAAGTTAACAAACGTTTCAGTATTCGGGGGTTAATGTATTTTTTTTTTTTTGCTTTCATATTGAAAGTACCTCAGCGCTTATAACCATTTACGCAAATCTCGTCAGTCATAAGATAACTGAACCGTATTTTATTAATCCTAACTAATATTATAAATGCGAAAGTAACTCTGTCTGGATGTTTGTCGCGTTATCACGGCTAAACGGCTGAACAGATCAACCTGAACTTTTGCATAGATATAGTTTTAGGATCGGAGACGGACATAGGCTACTTTTTTTTGTATGTATAAAACTCGATTGCCACAAGTGTGACGGAGCATCACTTGAGAACGGCTGAACCGATTTGGATGACTTGTTTTGTGTTCGTAATTGTTAGGAAAAGCTGCTGGAATCAGCTAGTATAATATAACATTAAGATCAGATATTCAAGTTCATCATTAAACAATCTGCCAGGCCGGGAATCGAACCCGTGCCCACGTACTTATAAGGCAATCGCGAAACCATCTAAGCCACGAGAGTCGCCAAAATAGTACCTGTTCTGGTTTTATTTCTCGTAACTTTAGACCCAGTTCCTTAAATTTTGGCCGCGCGCTTGGTTCATGAGACCAGCATTCCAGCATGGTGGTGTAATACGCTTCTGGGCAGCATTCTGGCTTTTCTAATCTCTGTACAAGACAATAACACATTTTTTTCTCTTTCATTTCGGCTCCACACAATTTGTATTTAGTTAGTGTCAAGTTTTGATATTTCAAGTGAATTAAAATACGTTACAGTTAATACAAGTTTAGTTTCAGTCATAGTCTAAGTCAAGCAAAGTAAGTTACAGTCAGGTCCAAGTCATGGCCCAGTAAAGTGGTGGAGACAATACTAGAGACATCTATGGAGTTCGGGAAACAACAAGCAGAGTCCGTTTTACGATATTATACTCTTCACCAAAACTCGTCCACATTCACAAACCCTTTAATGGATAGAGATCCACCGTGATTATCAGATTAACACTCGATGTTATACAAATTTTGGAAAATAATACAATAACGCGACATGACTTCTTCACGTTCCCGCTAACTTCATACAACACTTCATAGACACCAAAAGATATAACATGAATGAAAGGACCTTGAATATTTTAATTTGAAGCCTGGCATACCTACTGTCCGCCATCTTGTTTTTTAAAAGTTTTTTTAAACCACCATGCCGGCGGCACCACCAGTGTAACATTTGAAAGTGTATACATTGGAAAAGTGACGCTGGAGCAGATTTTGTCTCACACAAACCTTGTTCGTATTATTGTCAGCTATAGGTTCATTTACGTTTTATGAGTGGCCGCCATTTTGAAGAAAAACAAGATGACGCTTACCATCAGGCTGGCTACTAGGTTGTTTTGTCAATTAGTTTCATAATCATACTTACATTCATCTCAAAAACATCACCCTCCTTCCTGGGCAGTCGGATAAAAAGGTTGCGAGCGAGAGAACAAGCAATTCGAAAAAAGCAACATTAAATAAAACAAGGGGGATAGCGGAAGATAAACCTGGCAATTGGGGTTGTCGATGGCCTCTAGTATCTGTTGCCCGGAGAAGGCTGCCCACGGCTGGAAACCGTACGTGAACATCTCCCAAAGACAAACTCCAAACGCCCACACATCGCTCGATGACGTAAATCTAAGATACAGAATGCATTCCGGAGCGCACCTGAAATGACCATGTTGTACATTTGAACACTTTATTGTAAACAGGGTGTCTGGTTAGACACTGTAAAAATGCTAATATACGATATATTGTACTCGACATTAAGAGCAACTACTGTGGATCGAACAATGAAATAGCAGAAAAGGCACAGTTCATAAATACTTCCTGTGTTAACTTCTCTTAAATTAACTCTTTATGTATGACAGACGTATACAAAGTCGTAACAGTGTCCAGTTTATGCACGATAAAAATAGTAGAGAAGTTGGAGTGGCTGTTCTGTTTGAAGTACTAATTTGGTATTCTGTGCCAGAATATAAGAAATCCACCAAATCTAAAATCGAAAACTACCGTCCGATATCAATCTTAAACACTTTCAACATGTAAAACTTTTAAAACGTTGTCTATAGGTCTACATTATGTACAATAGTAACTGTGAACGGTATGAGTTTAGCACAACATGGATTGCTGCGTTGTAGGTCCACAGTGGCCAACCTCTTGGAATTCATTCAGTATGTATTACACTGATTTTGAAAAAGCTTTCAATCGTGTGGACCACGTCATCTTGTTAGCAAATATCGAAGGGTCGGGAATACACGGCGACTTATTGCTTTGGATCGAATCCTACTTAGGCAACCGATTTCAGGCTGTTATAATCGGGAGACTTGGATCAGACTTTACTAATATTCCATCTGGGACTCCCTAAGGATCGCACTTTGGCCCACTGTTATACAGTGGGTATGTATACGATATTTACACATGTTTTGACTCTATAATCTACCTACTATACGCCAGTGATAAACAAGACATTTCATAAAATTCCAATGTACAAGACTGTATCGCTCTTTAACTGAGTCTGACTGTATCGGACGTTAAATAAATTAGATCGTTATAATGCTTTATTATAATAGAATTATATTGAACGTATGTACCTAAATAATAATAATAATAATAATATCTGGGACATTATTGCACACACGGTCATCTGACCCCAAACTAAATCTAAATGACAGCAAAAATGATTAACTCGTAGATTTAATTAACCCTATTAAATTCACTTATAGTTAAAACAATATTGTTATCGAAAAGATAAGACAAGTTACCAGTTACGTGACCTAAGGGCATCCCAGATAAACTTGTTGACTAAACATAGAATAGATATATTTTACAAAGCGTACAAGAATCTAAAATTATTTGTCTGGGATTTTGAAGGGTGGTAGAGTGCCGTTCATCTACGTGTTAAAAGTTAGTAAAAGTAGATAGTTGGCAAAAGGAATCTGCATTAATACTGAAAAAGTCCTAAAACTATAAGACAAGAACTGACAGGCTTGCTTGTCTAGCAAGCCTGTCAGTCCATAGAAAAGGCCCAGAAGGTTGGTAATGGTTTTCGTGTTTATGTACCTAAATATGTTTTTGTCTGTCTTTTTTTTTTTTTTTTTTTATGTTACTTGGTGACGAGACGAGCAAGTCGCTCACCTGATGTTAAGCGTCACGCTTGCCCATAACAGTTCAGTGCCACCCAGAATTTTGAACTTCAACAGTTCAAAACAATACGCGGCAATGCATTGCGCTCGTCACCCTGAGATGTTAGATGTGTAATCTCTGTATGCCCAGTAATTACGCTGGTAATTACTCATGTCATGGTTGTCTTATGTGGCTCCCTAGATGGCAGGACCAATTTTGGCTTACGAGGTGTCGTTATATTTATCTTTATATATAGAGTGCCGTTGAGACCAGAGGTTTACACTCGGTTTTATTTTAAAATAATAATACTTATTATTTGAGATATATGCGCACGTCAGACTTACCAGGCCACAGGCAATTTCAAGTTCACGTTATAATTCGTCTGATAATAGTCTTTTCCGACGCCCAACGCTCTCGACAGTCCAAAGTCGGAGATTTTCACTCGATCCTTGCTAAAAACTAAAATATTCCTTGCAGCTAAATCTCTGAAAAGCAAATGGATCATATAAAAATATCATAAAATAAAAAAGCTTTCGAATATTTGTAGATGGCAGTGAGCAGTGAGTCATAACCACCTACAAATTTAAGCCAGTAGTGTTTTGGCCGTGATAAATGTGATAAACATTAGCAAATCTGATGTCATCTATGAATTAAGACTGCACTTAAAAATTATGAAACTATTCTACCAATCCTAGCCCAGAAAATACAAAATTATACGTTGCGAAATAATATTACGGAACAAATATTTATTGGACAGAATTATGCGAGCTGATAACAACATTTAATAAATATTGTTAATAATGCAAATTATCTTAGTATCATATAATAATAATGATAATTTGCATTACAGCTTTCATACCGGGTTATGTTTTAACAGACTCCGTTTTGTTAACTCAGAACTTCATCACTTATAAACTTTCTTAAATCGACGGTGTAGGGCGCCACATATTCCCCATAGGGTGTCACATCCAATATTTTCCGTTTCGGCTTAGATCACACTAATATTATAAATGCGAAAGTTTGTTTGTAAGTGTGTATTTGTGTAAGTAACTAAGTGTGTTAGTTCCCGTTCAACTATGTAATCTGAACGGATTGTAATAAAATTGGTATGTGGGTGGCTTACACCCTGGTTTAACACATAGGGCTAGTTTTTATCCCGGAAAAATATTCTGTATATGTCGATTAGCCGGTGAAACCGCGGGGCGCAGCTAGTAAATTATATAAACAAGATTGCAATTGTCATAGAATAGATAGAAGCGTAATAGATGCGTAACCCAATTGTAGTAACTGATAAGGATGTAAAATGTCGCTAGTGCTTTAAACTACGACATAATCTTCACATTCAGCTTATTTTGAAATAGAAACCCAAGCTAACTCATACGGAGAAATAAACGCTACTTGTTATGAACATTTTTGCATTGGTAATATCAGTAAAATTGCTAATTTTACATTTTATTTGCAAAACAAGTTCTCAAGAGATGGCGTGGAAAACATTATGTTTGGAAATATATTTTTTTCGTCCTTTATTGCAATCTAATAACTAAATCTTAAATTGCGAAAGTATACCAATATGATGTTTCTATATTTCTCATAGTTTCATCGGCATTTATAGCGGATTGAACAATAACTGACTAAATACGTAAGCGCCATCTAGTATTATGCCGTTTATTCGGGGTTACACTTTTTTGTATGAGATTGTCAATCTTCTCGTATAATTTTTCTATGAATTCGGTTTAATTACTTATCTTCTCCGTCGTGTCGTCTTTAGTCGTTAGTCATTAGTCGTTTTTGTCGTATATTTATTATACGTAACGATCAAAAAAGTACTATTTAAGTCTACCGTTGAGAAACCGAGAGTAAGTGTAGCTAAACTATGCATAGCCCTTATCTACATTAGGATGTTTATTTTTGTAAAACAATTTTGGTTGATATATAAATAAACATTACCAGGGATATTCAATAATCGTATACAATGTTGCCGAGTTATTTAAAAAGTAGCTAGTCTGCTACTTTTTTTAAAGTTTCTTTTAAGACATCGAGTATCTAAACAGAGTAGGTGCGTCCCATTTGTTTCATAGGATATGAGGTCATCCTAGCTTATATTATAAATAACTCTTTCTATCCGTGTCTCTGTCTGGGTGTTTGTCGCGTTATCACGGCTAAGCGGATCGAGCTGAATTTTTGCGGTTAAGGGTCGGATACAGACATTTTTTTTGTAGGTCCACGCGAACTAAGTCTCATGTAAAAGCTAGTAATAATATATATATACGGCGGTCAGGCATCTAATGATAATCACTAGCAAGAAAATTCAGAATGCATAGTTAGAGCAGTTTTAAATCAGTCGAAAAAGCAATGTTTGTTTACATGGTTCGAAATCTGAAAAGAATCAGAATTTACAAGTATTCATATTCATATTTATTTTAGCATTCCACAATGTATGTTTGTACTTAGTAGTTTTACATTTTGGTCACAATTGTGGTTATATTCAGGGAAAGTGCTTACCTATGAATCAGTCTTTTGTTTTCCAAGTAAGTCATGCCATCACAGATTTGTTCCGCGAGCTCGCACAGGTTGGGCACCGGGAAGTTTGAGCGGAGAGACACCTCCCGTAGGCACTCCAGCAGCGACCGCAAAGGCGCCAGTTCAGTCACCTATAGATTTGTTTCTGGATATTTTCTTTACAACAGCGAAGCCGGCAGAAAAGTAGGAGCCGAGACTCGCCGAACAGGAGAGTATAGAGACCGTTTTCTGCCACTAACCAGGCTATGTCGTTCCCGCATTTTCGTCATTTTCAAAGTTAAATAAATCATGAAGCAATGGTTTATGTACTAGATGTACAGACAGTCAAGCCTATTTGAAAATATATTTAGGATGGTGGATGGCTCGGAACCTGCGTGCCCGTTTCTGACTATGCAGAAAATGTCGAAGCTAAAAAAGCGTAAAAATATTCGAGGTGCGTCGCGGCGAACATACCCGACTCGCTGCAGTGACCGGGCATCCCCGTCAGCACCCTAAACGCATTATTATACTGAACCCTATGGTAGCTGTTTTAGGACCCAAGTTCATACCCAAGTCAGAATAACATTTCATACGTTTTAAATCAATGTTCATGTCAATTCTTTGTTTTGGAGAAATAAAGAACGATGGTTTCGAATTTTGTACGAGTTGAGAACTTAAAATATGCATGAGTTACTTGCCAACAAAATTTCACGAAGATATGAGGATCAACTGTACGCAAGTTAACGCTGAACAAATTTATGTATACAAACAGTTTGTTTGAACACAATACTGAAGCCTTATCTTCGCTCGATCAATACTCAATATTCTAAGGCCGCGGACTATAACAATCATTCTTTTCATACACCACTTCCAGCTTCCGAGTCAAAATTAGATGTTGTATTTCTCCATTGAATATATTTTTTATATTATAATATTGTAATGGTTGCTTTAAACTTTTATAATATAAATTATATTCTTAGTTTAGAAGCCGATTGTGTTATCGTCTTGGCGTTGATTGTAATAATGATTATTCAGTTTAACTCATTTCAAGAAACATTCCTTCCTACAGTTTACAGCTTGTAACACGTACTGCTTGTGCCAGGTAGGTAGCGTTATTATAAGAATTATTATGACAGTCATGCTTGAAATTTAAATATTTTGTAAGATATTAAATCAATACTGAATTATATTGACTGTTGTATAACGCCCAGCTCTAATCGAGATATATACATCCAACATACATAACCGTTTCGATGATGCGAACGTTCGCATTTTATATAATCATTGCGATAAATTACGAATGTGAAACCGACACCAAATGAGTTAGCTAAACAATTTGCTGGTGTAGCGTAGCATAAGCATTAACAGAAATAGACGTACCAGCATTAACGAGTCCATGTGCAATACAACACCATACAATCGAACAATGTTAGGGTGTTCGATGGTGTGCATCACCGCAGCTTCCTTCAAGAACTCCGTCGAATTGGAAGTCATGCGCTCCTGGCCGAGGCATTTTATAGCAACCTGCAGCTGGAAGACAAACAACATCGATGACAACAACAACAACAACACAATCAACACGATCCTGGCATCTTTCATAATGACGGGAGATTAAAAAAAAACTAATTTTGAGTGATTTATTACAAACCCCACAAGAAATACAAACACATGAATAAAAAATCGCGACGCGCGCCGCAATAAAGTAAATTTTTGCACGCACAGCAAAAAATAACTGGACTCCATAAATACGTACAGGCGCTTGAAGCGCACGTACAGGCTTTAAGGATCACTCGCTTTTGCACTTGTTAGATTAGATGCAAAAGGGCATCTACAGGGCTCAAGGCCGCTCAAGCTGATGCCACAATGTGACTCCTGTCCAAGTCTAGGAACTTACTCGTTGATTTCCTGTAGTCCACGTGCCTTGCTGGACCACACCAAACTGGCCCATCCCAAGTTCTTTATTAATAGTAATATCTTCAATTGATATTATATGTTTTATTGGGCCTTTCATTGAGTTTTCCGAAAACGGTTGGATTTCCAGGGGTATGGCATATGAAGGGCCATGCAGATTCTGCAAAATAGCTTTTATTATACATTTCATACATATTTATTTGTCTTTTTATGGTTAAGGTTGCGGAGTTAAGTGGGAACAAAGACACGTACATAAACTTTCACATATAAAATATAGCAATTAAGTATTTGTTGACAAAACATTTTTTTTCGCACTTTTTTTTATCGCCACTTTACATAATTATGTATGATAGTTTTTAACACCCCATTAATAATTACTTAAGTTACATAGGTCCACTATAAGAGTATTGTATTAGTGATGAAATTACTTAAGATTTAAATTGACACGCGTACCATTTAACCCTCGCATACCCTTGCAAATATATTATTATTGGAGATGTACATACCACTAAATGGACATAACGGTTATAAACCAAGAAAGCAAAATGAGCATACTTACAATATCGGGCTTCTTAGTACTGAGTAGTCTCTTTATTTTAGTTAAGTATGGGTTAGGGAAATATTTGGAGTAGATTTTTTTGTATCTTCTTTGCTCGGGCTTCGAAAGCCCTATTTGGGCCAAGTCTTCAGTCACAACAAACTTTAGTTGAGACACTTTACTAACTTTCAAAATGTCTCTGCAATAATAATTTTGAAAAATTGTACAATGAACTTATCCTCTGAAGATGTTTATAAATATTTCTGTCATACATCACTCTCATTTTAATGTATATGGGCATTGATGGAGACGGAAACAATGTTAAATGTTTAAGAATCACCCAGCTGCTAGAACTATATTCATTACATTGTCAATGACAATGAGGATGAAGGATGATTTGTGATCATCATCATCATCAGCCAGGAGACGTCCACTTCTGAACATAGGCCTCCCCCTTAAAGCGCCACCCCGACCGACAACGTGCTTGCATCCACCGGTTGCTCGCGAGTTTCACGTTGTCGTCGGTTTACATAGTCGGAGGCCTGCCTACGCTGCGTCTTCCAGTCGTGGTCTCCACTCAAGAACCTTGCTTCCCATTCGTTTATCTGTTCTTCGAGTGATGTGGCCTGCCCATTGCCACTTCAGCTTGCAAACTCTGAAAGCTATATTGGTGACTTTGGTTCTTCGGCAAATATCCCCATTCTGGATTTTATCACGCAAAGAGACTCTGTGTGACTCTCAGTTTCTCCTAAGAGCCAGTAGTCAAGGACTACATTTCAGTTCCATATGTCATCACTGGACCACCGACCAATGATTTGTAATAGGCACAGTTAAGTATATGAAAGCGAATTAAAATCTTATGTATTATTTTACCTTTTTGGTTTTCCAAATTCATTAAGTAATAAATTGTTTACAATATAATAAAAAGAAGATGAATGGGAGACCTTTCAGATTGACATGAAGCATGCTCATATCTATTTGTGACTTTTTATCATAATTAAAGAATTTATTTGATCTATATCTTCTGATTTGTTTAGAAATGAAATATTACCCAAATAATTGTCATGTCATGGACAATTATTTTAGACTTCTACAGGCCGTATTTTTAATTGATTTCACTTGAAAGGATAAATAAAAAAAAACAGAAATATTTATTAAAGTACCAAGCAGACTTTTAAAAACATTGCCTTTGAAACATTGGTTTGAAAGGACACAAATTTCCAATTAAATTGTCAGCATTAATTGTCAAATTGTTGCATTATAACAATTATCTATTATAATTATATTTGCAGTTCAAAATTATGCTAACTGCACTGTAAGGTGTGTGTGGTGGTAAGTAAGCCATGGGCTCCTTACGAGTAGGTTTGGTGCATACCATCAGGACAGCAATTTGCTTGTCTCATCAGTTGTATAAAAAATCTAAATTTAGCACAGCATGCTTTAGCCAGTTCATAACTTGCAAATACAGAAAATATGGTATAAGTAATTTACCAAGCAATGACTTGCTCAATATTACATACAGTATGTTTTAAACTAATGTATCAGAAATAGAACCTACAAGAACATTTCACACAAAAAGTCGCAACTGTTACTTTTTTGCAACTGTCGGCAAAAAAAACAAGTAGAAGATGCTAAGTTTATGTTATGAATTTACGAATACGATTAGCTAGCTGTCTATCCAACGATGCAGATATTAACCAAGATGATTATCCTTACCTAAATAACTCATAGTACTGCTGAAGCTCAGCTTCTTCTAGGAATTCATTCAAATTTTCACGGTCATTGCTTAGATTCTCTGTAAATGAGAGTAGTAAGTTTGTAAACCCAGAATTAAAAAATGTTTTCTCTGTACATAACAAAACCTTAATGGTACATATCAATCTAAAACTTCAATTAAAACTTACCCATAATATCGTAAAGAGTAAGAAAAATTTAAATCAAAGGGCTTTACGGGGTCGTAAACAAAAAAAACCAAACATTTGTGAACATTTCCCTTGAAAGTTGTACAAAACAGCGAGAAAGCAATTAATATCTGAAAGCTGAGCGTAGCGTAACTTAACAATCCAATTTATTTATTTTTACGTTTTGGCTCCACACGTTTTGTATTTAACCAGTAAAGTGGTGGAGTCTTTACTAGAGGTTTCTATGGATGTAGGTAACAACACGAAAGAGTCACGTTTCACAACATTATACTATTCAACAACACTCGTGCACGTTCACGAACATCTTATGGATAGAAAAACCACAATTTTTACACATTAACACTCGAAATAACATAAGTTTTGGAAAATAATACAATGACGCGACATGACTTCTTCACGTTCCCGCCAAAATTCTCCAATCCAGTTCCCAAGTTAAGGCCTCGCTACATGGCCTGACCTGACATCGTTTGAAAGAGATAGCTATATATAAGTTTCTGCGGTAGCGAAAGGAAGAAGCTATAACCTTAATAGTTTGTTTCTTTTGCTCCCGTGAATGTCAAATCTTACTGTCCCTTTCACACGATATCAGGTCGGGCCATGTATAGACACCCTTAAATCAAGTTGATTTTGGGGCTGCCCTATTTAAACCTAAAACTTACCGTATATTAGGTCAAAATTTAAAAAAATGCCGAGATTACATATGATATTTAACTGAATAAAAATGTTAAATGAAAGCTCATACTACATGATATACAAAACGAAACAAAATTAACCAACTTTACCACAAAATTTTATTATTTTAAAACTTAGGTAATGTAGCGTCCCCGTAATTTTGCAATGCCCGAAATGGGAGCCTAAGTCTTAAGTGCATATTATATTTTATTAAGACCTTTGTACACTTAGATGCAAGTAAAGAATATGAATATGAATAACTTTTTATTACTGGTCTCTTTATAGATTTTGAATTGTGATTGAAAGTTCTGTCTCATTTTCACTTGGAAATAGAATATCTTCTTCTCTCAACTTCCTCAGTGTCGACAGTATCAGCATCACCCTTTGATTTCCTATTTTTCTGAGATATGACCGCTATCACTCGTTGTAAAACCTTCTCTAAACTCAGTGTAACGACTTAAACAAACCATATATGGTCCAAAATAATTATAGTATGGTTTTACAATAGTAGTTTTAACAAATTGAACTAAAATCTAACTGTCTAAATACGGAAGTCACTTGGAGCATAGAGACAATACTCAACCAAGAGTAATAACTTCTAATAATCAAAGAAGATACTAGCTTATCTTCTGTTCCGCTCTATCGTTGAACACCTTAATTTTGTCGTATTCGTTGTTGTTCAACGAGGAATTTCGGGAACTCGTTGTTGCGTTCCGTTATGGTTTCGTTACACGATAAATTAATAATACAGTTTTTGATAACTCTTCCATGGATTGCCGTACGTTATCGTACAAATATTATACGGCTTTGGAAGTGGTGCCCTATTCCGTATATTTTATAATCCGTGTATGGAGAACAACACTGATAGCGTCCCTCAAAGAGAATATAAATACTACCCTGACCTTGGAGGAATGGTATATTCAAAATCAACGTCAACATCAGTCAATCGTCCTAAATTTTGACTTCACTTTTTGTGTATTGAAAGCCTCGCTACATGGCCTGACAGGGAAAAGGGACAGCTAGACTTGAATTTCACGGGAGCAAAAGAAACAAACTATTAAGGTTATAGCTTTTCCCTTTCGCTCCCCAAGAAACTTATATATAGCCATCTCTTTCACACGATGTCAAGTCAGGCCATGTGTAGACACCCTTAGTTGTGTAACGCCAAATTAAAGGGGCTAATGACCTGAAATATTACAATCTCAGAAAAATAATTATAACAATAGCTGGCACTGGCTAGGGGGGTGTCTACAAATGGCCTGGGCCCCTATTCAGAGAAATGACATTTTTATCTCTCTCTCACTCACTCCCATTAAATTTTAAATTAGAGAGACAGTCACCGAGATAATCTCGAGCGCACAGGAAAAGGGTCCCTGACCTGACACCGTGTGAAAGGGACAGCTAGATTTCAATTTCACGGGAGCAAAAGAAACAAACTATTAAGGCTATAGCTTCTCCCTTTCGCTCCCCCAGAAACTTATATATAGCCATCTCTTTCAAACGGTGTCAGGTCAGGCCATGTAATGAGGCTTTTAGTTCTTAGGAGCCAAAAAAAAAAAAAAAAAAAGGTAACAGCCTAGCAATACCATGGCAGTGTTACTATTCTTGAGCGTTTTTGCTAGATTAGCGATTCTTCTAATGTTGTGGGCTTATCCCGTAACTCAGAAAACGATAGTCATAGAGCGTGACCACGCATAGTCGCATAGTATGACTAAGTTGGTACAAGCGGGATGGCATGCTCTCGCAATCAGAATCACGAATTTCTCAAAGTTAGAGGATAAGCCCGCTGGTCCCAGACTTGCAGTCCGAACTATCGGGTACGTTTGCCTATAAGTTAGCAACTTTAAAACATTGCGGACAACGATATAAATATGTCTGATAAATTATTATCAAAATTCTTTTGCAATTGCATTGCTGAACACAAATGTGGGAATAACGAAATACTACACTTATTACTTGAAAAACGTATGAAGCGGACGTATGAAACCATTTCGTTACTCCAATCCATCATTTTTATTTATTTATTGTACCTCGTCCGTCTGGTATGAAAGTAAACACTACACATAAGGACGCTAATGTGGGAGGTAACTCTGAATATTCGCCTTCATAAGTGCTTTTGATCTAGATGAAAAATCGCCAGGTTAGTCATCGTGGCAAATTATCGCAACAAAGCACGATAATTCGTGTCGCGTGTCGTTAACGACCGCCCAGACACACAGCTATCGCCTCGTTTCACGCTTTTTGCGGCTATTGACGCTAGTCTGGGAGAGGCGTCTATCGCTCCGAATGATCGATACTTCGGTCTGCAAGTCTGGGACCAGCAGGTGAAGCATAATAAATCTGAAATGCAACTGCAGTTTCATTGTCTTTGGCTGCGATCTTCAATTTCATAAGACATTTTTTTTTGTATAAGAGCTCCCTAAAGGCCCCGTTTGTGTAAAGTTGTGAAGCGTAAGCGAAAAGGGTATAACGCACCGCCTAATTTACATCTGCCACCATGAGTTTAGTTGACCGAGCGAAGCGTAGGTAACATATTCTACGGGAACAAACCAGCATTTTAATACATATAATTATATTGGTTGCGAAGCGAATGTCTTATACTATAAAAAAAACAGCGTTTGCAACGGACAAATTAACACCATAGTGACTGTGTTTACTCCATAGCCA
The DNA here is from genome assembly GCA_947579745.1 of Apocheima hispidaria. Lineage (NCBI taxonomy): Eukaryota > Metazoa > Arthropoda > Insecta > Lepidoptera > Geometridae > Apocheima > Apocheima hispidaria. The sequence continues at coordinate 6,040,652 of OX388149.1, read as the reverse complement.
CCATAGTCTTAATTTGTCCGTCGATAACTTGAGAAGAGTTGCGAAGACACAGGGATTGATAAGAGAGAGAAACTAGCATATTTGAGTATGTGTGTATATTTTTTTCCAGCAAATCGTTGATAATTTTTTATAAGAAATGTTGTTGGCTAGTCATCAGCCAGCAGACATTCTGTGCTAGACAATAGTTTCTCCACAAAGGCATTTTCTGAACTTAGTCGCAATATGCGCGTTCCCGCTCGCGCAACTCTCGCTATCGCTTTCAGAGTTACTGGATAAGCCCACTGTTTTCTGTTTGTTTCTGTTATGTATTATTATTGACATGTAGGACATAATTTAATTTTAAATCTTTTATGTGTAATATGGACCTTTGTAGTCTGAATTAAATAATTTGAATTTGATATCTTAGAGAGCTCATTTCGCTTTGTACTCGACTGCCCAAGAAGGAGGGTAATGTTTTTGTTGGCGATTAGCGTTTAGTATTTTTTTGTTCTGGCACCACTGACTGGCAGTTTGATGTTTGGTGCAGAGGTTGTGCTTGCTTGTGGGTTCGAGTTGTTCGAAAATATGGCGTAGGATTGTGCAAAATGCAGTGGGAGATATTTTGTACTTGCCTCGATTCAAAAAAAAATTAAAAGACTGGTCAACTAAGGAAGACTTTTTGAATCGAGTAAAGCGTGTTAAAACAATAATAGAAGTGTAATGTGAATTTAACGCAATGTAGGTAACAGTTTCTTCAAATATTGTCATTTGAAATAAAATTAAGTTCAAAATTTCACGGCTTATCGCTTTGCCATTTGTACCTACGTTTGTTATTATTATAGGGTTATTTTGTTTACGTGTTGTCATACGTGTTTTGTTTAGCAACTTAACTAATCATCGTTTTTATTAAACTTAGTCGCATTGTTGTTGGGACAGATTCTTGCATTTATGAATTTGGTTAATATTGGTTATTTTTCTATTTCTTTTGTTTAATCCAGATGTATTATATTCAAAGAATAATTTGTTATGGTCAATATGGGGAAGTTGAATTGTTGAGACTCTAAGTGATCTAAGGACTATAAGTTTCTCAAACGCAAAGAAGACTCCGAGTCCTGGTCCGCAGGGTGAAGATGATGTAGCAGCCAATAATAAGGTAAGTGTCTAATCAATTTCATTGAGACAAGAAAGCTTACACTCAAAGTTTTATACCTAATTGATATTGCTTTTTCCTGATTACACTTAGCCATTGTCATAATGTTCCCACAAAATAGAACTTTCCCAACTGTACCATGATAGACAGGTAACTCATTATGAATCCTTTTTTTTACTGGCTATTAAATTAATAGAACTTAAATGCTTATTTCAGGAAACCCAATTAGAATAAGTTACGCCGGGAAATAATCACACTTTTCTGAAGAACAAAATATTCTAAGATTCTTTTTGAAAAGTCGCTTTAAGATAAAGACGGCTTGATGATTCTGAACCATTCCTTAAACAGACTGCTCTAAAGTTATGTCTGTTACACACTTAAGAGGTCCTTCCTCGAGGTTTTGGCACACTCGATATTTGAAATTGTATAGCTTTTTCTCTGTTTCTCATGCGTGTGATAGACAGAGTTAGTAAATTTTTCTAACTTTTTGATGAAATTAGCGTTTTTGGGTAGTCTGTTATCACCCACTAAATCTTAACAAAATCATTTGTTTTTGGTGTCAATGGCTTGGATAAACTATAATCTATGCCGCACTGTTTTGTTTTTAAAAAAAATGTCCATGGTATTCTAACAAAAACTACTTCTCTTCATCAAATTTTGGATGCAAAAAAATTGTCACTTTAAGTGCATATAACAATGAAGATATTGCGAAATTTAAAAATAAAACAAACATGGTGTAGATAACATAATAAAAAAAAATCTAAGTGGATAACGTTTAGGGTATCAGACTATGATTTTTGTATGGACGAGATGGCTTTATACTGTATTCTTAAGTTCACCTGAATTTGTTTTTCTGTTTATGAAGACCTAAGAATTTAAAGTTTATTCACTTCTATTAGCTCTAATCGAGGTGATCTGATGATGGATCTGAAAGGAGGGTGATATAATTCTTGATAGATTCTAGTAAATCCTTAGAGATTCATTAGACCTTTCGGTATATAGATCCTTTGGGTTGCAATTACTGTTTTTTAACCCCCGATGCAAACAGAAGAATGTTGTAAGTTCAATGCGTGCATCTGTAGCATAGTAGCTCCCAAACCAATGAAATGTTAATGATTTATTTATTTTTTTATTTAAAAAGTGACTTGAAGGAGAGTCTTAGCTAGGACTCAAGGAAACCTGTTCAGCCATTTGAAGATCGTCTCTTCTTATTCTGACCAGACAGAATTCTGACAGATTAATCAGCAGTAAGGACATGCGGAGGATATTCGGGGGAAAGGGTATGCTGACCTGGGGCCTTATCTTGTGTCTTTCTTATCATCATCAACTTACTTGCACCTTGCGAGTGAGCGAGAAAATTGCTCATATTACTGGTCACTATAGCTTGACTAGATACGATTCTAACAAATCACTAAAATTAGACAACAAATGAACTAGTCTGTATTTGGATGGGTGATAGCAAGTGGAAGTTACAACTGTGAGCTATTATGTGTTGAATATGCCATGTTAAATTGTAAGTCTTGGGTCCCTTCAGCCATGTCAGAGGCTAGCAAGGGCTGGCTTTAGGGCTAGCCATTCACCCTTTAAACAAATAAAGTAAACGCTAATGTTAGTTTTTCGCTTTTGTGTTGAAACGCCGAGTAATATGTTATTTTCCACTCATCTCTGTAACAACTGAACGGATATATCCTTGGATTAACATTAACACATAACATTAACTCATAGGCTACTTTTTATAGCAAAATGTATGGTCCCTGTAAAATAACAGATAAGAGGCACTTATAGTAATTTTTGCTGAACTCCACAAGATCTTAAGATCTCAATTTTTTCGTATAAGCATAGAGAAATTGTACTAAAAGTGCTAATGCCCCTAGAAAGATGTGGAACTTGATTGTGGTACTAACAAGGACGTAAGAAGTCCCTAATCTAGCGCTTTAATCTATGATATGATCATCGCAATTTCTGCTTGACTTGAAATAAAAACCCAAGCTAGCTCATTCGTAATGGTTCGGAGAAAAAACACGAATTTATACCTACCTACCCACCCTTATACCTACTTAACCTACTTTTTTTATGATTAATATTCAAGGGATTGTTATTGGTTAACGCATGCCGCGTGAAAATTACAATCTACGTCCTAATCTCTTGAATTAATACAACGCTTCACCTACTTTATCAGTTTGAGCTTCGTAATCCGCGCGGGGCAACGGAGAGTGTGGTCTAAGCGATAAGAGATTATAAAATAGGCTAAAAACTTTCTTAAAGACAGAACAGGAAGTACCCGATAACCTGACCCTCCCGTACATACTACGTCGGGATGCTGTATAAAGACTGCCCCAAACAGATGCACCCTGCAATGGCGGCCTACTAGATGTTAATAAGTTGACGGCCAATCACCGTCCTCCATTTAACCGTTTCGACTACGATGATTGGTTCTGTTAATCGCTACCGTGTCTTATCTGGCCGCATCCTTTTGACTCACCTCCACTGCCTCCACGCCATAATGGGTCTTACTTGTAAAAAAATCGCTAACTGTTGATGTTTAAGCGGAGATTTTAGTTTATTTTTATTTATTTATTATTTATTTTTTCACGAGCGACACTACCGTCAGTATTTGGAGTCAAGCCTCTTCTTTTCCTTATTTATAAGCCAGCACCAGACTCTTCTTTCTGGGTTATCGTTTGATTCTTATTCAATCGTATGTTCTTGACAGGGATCGTGGTCGCGTTTCAGGCGACGCTTGAACGGCCAAATTCGCAATACTACATAGATCTGTTCTGGCCTCGTTGTGAACATTGGTATTTTTTGATGGAATTGATGAGGTTTGTCCATCTTCGACAGCGAAAGATGAATAAAATGACATTCAAATTCGTTTTATTCGGCGGGTAATAGACCATAGAAATATGTTCGAATTTCGAATTTCGGAAGCATTCAATTTCTTGAGCTACTTTTGAAGCCTGTGGAGCCTGTGAAGTCTGATAGTGATCGCATACCATCCAAGTCGCGCCAACAAACTCGCACCGTGCGCCAGAGTGGGATGGCACGCGATCACAACACGCAGACTCCGTAATAAGGCCGCAGATTATATCTAAATCTTGGCAAGCAAAACTATAACATAATGGCAGTCTGAGAGCGTACGATAGTCCCACATTCGGTCCACCCCATGATATTTCTCAACTTGTCTAGCTTTCCTTTACGAAATGATGAAGAAAAGATTCCAATTCTAGTCATGGCAAAAGTGTTTATTAATTGCATACATGGTTATGGCAAAGAACTCTGATAGTTTGGTTCTCTTTTCCGTTTTGGCAAATGCTCCCATCTTATCTCTGTTCTATGGCTGATTCGGGCAGTCTCAATTAGCTAAGCTTAACGCCCCTATTCCAGTATACGTGTTTACCATCTTTTTCAAATTTAAAATAATTTATTTCAGATTTTAAAAAAAAGTTTCAGTTGTGGTCAAAAAAAAGCCATCATAAAAAATAAAGTCATAAAAAAAAATCGCGGTCATAAAAAAAGCCATAAGCGTCATCCGTCCTTAAGAAGTTTATTTTCTTTATGGAAATATACGACGAGTGCAGCCTAACGTATAAATTGTACCTTGCTGAGGTGCAAATTTTATGCAATTTGCATCGGATTCGCCAGTAATCAAGTATTCTTGCAGATTCATGTGACTAGGTTGCTCGTTGCGGAATACATTTGAATAAGTTCTGTGATACTTTCATGCTCGGTGCCTATTTTTAAGTAAATTTTCTCGCCTGAAAAGCTTCCTATGGTAAATAAAGATTGTCTACTGACATCTATCGGCGCTCAGCTTAAATACGGCTCCTGTTATAGCAACAGCTGTAACAGGAGCTGCTTTACAATATTGATTACTTAAAAAAGAGTATTTAATGTGTCCCAGGCTATTTATAATTTGCGGAACTTTGTCGTAGTTTCCTTCTGAAACTTTTGTCAGGAAAAAAGGGCGCTTTGACACAATATAATGTAAACAAAAAAAAAAGACATCTTCAAAATACGGCAATGCTGTGCTCAGTGTTAAATCTCATTACGTTAAGTAAATTATTAAACTAGATACAAAGTCCTCCAATTCGGAACACAGTAAAGTTTGCACACTACTGCTTGGTAGTTGAATAGCTGGCAAAGGTGTGACTCTGCAAGAGTCCTACCACTACATAACTAGTTTCGTTTCTAACTTGCGTCCCGTGAGTTGACCAAGCTGAGAGATAACCCAGTTAAGAAGCTTGGTAGTAGTGACCGAAACGACATCGATACGCTCTGAAAACTAAACAGTATAAGCGCAGGATATAACATTTTTGCTAGATAATGTTGAACGGTTACTGAATGTACCGACTTAAGGCGTGGTCTAATCATAAAACAACAAAAAGTAGTATTTTTAGCACCTAGTTTAAAGTGACTAGATTGGATAACCGAGTGTAAAAATAGTGCAGGTAGAAAAAAAAACACAAAAATGTAAAAAAATAAAAAAAAATGTCCCCCCTGAAAAAATCTTCTGAAATCAAATGCTCTGAATTTTCAGAGGTAACAACACATTTTCTTTTATATATATTAAATAGCCATGCCAGTATTTTATACGGCAAACCAGCTAGTTTATTTATTTGAGATTTGTATATTTAGATAATCGACAAAAAAAGCAGTGAAAAATCACAATTTTCTGTACTCACACCAAGTATGACATGACATCTACTTTAAACCAAGAGCTTTGAGCGGGTGCAAAACCCATTTCAAATCTTGATCAGACCACGTCTTAAGGGAGCCGTCCACTTATCGACTCTGCAAAAGACCAGCGCAGATTCGCCTAAACATCGTGTAAATTAATAACGGAGTTATATATACGACATAAGGTCCTTTTTAGAATTGTAAGCAAAAATTGTTGACCGCGCGCGGTCTCCGCGCTGTCCATTCGACATGAACTTTATTACAAATTTAAAATGGACCTTATGCCGCACATTGTAACTCCGTTATTCAATCACACGATTGCGAGGTGAGGCGCGGAGTTGAAAAGTGGACGGAGACCTTTAATCAATAGCTGTGATTGCTTTGATTTACTATATCCATATTATTAACGTGGTTATGCAATGCACGTAGGGTTGTGGGAAAGTGGTTATGACTGGAACGTTCGTTGGAGTCTGAAATGTCATATAATGTTATGTGGGCGAGTGTACTGAAACGACGATTATATAACTCGAACCTAGATTCGTAAACAGTGTTACGTCTGAAGCGGAGTTCGTAATATTTATTTCGACACGAAAAAAGCAGTCTTCTAAGTCTTTATGTAATTTGGGCAAGCGTGACGCTTTCTATCAGGCGAGCGCCTTGCTCGTCTCTTACGTATCTCGTCAATTTTCATTTGCACACGTTGCACCTTAAATGAGTACTTTAGGAACAATAGCCAACTCTGGTATGCTCAACCATTTTCTACCCACTATTCTCCTTTTCTACATTTTCTCAATATACTCGTAAATAAATTAATTTTATTTGTAACAAAACTATGTATAAAGAACAACCAAACATCTGTTTGAGATTTCTTCAGTAGAATAATTATACACACATAAGGAACAAAAATACTTGCAGCAAGCTGGATTTGAACTCCACACACTCCAAACCAAGCCGCTACTTTAGAAGCGGGACTTGTACGAGTATAAACTACGAGCTGTTAACCGAGACTTCATTCGCGTGGACCAAAAAAAAAATGCCTATATCCGTCTCCTACCTTTCAGCGATATCTGCGCAAAAATTCAGGACGATCCGTTCAACCGTTTAGCTGTGATAACGCGTCAAACACCCAGACAGAGAGACAGAGTTACATTCGCGTCTATGGTATTAGTTAGGATAAACTGTTTCTTTTTTAATGTTTTGACAGACTAAGCCATATCATAAACGCAACTGAAATGAAGTGACGGTGTGGTCGAGGATGGTAGGACACACCTAGTCTAGATTGGGATCTGGCTCGAAAGTGAGGCCGCTGGAACGGAACACATCGTTAGAGTGCTTAGCTCTACCTTTCCCAATTCTGGGTATTTAGATAATGTGCTGTGTAGAGGACAATCACTACCAAAAAAGATCTTTGTTATAAATTCGATAAAAAACTGTGTGCAAAATGAAACACGGGACTATAATTCTAACTAATATCATGAATTCTAATGTAAGTCTGTCTCCGTCTCTGTCTCTCTGTCTGGGTGTTTGTCACGTTGTCACGGCTAAACGGCTTAAGCTGAACGGATCGACCTGAATTTTTGCATAGATATAGCTTAAGGGTGTCTACACATGGCCCGACCTGACATCGTGTGAAAGGGACAGCTAGATTTGAATTTCACGGGAGCAAAAGAAACAAACTTAAGGTTATAGCTTCTCCCTTTCGCTTCCCCAGAAACTTATATATAGCCATCTCTTTCAAGCGATGTCGGGTCGGGCCATGTGTAGACACCCTAAGACGGACATAGGCTCCTTTTTTTTGTCCACGCGAACGAAGTCGCGGTTAACAGCTACTTTTTTCATATATTAGCCAGCCGAGTATTTACTAGAAAGTTCTTACCACCGTACTATGGTTTCCTCACGATCTTTTCATTCACCGGTAGCTCGCAGCTCAAGCTTTTTATTATTTGTTTCATTTCCGCGGTCTCCAACTTATTTATTTTTGTCAACTATTACTAATATAATGCAACTACTGATAACTTCACAAGCGGAATATATAATATGCATTGCTGGTAAAAGACCTGACGGTATGACGCTTGTGCCCTGGAAGATGGGACGGCCCCTTGTGTGGGACGCAACTTGCGTTGATACAAAGGCACCGTCACATCTTTCTGAAACACGCAGTAGGGCTGGCGCGGCGGTTCATTCAGCGGAGCAGCACAAGCGGCGCAAATATGCCAACCTCGGTAGTGGTTACATATTTGAGCCGTTTGGAGTAGAGTCGTTGGGCCCTTGGGGACCGGGAGCTCATCTTATTTTCAAAAACTTAACAGAGCGCCTGGTTGACACGACGCGTGACCAATATGCTGGCGTTTATTTGGCTCAACGTATAAGCATTGCCATTCAGCGTGGTACGCTGCCTACTGGTAGTGGGCTTGAACATTTGGATTATCTATAGACCTTTAATGGTCTCTGGATAATTCAACTGTTATTTTTATGTAGTAGGCTAAGTAGTTTAGGTAGTTGTAGTTTGTATGTATTTTGCTTAGTTAATAAAGGCACTTGCCCGTTAAAAAAAAAAATGCATTGCTTACGATTAGTGTTGTGATTGAAACCCACGGTCTACGGCGCGCGATTCGCACGCGATGTCCACTGAGCTATCATCGCTAGCTGCTATTTGTTCTTGAAGTAGTAATATGCTGCCGTAATGAACACTTAGTTACAGTCGCTAGTTCTCTAATTTTGTCGCAGCGCAATTTTAGCAACGGATAAGGAAATTAGGCAACGGATTAAAAAGTTTGCCAAGTGTTGGCAAATGAGGGTTAAAGAACTCATTCAAAAACAGTTTGCTCTACTTTCTATCTTTCCAAGGAAATTCAAACAAAACACGAATGAAACGAACTAAAACTTAATTTCACGGGAAAAACATATTTCTACTCAGCCTTGCTACGGGTTTGGCGGTTTTTTACCCGACTACGAAACATGATGAACATACGTTATGATTTTGACCGGTATGTATGTATGGGTGTTTATCTGTTCCCTCATAACTTCTATACTAGTTTTTCTTTTTTTATTGTATTGACTGAGGAGACGACCAAGTCGCTTGCACATTTTGCCTGTTATTCAACCGCAGGGCAGTAGTGTGTAAGCATTATGTCCCAGATATATTATATTTATATATTTATTATTTATTACTCTGTTCCGGATTGTAAGGAAATGTTCCCAGCGAAACTACTTACTAGGCACATAGGTATTTAGCATCTAATATCTCAGGGTGAAGATATCTCAGGGCGCAGTGCATTGCCGCGCAGGGTTTTAACTATTAAAGTTCAAAATTTTTGGTGGTACTGAAATGTTATGGGCAAGCGTGACGATTAACATCAGGCTAGCGACATGCTCGTCTCGTTATTCTGCACAATAATACCCCACCTCTTCCTTATAAATCCTCTCCATGCTAAGGTTGCCTGGCAGATATCGCTTTAAGCGATATGGCCGCCAATTGTTACACTAGTTTAAAGTAGATTTTTGTATTATGTTTGTAAGTTCTGATGTGAACAATAATCTATCTATCTAATAAAAACAAGGGACGCTTGCAAAGAGGCACCACAGATTATATATAGATGCCGCATTACGAGGTCGTTGTTCCGACAAAAACTTACCAAAGTTGGAGAAAAACGCGAGGTTGCGGGGATTAAGACCAAGCGTCCTCATTTGCTATCTCAAGGTTACGCCATTAAGTGCCCAGCAATGAACTGAGCCAATGAAAGTAATTTTTTATAGGTGTGAGTACTAGCTTGCCCGCACGCTTTGCTCGCCTAGGCTACTGTAAATGAAACACCGCATTTCACCTCTAAGGATTGACTTTCGAAAAATCCTGAGATATGCCTTCCTATCCTTTTTATGCTTATTACACAAGCCGAAGTTCGTTTGCTTAGCATGAAAAAATATTTTATTTTCATATAGACTTTGGTTTTACGCCTTTGGAAGTGCAGTTTCTTATTGCTCACCTTGACCATTTGAAGAGTATTTGGTTCAAAATTTCACGTCTCTATCATTAGCGGTTTGCTCCGTGTGTTGATTCCTAGAAAACGGCATGTTCTTTTATATGCATGTATATATAGAGTGTGACCAAGGCGTGGTGCGCTTCACTCGTCTTGATTGCAGCGGAATCTAGCGGAGATCTGTGAAGGGCATGAACAGATTATAGTGGCGCCTGAATTTTGCTTTTAGTGTATTTAACACGCCGGGTTTGTTGTAAGCTTGATTGAATTTTAATCGAATTCGGGGTGGCCTCTTGTTATGGGTTTGCTGTTGCTAAGCATTGCTAAACAAACATAATTTCACACAAAAATAGTTAGGTAAGTGTTTTGCGAGCTATGGGTATTTATGAGCTATCTAATAGGTAACCATCGCACCGTCTGTTTCATACAAACGTATGTACGCATTGTACGCAGCTCAAGGCGCACCACAAATCAAAACTATAAATGTTATACGCCACAAGACACATTTATCGTAGACGTACATTTAAATGCGTGTGCTAATAGACAGCAAACCACATTCTTCATTAAAAGTGTGCCACGTAATACAAATATCTTACATCACACATATACGTGTCTTTGGTGTGTGGTGCGCCTTAGGTTCTTAATTGAATGCTCAGTCGCGCTAAATGTATAGTAGGTACCCTCACGTGCTCAACAGAATTGTAATGGCAACATGTCACGTGACCAGGGGTGAAAAAGGATATACCCGTGGGTTTTTTTTTGATAGTCGTAAAATAGCCGTGTGCATTAAGTACGTTTTTACGTGATGAACGCTGTCTCGCTTGCACAATCATTATTTTTATTTATTTAAAATAGACTAGAGACAATAGAGGGTGACATTCAGATAGGTTTTTTAATACAATTTTAAATATATATAAATTATTTTTTTAAATATTTTTTCAATAGCTTTCTTTATTATAACATTTAAATTGCCTTATATTTTATAGCTCATGAGCACATGCAAATTTTCATTTATTTAAATGAACGACTAGATGTTTTGTTTTCTATTGCTAAGTTATTATAGGTTAAATAAATAATTAAACTAAAACTTGTTGAATGACGTACGTAAAAAAAAAAAAGTAACAAACATTTTTTGAATGTTAACCTCAGTAATTAAAAATGGTGATTGTGTGAGAGAGAGAGCATGTATTACGTTAATGTGTCGTTAACATAAAGAGCTTTTAGGGTTCCTTACCATAATGGTGTATGTCTATTGGTCCATAATGGTGGCTGCTGTCGTGTATGTCTGTTACTTAGTCACAGGCAATTTTTTCAGGAACAATAAAAACTTTGAACTTGAAGTTTGGATCAGATCTAGATAACGTTTCGTTATAAAAACGTTATTTTAGTGGAAATAAGATATGAAAATTGCAAATAAGCTATACGATATGTACAAGTGGTTGGCTTATTACACCCTGTAAAACCGCCTATATAAAAAGAAAGAAAATAAGAGTAACTTGTTCCACATTTGGTTACCACACGCTTGATGATGATCTTAAATAATCGATACCCAATTCAAACGTTCCTTTTGAGTTTTTTGTCAGGCTTGCGAAATTACACGTAGAGCAAATGAATTGATTGAATCGAACTTCGTATTTCGTTTCTAAAGTATTTTTAGCAACATTTGCCGACATGCTGAAAATAGAGTTAGTCTTTTCCGATCATTAGCCTAGCAATATAGGATTATTAGATTAGCCATATGGGATAATTTTCGCTAACATGCAATACCGTCTCGTTGAAATCAATGAATTTTCTTCGCGATTTTTCAGTGTTAGCCCAATTGTATAATTTACACATAATGATGAGAACTACGAACGAAGGAAGGAAAGTATCAGCAAAGAGATGCCAGAAAAAGAGCGAAATGGAAGAAGATCGTCGAGGAGACCAACCCCCAAATACTGAAACGTTACTTAACTTTGACAACAGATTAATCTAATGCTGCCTTTGTCTGGCACTAATCAAATTACAAAGGCAGCAATAGCCTTAATCTGTCGTCAAAGCTAACAAACGTTTCAGTATTCGGGGGCAAGACCCATAAAGGGTTGTAGCGCCCAAGAAAGAAAAAGAGACAACAATATCCATGGGTTAGCACTTTAGCTAGAATAACTTGTATAACCCAGTCGAAAAGAAAATGTCCTTTGAATCTGCAGATGTTCCAATCGCGAAGTTATTTTGCATTCAGTTCGTCGTTCCAGGTGCTTAATTTAACAGGTCAACAATTCTTTGCTCGGTTCGTGTTTTCATCAAGAGTTATTATTTTCTCGAGTAGTGCTCGCGTGTCCATGCTGCATTTAACGTTCGCCACAATTTCCGAGATTAACGTTCCATAATATTGTACTCTATTTGGATCGTTCACCGTAGGGCAGTGCAGTTATGGATGGCTGGCTTATACCTAAAGACGTCGGGTCATGCCTTTTAACTCTATTTTATTTATTTATTTATCAATTCTTTTCCATTGGGTGGGCATTACAGGTTACCCCAATTCGCCCACCCATGGACCATAATCTAAGTAAAAACTAACTTAAAACAATAATACAACAAACAAATAATAATTTATAAAAAGTAACATACTAACTAACATAGATTATAGTGTCATTAAATATATGAGCGAGCGAAGCGCAGGCCTCAGAGTGAACGGAAACAAATCGGCATTTTATGTATGTTTGTTCCACGATAACTAGAGATACGTTGATTCATGGATTTTTGCAGGCTGATTAGTCTATTTCAATACAATTTATAAGTTCGAATATGAACAAAATTGGACTTGAGATTTTGAAGTTATAGGTCTCAGTTCGGCGCAGACTACTAGTCTATATTAGGGTCTATTACAATACTAGCTGCGACCCGCGGCTCACACCCGCGATTTTCTGTTTTCCAGCATTGGAACAGGTAATAAACAGTTGCGAAGGCCGCACTGGGCCCGTGCCGTGATGTGCTAATTGCGATGATTGTTAGGTGGAGCCGCCGACGCTGCGCAGAAGCGAAATGTATCGCCGCGCTTAGGGTTCTCGGTCGTGCAGTGTCGGCGGCTGAACCTAAAAATCATCGCAATAAGGACTTCACGGAAAGGGCCAGGGGCGCTAGTCTCGACTTAACAATTCGTGTTCGTTGTCGAATTTTTGCGTCATAGCGACCGAATTCGGTCGCAAAGTGCTGTAGCGAAAAGTCGAGACTAGAGCCCCTGAACCCTTATTCGGAGATATGACGAATTGATGTGGATTTTGAGATTCCAATCTCGATTGCCTCCGGCCACTTGATGTATCTCGCAAGCTAGCCATCGTGAATATCTCGAAAGATAGCGTTGAGAATAAGATATCTCGAATTGCGAAAGTTTTTCGAGACGAGATTGTATCACAGCTTTTGAGAATGGGGGTCCTGGTGGGTTTGCTTACTTCTTCTCAACGACGAGAAATATATTTTCTTCTTATTTTCTCTCGCTGGACTGCAGTACCCTGTCCACAGGTCTCTTACTGACATCATCAGTGCGCTCTAAGAGTCAACACGTCGTGAAGATGCTTTGTGAAGTGGTGAAACACATGTCCACAAGAACACTGATGGACTTTCGCAAAGCAATTATATCCAGCATTTTTAGGGGAAAATAATCCTATGTCTACGGTACGCGGCTTTTCAGTTGGAAAGTAAAGAGAAAATAATGATATGGTTAGTATCGGTTGTAGGCTATAGCCTGTACCAATTCAACAAAGTGTGGCCAGTCAAATTCACTTGCACAAATGTATAGGTACTAATAACTAGTTGATTTAACTACCACAAACGTAAATAAATAAAAATAATCCGCGGTAGCATCTGCCAAAATTTTTTACTGCTCTATTTAGATATCAAACTGATAGCGCATTGTGCGACAAAGACCACATTACGTAAGCGCAGCTCTCTGAGTTTACCCAATTTCACTACTATTACTTGGTGATAGCATGGATAAAATACAGAGCTTTGGTAATGGATTCTCTTCTAGGAATTAATGCGCTTCGTAGAACTCACTGTGCTTCAATTTGATCATTTGCAGTTACATGAACCAATGTTTCTCCTCTTCATTCTCCAATGTTTTGTAACTCTAGGAAGAATGTACACTAGCGTTTGTACTAATTGTATTTATTTTAATGTTTAATAAAGATGTTTTAAATTGAATTGAGTTACACGAAACAGTTTATAAATGCGTTAGTCTATCAAAACTACCGTTCCTTCATCATGCACCAAGCATTTATTTGTTACAAACAATACGATAGCTTGGATTAAAATGGCTATAATAGACAATAAGTTAAAAGGTTAGATTTCTTGTTAGATTTTATTTTATTTGAACCTTTTGTACCTACTCAATTACTCATGCCAAAGAATTTGTTTTATTTCTGGAGTGCAGTTAGTTTTCGTTGAGATATTCAAAATATGATTAGTGGATCTTTTAGTATTCTATTAAACAGCATGCTTCGTAAAATCTAGGTTTGACGAAAGCTCTTGTAGATTTATTTTTTTATATATATATTTCCATTTGCAATCTCCACTAAAATTCTAAACGAAGCTCTGAGGCTTGGCGATCCCTGACCACACTCTTAAAATCGTGGTTTTCTTGATGTCCGACTACCGGTCGTAACAGTAAGTAACCCAATAAAACTCATGGTTTTTACTGCTTCTAAATAACATCGTTTTTTAACCGACTTCAAAAAAGGAGGAGGTTCTCAATTCGAGTGTATTTTCTTTTTTGTAGTTGTTACGCGATTACTCCGCCAATTATGAATTGATTTTGATGTTTTTTTTGTTTGGCCATACTTCAGCGGTGGTCCCATATAAAATTTAAAGAGATACAGCGCCTTTTTAAAAAAAATAATACATTTTATGTATGTTCCCAGATTACTCGAAGACGGCTGGACTGATTTGGAAAATTCTTTTTTTGTTTGTAAGGGAACTCCCGTTTCCTCGCCAGGGGATCCCATTGTGATCAGGTCAGGATATGATAATGGGGTCCTGGGCAAATCGAGGGAAACCCTTAAAAATTAAGGCGATTCAAGTCGGCTGTTGCAAATTTTTGTATAAAAATTATCTTTGACATCTTAGTTATTTTAAGTTTATGTCTTTATCTGTGGTTACTTGACTTTTATTTATTCTGTGGCGTGGTCGAAATATAAAAAGAAAACAAGAACTTCGTACACATATCCCATCAAACAAAGATGTTCATCATCATCATTTTCAGCCAGTTATTGCTCACTTCTGAGCATAGGCCTCTCTTGCACGCCTCTCATACCGATTGGTCTATTCCATTTATGTTGGTTTATTGTCTTATGGTCCTATACGATCCACGATTTTCACAATATCAAGTTATAGAGAACAAACAACGATAATATAAATTATTGAAATCAGTATTTCACAACATACTCGTACAATAAAAAAACATCCAATAGAAAACCTTTTAAAGGCAATTGATTGAATAAATATTAGCCTTTTTCTATTGTAATACGTTAGCGATTGATCTATGCATCGACCGTCGGCCACTAACCGTCACCTGCCCTACTTCTGTAAGCATATTTTAGGACAATCAGATTCTGCGGGCTTATCCCGTAACTCTGAAAGCGATAGTGATAGTGCGCGAGCGGGACGCGCATAGTGCGACTAAGTTGATACGAGCGTGATGGCATGCTCTTGCAATCAGAATCACGAACGTTTCAAAGTTACAGGATAAGCCCGCTGATCCCGACACTATCTATGCGACAACAACAAATCTATTCTAGTTGTTTTATTTATATATATTGCCTATAAAAGTCGATAACCTGAAAGTGGCACATCGTCATTTTAATAACGACAATAGTGAAGAAAATTGGACCCGGTCTGAGCGATGCACGCTACGTAGAAAAAGTAAAAAAGCATCTAGGATGAAGGCTTCTCTATTAGGGTTGCCAACAACTTTTAAAGAAAATAACGTATTTCAGGATTAAGTAGTGTTTAATAAAAAGTACAGTCATAGAAAAAAAGTAGCACAAACTTTTTTATTTTTAAAATTGTGTTTTTTAAGTTTTGACCACAGTCATGCACTTTACCGAACAATTAGTTCTTTCTTGTTAAAACGACTGAGTACAAGTTTTTTCCATTAAAAAGTAAACAAAAAATAAAGTATATTCGTGTACTTTTTTTCTATCGAAAAGTTTAAAGTATTCTGACTAGAAATAACGTAAGATACTTTATTATAAAGTACGGTTGATAACCCTGGGCGTGCCAGCCACAGTGAAGTTCCTTCAAATTAATAAAAGGGTACTTCTATTGTTGGTTTATAGATCTTGTTCTGGTTCAAGTGCCCGTGAAAACTTCGAGACAAACACGAGAAGTATGAAGTAAGTATAAATAGTAAAGATAATCTGTTTCTTCTAAGATTTTCGTTTTAATTAGTACTGTTTGATAGCTGCATAAAATCAGGAACACGAGAGATTCGTAAATGGGTTTACAAAAACTCGTAAACGAATAAAATAAAACGTTTAACGACCATCACCCCGTGTATTATCCCAATTTACGCACCAACATACACGTGTGAGTCTGCAACTGAACAGGGGCTCCATTCTTGTGCGCTCGAGATTATACCGGCCACTCTAATTCTCATGTAATTTTTAATGGGAGAGATAGTGATCAAAACATCTCTCAATCAGAGCTCAACCTCGCGAGAATGGGGGCTCAGTCTCGCGATGCGACGACTTCAAATAATTATTTAAGGGTCGAGCGAGCACCCAAAAATAAACGCTAGTGTGATGTCATGAAAGGTGTTACGTACCGCCGACGGCGACACGCATCTGACTATGACATCAATCCAGTCATCTGTTCGTTCGTTGGATTTATTATTTTCACTATCCCACAATTTGCGATCTGCTGCTTGCTGGTTAAAGATTGAGAGTTATTATAGTATATAATAACTCGTACTTATAGTATATAAGTATCGCCTCAGATCACACTAGATACCGCATTACGAGATTCTTTGTTCCTACAAAAAGTCACCAAAGTTTGAGGAAGGCGCGGGTTGCGGGGAGTGCGACCAAGCGCTCTCATTGGCTATCTCAAGGTTACGCCTACTCGCGTCTAACAATCAACCAATCAGAGTTATTTCTAATAAGTGTATTTAGACTGATCTGTGGTGCGGTTCGAGCGTCCTAAATGCAGTATCTAGGGTGTGATCTGTGACTGTCGCTTTCAGAGTTACGGGATTAGCCCGCAGTACATGGCTATGATAAAGTATTCGTTTGCATCTTTTTACCACGATATAAAGAGTAGAGCAGACTGTCGAGGTGCGGATGTTAGAACTGCAGGGTTTAAAAGCTGTAGATTATATTTTATAAGCCAAATGTCATTTAAATGTTTAATGTCAAATGTTTTTTTAAAACGGAATAACGTATTAAATACCTCATGCTCTCTCTTATTTATAAAAAAGTGTAGATACAAGAGGGACGGAACAGATTTCAAAGATGGATGACATTTCGGTCCTACTCCTTTGGTTTAGGACCAAAATGGAGGCCGTAAATAGCTCTGATTTGGAATTAGTAGCCCCCAAGGTGTAACTGAGCATTTAACTGAAGACCACGCATTGGGAGTGCTAGCATATTTAGATTGTTCGAGAAGCCAGGCCTTAACTTTGTCACTTCTAGACAAGACAACAAAAATGCTATTAAAATAGTAATTTCATAGATTCCTGTAAATAAGAAAAGTAAATAAGTCTTGTCGCCAAAACTAGTTGTGAAATTCTGGGCAGATTTTTCTGTAGCTTGTAAGCGACGTTGATTTTCAAAGGGATATTAACCAAAACAAGATTGTGTGTGATATACAACCCACCCACCTACAATGTTCAAAAAACCTAACCTAGAAGGCCCGTTTCGCATCCTCCTATTCTATTTTATTATCCTTCTTCGATGTACGAACGTTTTGTTCGTAGCCATTTTGATGCGCATTAAATATATCTAATGTGCACGTAAATATATTGGCTCAATGATATTTAAAACTATGGATTTCGGGTCAGCGTTCAAAAATATCCGAGCCAGAGGTAGAAGCAGAAATATTTATTGGCTTTAAATAACAATGAATATTACAGGCAAGTAACTTTTGACACAGAGACAAATGATAATATTGACCAAAAACAGTCTCAGCATCACAATTTAGTGACTGACAATTGACTGACTGACTGTACAATATATTGTATATATCTTTGTATATAGTATTGTTGCAAACTACAGTAGAGATTGTTAGGGCCATATAGGGTGTTAATTAGTTTGCCGGTTTTTCTAAAATGTATATAAAATATCACACTAATATTACAAATACGAAAGTTTGTGTGTAAGTAGATAAGTTTGTAAGTGAGTTTGTTCCCGCTCAACTCTGTAACGGCTGAACGGATTTTAATGAAATTTTGTGTGGAGGTAGCTTGTACCCTGGATTAACACATACTTTTTATCCCAGAAAAATATTCGGTTTATGTAGAACAGCGAATGAAACCGCGTGGCGCAGCTTGTATATTATATAGGTACAGTATCTCCGGCCGGACATCAGCCCGAAAACACGTATAAGTACTCATAATTCTGAACAATATTTACTATGGGAACTACCATCAAACTGCGTATAAAAACAGGTGTTCCATAGAAAAATATCATTATTAACTTTTGATAAGTTGTGATGAACTTATGATATCCGGACAAACTGTATATAAGTAACTGTTTATAATTTATGTTTTATTTTTACTAAGGGTTTATGTTAATATATTTATTATTTAATGTTATTTAAGTTAAATATTAATTTATAGCTCGTTAACCCCCAAATACTGAAACGTTTGTTAACTTTGACGACAGATTAAGTCTATTGCTGCCTTTGTCATTTGCTTAGTGCCAGACAAAGGCAGTATTAGAATTAATCTGTTGTCAAAGTTAACAAACGTTTCAGTATTTGGGGGTAAATATATTAAATAGTAATAGGTGTAGTCTTTTTTGGAGAGTTTTGCACTAGAACTAGATTTAACATCTATGATGAAACTCTTTAGTTTTCATATATTCTTTGAGGTTACATCACATTCACGGAAAACATGGATGATATTTTATATCTCAACGTTATTTGTGGACTCAATTACATAATTGAAAACGTATATTTGTATCCTACTACACAATAAAACAGCTGTAATGCATTATTCTCGCTGACATCATTGTATCTTGTATCACAATATAATTTTATCATTAAAACGTCAGGGTAATTGATGAATTGTTCTCAGCTCGGCCGGACATGGCGAGCGACAGATGGACATACACAAAGATGTCTCTCAACGGATTAGTTTGTAAACTTGTAATTACGTAGGTAATACGTCATTGTAGTTATCAATGCCTATAGCCGCCGGAATTTCGCGACGCCGAGTTGCACTACGTAACGTAGGTACATAAACAACACAACATGCGGGATTCGTGAGCGACATTGAAGGTTAACCAATCTAGTAGGAAGGTCAGCATTAACAGTATAGCTATATAATAAAATACATAGTCAGCGATGCGGCAATCGCTTTCGGTCCGATGTTCGCAATTACGCTAGTGGTTCGTGATGCATGCACACTCTGGAGCAAAGCCAGCCCACTCAGACGACCAGCGCCGCGCCGCCGCTGTGACTCGTTTCATGACGCAGCATATTTTTAACGTAACAAACAGCGCAGAGTCGCAGACACTTGCCAGTGCCAAATGTAAAGTTCACTAACATAGATTTGGCAACAGCGTCTCTTTACGCCGAGTGCCTATAGGTAGAGAGTATGATAGCGGAATACAATGGTCAAAACTCATTACAGCCAACCATTAATATATTTTATACTAGCTTGCCCGCAACGCTACGCTCGCATAGGAATCGCACATGAAAGAACCCATTTCATCTCTTGAGTGGTTGATTTTCGAAAATTCCTGAGACATGCATTTCTTAAGGCTAGCGTGAAAAAGTTTTTATTTCCATGGACACTTTGGGTGTCCATTTTACCTTTTTAGAGGTGGAAATTCGAAAAACTCGTTTTTATTGTTGTATACTGTTTTACGAGTATTGATTTCATTATTTTTTTCTTTCGCATAAGTAGTTTGGTCTGTGTGTTGATTCCTAGAAAAAGGGTTTTTCTTTTATATAATATTAGCTGCGGTTTCACCCGCTATTCTACAGGAACCAAATATTTTTTCCGGGATAAAAAGTAACCTTCGTGATAATTCAGGATCCACTAATATTATAAATGCGGACATTTATAATATTAGTGTGATATAGATTATATTCGGAGCCTAAATAAAAAAAAAATATAGGTAGACTAGTGAACTGGTGAAGTCAAATGGTGAACCAAGGCAGTCACTGAGTGGTCGAAACGGGCGACGTCGTAGAGTACAAGTTCCATGTTTAAATGATTGTCAAGCATGAAGGAAGGCAATGGCAGAGTGAGTGAGTCTGTACCCAGCCGAAAGTGGCAACAGGCTAATTAGATAGCTGCAAACGCTAAAAATCCCAATACCGCTAGACTGATTACATTTTAAATCGTATTTTTTTTTTAGTTTTTTAATTTATATAATTTGATTGTTAACAAAATATAATTTATATTATTTTCTTGAGTGTACTTATTGCAGACGACATCACAAAAGGAGCATGTAAGGATATAATTAGTCCTCGTACTCCTACCAGTAGAAACACCATTAGTAGGATGCACGGGTCAACGCTCTGAAATACACTGCCTGAGTGGGTATTTCCCGATAGATATAATCTGGATGTCTTCAATTTGCGAGTGAATGCTAAGCAAGCTCCATCGAGACAGCGAAATAGTGAACAACAAGCCCATTAGAATTGAAAAAATATATAAAGGATACGGCTAAGTTTACAAGCATTCGCAGAACACATGGAAATATCGACACGTGTAAAGACCGCAGGGGTAGAATTCTAAATATCGAATCTGTTCATGTATGATATACTCGTGGTATAAGAAAATAGGAATATATCTGTTCTCTAGGGGAAAACGCTTAAGGGGAATCGATAGGACCGGTCTATTTCAGTACATTGTTCAACTTTGGAAAATGAAACATGTTTCATTTTATCCTGCTTTTGTTATTCCTATATTTTGTTACAATAATTTAGGTTTTTTATTTGCTTCGGCATTCTGTACATTGTAAGCAAGTTGACTGATTATTTTCGTTGCCGCAAAACAGCTGACAATAAATAGAACGGAAAGAAAATAAAAAATAACTAAGTTATAAGCATATTAATTTCTCATTTTTTTATATTTTTTGGTACCAGAATATAATATATTATAATCTAAACTTAAATGTACAAACTAAAACTTAGAAACAAAATTAAAATAAATACTTAAATAAATTAAATCTAAAACGATATACAGGGTGTTTTGTAGAGGGTCCGACAAACCAAATGAGCGTGTTCGGGGGCTCATTTGGAGAATACAAGTTGGTCAAAAAAAATCCCTGACCCCCCAATTTTTTTAAAGTTTTTTTTTTGTGAATTTTCCCGTTTTCACCAAAATTGTACCTATTTACCACCATAACATTTGTAAAATCTGTTTTAGACCGGATATTTTTACTTGAATTTGGTCTCTAATATACCTTCAGGCCACGCAAAGCAAAATTGGATACAAAACAGAGCTAACTAACTGATTTAGAGCTCATAGATTGAAAACATGAAATAAATTTTACCTCATAGTTCAACTTTCACAGTGATCTAAAAAAAAAAACACTAGCAATTCTGGAGGTAATATGCGTTTAAAAACTTCTCTATTTATCACTTATTACAACGACATACTAAATTGGTATAATACTTACCAGCTTATTGAGTTAAAATAAGATTCTAAGTAACAACTCTAGGAATAAAAAAATGTGTATCTACGCAAAGTAAGGGACCAAGTACGACGAGCAGGTATAAAACCATTGGTATTAGTTCTTCTTTCTCCGTCTCTCCAAGAATGCAGAAGCGGCGTGCTAAGGCTTAAGCTACCGGTTGTCAACCAATAAAATCAGTGTCATCAGTCGAGCTTTGACTGCTATCACTGTTTGACGCGTGTACGAATAATCGTAATCTGTTTTCTGTTTTAATTTGTTGAATTGTTACCTTTGTTGACTGTTACCGTTGTTGACTGTTACCGTTGTTGACTGTTACCGTTGTTGACTGTTACCGTTGTTGACTGTTACCGTTGTTACTGTTGTTTTTGTTGACGTTGACTGTTGTTGCTGATTCTTTCTGCGCCGACATGACGGAGTTTAGTAACGAAGAATACGCCGACATGGTTTTTGCCTATGGCCGAGCTGATGGGAACTCACGTGCAGCCCAAAGAATGTACAGAGAGCCGTATCCCAATAGACATGTACCACATCACACCACATTCTCAAATACTTTCCGGAGACTGCGGGAAACCGGCACCCTACATTTTAGGGAACCACGACTCAATGCTAGACAGCATAGTGTTGTTGTAGATGAAAGTATTCTACAAGAGTTCGATGCGGATCCCACCACCAGCATTAGAAAAGTGGCCCGTGACTTAGGAGTTTCGACATGGAAAGTTTGGTCAGTGGTTAATGCAGACGGAAGGCATCCTTTTCACTACACTCCAGTGCAAGGTAAATTTAATATATGACATTAACTCTAAACTGTATTCTAAATTCTGACGCTTGAGATTATTTTGATCACTCTCACTCTTATGACTTTTCAAACGAGAGAGAGACAATTACAAATGTTTGTACCTGTTTACTGGACAATGTGCTTTGCTCAAATTCTCTTGAATAGTGGATTGTGAATTTTTTATTATTATGACTGTTCGGTGGTGTATCGAACTCTACAATAATAATAATTGCTGTACAATTTGCCCATCTCATGTTCTCAGACGGGTTTGTTTTGGTTTCAGGTTTAGTAGAAGGGGACCAAGAGCGGCGTTTGCAGTTCTGCCGTTTTCTTCTACATACGGACGTAGATAATGACGAATTCTTGAAGACCATTATTTGGACGGATGAATCTAAATTCACGAGAGAGGGCATCTTTAACCAACATAATCTCCACAGATGGGAATCGCAAAATCCTCGCGCGACTAGAGAGACCTCACACCAACATAAGTTTTCGGTCAACGTATGGGCAGGTGTCATTGGGAGAGACCTCATAGGACCCCATTATCTCCCAGATACACTGAATGGGGAAAATTACCTAGAATTTTTAATGAATGACCTACCGGAATTAATGAGTCACCTGCCGATTTTTGAAGATGACCGGGCAGTTGTATTTCAACATGACGGCTGCCCGGCTCACTACCGGAACATAGTACGCGAGTACCTAGACAACGTTTTCCCCAATTCATGGATTGGGAGAGGTGGCCCAATTGAATGGCCCGCACGTTCCCCAGACCTAACACCGCTCGATTTTTATGTCTGGGGACGTGCTAAAGAGTTGGTTTACGAAGTTGAAATAAACACAAAAGAAGAATTGGTGACGAGAATTGGGGACGCTTTTTCAAAAATGAAAGTAGAGATGACGCTGAACACAACTACCAAAGAAACACGCCGTAGATGCCGGGCGTGTATTCATACCAGAGGAGCTGTGTTCGAACAAGATTTAAATTAAATAAATAATTGCATTTATTTCTGTTGTTTGAATTTTCCCTTCTGCCTCATTTATTCAACAAGCTGGTAAATTTTATACCAACATAGTATGTCGTTGTAATAAGTGATAAATAGAGAAGTTTTTAAACGCATATTACCTCCAGAATTGCTAGTGTTTTTTTTTTTTAGATCACTGTGAAAGTTGAACTATGAGGTAAAATTTATTTCATTTTTTCACTCTATGAGCTCTAAATCAGTTAGTTAGTTCTGTTTTGTATCCAATTTTGCTTTGCGTGGCCTGAAGGTGTATAAGAGACCAAATTCAAGTAAAAACATCCGATCTAAAATAGATTTTACAAATGTTATGGTGGTAAATAGGTACAATTTCGGTGAAAACGGGAAAATTCACAAAAAAAAAACTTAAAAAAAATTGGGGGGTCAGGGATTTTTTTTGACCAACTTGTATTCTCCAAATGAGCCCCCGAACACGCTCATTTGGTTTGTCGGACCCTCTACAAAACACCCTGTATATATACTATATCATCTATATTTCTCGTTAAACAGAAAATGCACTGTAGCAAGATAAGACGTCAAGCGTCACGTACCATACAAAATTTAAACTAGCACTCGCTTTGCGTTAAAGAGATCAAGATCTCTACCAAAAACATTGAACGGTTATATGTCAAAAATTTACTAGCCGATTTAAATTTATTTGTTTAGTAAAGCCTTCTCAAAGAGCAAATCATACCGTATTATAATTAAAAACTGTTATTTTTAATTTTTCAAACACCATTCAGCTACCCTATTAGAAGATGTCATTGAAAATGCGTACACGCCTAAGGTTCAACGTTTCGCTCAGCGGGCCAAATTCAAATTTTTATTTTCTTGTGTTTTTTGTCTTTATCGCTTAATAACTCATCGTGGATTTATATTTAAGTACTGTTATTTTTAATTTATCAAACACCGTTCAAAAACCCTATTAGCAGGTGTCATGTAAAATGCGTAAAAATTAAGATTCAACGTTTCGCTCTGCGCGCCAAATTCAAATTTAAATTTTCTTGTGTTTTTTGTCATTTACCGCTTAATTATTCATCGTGGATTTATTGAAACAAACAATTTAGCGCTAATAAATATGTTGTATCAAAATAACTATTACGACTAAATTGATGACAACAATGGTTGGCTAGTCAATAAGCTGATTTTCATCTTGGTTTTTGGTTTAGTGACAAAATTAAATGTACTTTTACTAGCTCTCATTTTTTAGTTGGTATAATATCTAGGAACAACTTTTTTACTAGCGCAAAACTAGTTTTCATGTAATCGCGGTTAGTAATTGAGCTGATTGACAAGAAACAAGAAAATTTGAATTTGGCGCGCTGAGCGAAACGTTGTCTCGTAACCCGAGAAGTGCTTTTCGCAATATTAGATATGAATTTTCGACGATTATTTATTGAGAAGAATAAACACATTTAAATCATACATTCCCAAAAATTCAACTGTTTGTTTTTGTAATCGTTAATGTAAAGGTATCTCTCTTCTATGTCGGTCATCCTGTCCTATCAGCGGCGGTTTTATCAGCAGGTGTTTCTCTATTTGTTTGTTGTTGGTAAAACTTCTGATGCGGTAATGATGAACTTTATACGCAAAAAATTAGAACACCTCAACCACAAGGCACAGCCAGTTTATTGGTTCGCAATTCGCTCGGTTCATACTTATAAGAATGTTGTTTGTCTTGACAGTACGAGTATGTATTCAACTTGTCATATACCGCAATCGGAAACCTAAAACAGTAAGTAACTTGATGACAAGGCTGTCACGTGTCTTGGTTGTTATGTTGTGATCCTGAGGGTTGATTAAGAAGCAATCGACATTGTTATCTCCCCGTAGCTCCTGAGAGCGACAGAAGAAAGAAATTATATCTATTGCCTGAGAATAGACTCTGAAGTAGTTGTTTTGGCATTGTGCGCCGCCGCGCGATGGCTAACCGTTCATCAATCTGTAGCTACGGAATTTATCACATAACCGGCTAAAGCTTTAGATACACTAGGATATTTGGTTGCCTGCTACTTTTTTATCATCTTCTTCCTTTTGTCGATGTTTCGTTATGGCGATGATTTATTTTAAGTATTTTGTAATCAAAGTATAGGCTTTAGGGCAATCTGCGCAGTCAACAAATGTATCATAGTCTGAGGGCTCACACCACAGACTTTTGGTCTTGGGCCTCGAGTAATAAAGCGCCACTTTCCCATAATTTCCTGAATTTGGCCCACTTTGGCCTGAATCGGTTCAGGGTTTTCTAGGTAGGCTATGGTTCTGTATGGCCTTGGGGGCTCTTTATTTTCCCTGCTCCTCAGAAAAAAAAATCTCTTCAGAAAAATGTATTTTGGAGTGGTCTGTGTAGTGTATGCCACATGGTAAGTCGTCAATTTTTACTAGGTCTAGACGAGCTAGTAAAGATTTCGCTTTTGAGATGGCTGGTAGATGCCAATGTATGCAATAGGGTTGGCGGTATAGTCTGTTTCCTAAAGACGTTTTAATATGGCGGAGGCAACATTTCTCCTAGCTGCCGGTGCTGCGATTCCTATACAAGTGGGCAAAGTTTTGTGAAGAGGAGAGGATTTCAGGCACCCTGTATATTCCGATATATTGTTTCGTATAAGGCTGCATCTAACTCTTTTTCGTAACAGAACAGTAAAATACTTCTTTGTATATTATTTTATGTGTCGCCAGCCTAACTGATAAACAGACGAATCATATAACGTCATTTCTACTGATACTATGTATGTCAGCAGTTATATATTTACCGACACCGTCGGAGGAACTCGCCCTATTCTCTTGTGTGTATTGATGCGTATTAGTAGATTATTCTCTGTATTGATAATATAATTATACATGGAAATATTTTGACGCAAAAACTATTACAATTCTTTTTTTCAACTTTTTTTTCCACTTTGTGGCGAATCGGTACTTGTGTGTGCCTAGCCTAGCCTGAGCCTGGAGTCCTGGAATCCAGTCCAGGGGTGTTGTCCTTGTGGAAATAAACACTAGGTTTCAGTAGAATTATTGTGTCGGTGAAAGCGGAGCGAACGCGCGTAAACGATGTAGATTGTGGACGAGCACCATGAACATCGGGGACGCAGGTGCGAGCCGTGAGGCGGCTGTTCGACATTCAAATCTCCCGCGCCCGCACTTCGAAACGATGGCGCGCTCGCTGCACCAACTTGACGCAAATCGTTTATTTGTTTTAATAAAAGAAAAAAAGCTTAATCTCTCTGGTGACTGTTTTATTATCTTTACTCGACCAGTCGGCTGAGCCGGTATTGAGGATAGTTAGCGAAACAATAGTATCCTTAATGAGGACAAATATTGCATAAGTTTTATCTTACTCTTGAAAATTACAACAACAAATAACAGGCATGATTAGTGAAAAAGACCCGGCCTTATAAGCCCGGCAGCGGGCTGAATACAGTCTGACAAAGATGATGAATACTCGGAGACGTCAAATATTTGATTATACAGATGCCCGTACAAACTACTTCAATATTTCCAGTGAAATGTAACAGCTAATATCTTATAGTGACGCAGAGCGCCGCGTCTTGAAGGGTTTTGGTCTGTTACCTAATGGGCAGCAGCTTTTGCTTATGGAATTCCTATGCGTATAGCATTGAGCTCCTGTAGTTCAGTAATAAGGACAGTCTATTTTGTATCGACACAGTGTAAAGACGTGTAGATATATAATAATAATAGTAATAAATATTATCAATAATAAATGGTTTTCTAATTCTCTCTCTCTAACAGAAGTTCACAATTCTGGGCTGTACTGAACTGTTATATGCAAGCGTGGCTTCAAACTCGTAAATTTAATAGGGTTAATTATGTGTGCGGCGCGAGCTACTTGCTCATCTCGTCACTCAGTTCTATACGAAAAAAATCTCAAACTACTGCAACATCAGACAGAACGATAATCGCCGAAGCAATGTGCAGAGCTCTCGTACTAAAAGAAAACAATAACCAAAGAACTGTTTCGGGTTCAGACAGAAATAAATATATCCGAGCAGTTCTAATTATAGTGCTTCCTAGTGATTACCAGCAGTGGGACAATAAAATTGGTCACTAATGCGACAGCATTATTAACGCCCGCCCACTGCTCAAAAACTATCTTTGCAGAACAGCTCGTCAGGCGTTATCTAATTTGATATAGTCGACATAAAATATTAGATTACTCTATAATAATTTTATTGACATAAAGAAACAAAAACACTTTATACTAACACTATTCTACATACAATCTAAACTTAAATAAAAGAGCTAAAATTACAACCAAAATTATTATAAAATAATTATAGATAAAAAAGGGCTCAGGGCCCGTACCGTGAGGTGCTCAATGCGATGATTGTTAGGTTCAGCCGACGACACTGCGCAACCATGAACCGTATCGCCGCGCGATAAGGTGTATGATCGCGCGGCGTCGTCGGCTGAACCTTACTATCATCGCAATAAGCACCTCACAGTACGGGCCCAGGTCAGTATCCGCGGGCAGGGTACCCAGGCTGGTGACGTTACCTCGTTGAAAAGCAATGTTAATTCTCTGGCCGAGGTAAGCACCAGCCCTTTGGTCGTTTGTCCTTTCTATCAGCCGCTTAGAAAGATCTTTTAAAATGTAGCCATGATTACTCTATTAAAAATTAATATCTACGGACTTTAAGTCTGAAAAAAGGCACTTTGTCTCATTTCTCGTCTTAATCGCGCAGATGTTTTCTCCCGTTCCTCTCGCTCTAGCCATGTTTATCGTCGGGGAAAAGCTATCCCAAACGGTCATGTAATATTTATGTTTTTGTAATAGGAGAGTGGTAATTTCCAAAAAAGGTATGTTATGGTTAAGGTTTATGTACTGTAAGTATAATATCATAAATATTATGAAGAAATTTTCTGTTATTGTAATATTAATATATGTTCTGCGGTTATATACTACTTATACTGTTAAATAAAGATCGGCAAAAACATATTATTCTCGTTTTCCTGCGTCAAATTAAAATATATGAAGTTTTTTTAAACCATTGGTAAACTTATCATAAACTAACACTTTTTAAGAGAGTCGCCCTGTCGCGTAGGTTTTGGTGCAGTAGGTATTTGAAAATTGTATTGCTGTCGCTCTGTTGCCCGTGCATGCGATAGAGAAAGTTAGTGAATTTACATTATTTTTATGATTAAATGAAATCTTACAAAATTCCTCGCAAAATACTTCCAAATGTTTCGTTTTTTAACAAATACTTATGGTATTCTAATAAAAACTACTTTTCTTCGTCATATTGTCAACGCAAAAAATTCGTCACCTTAGGCTTAGGCTATTTATCTAAAATAATCAAAATTCACAAATTTTATATTTATTTAAACATATTAAATAAATCATCGAACTCGGTTACAGTTTAGGAGTGGAAAACAGTTGGCGCTTTTTGTATGGACAAGTAGGCGGGCGTCTTACGGCTGATGATAATGATGAAGTTGGTGTTGATATCGTAAGAATCAACGTAATGACAATCTAATGGTGGTTCTACACATCGCTATTTGTTTCGTACAACACATTCGCCGCGTTTGATCAAATATTCGTGTGTCGCCCTAATATCACGGACACGCTGTCCAGTGTCCAGTGTCCACACTATGATGAAAATTGCAAATATACCAAATATTTGCGAATATGTTTGCTTGTAGGCGAGTGATCTGTGAACGGTAAACGAACCTATTTGGTATATTTTAATCCTTTGGTGTGTGACCAAAAGCCGAGAAGCCGACAACCGACCGTGTGTTTGCTCATTATTCTTGTTTTGTTTTAATAAAACGGGAATACTCACGTTAAATTATTCTCGTTCGTGAAAATAAGGCGATTATAGACAACAAAAGTCCTCCTCATATTAATTTTGTGAAATGTCACAATAACAACTGGCTGACAGACAACATGAAATTTTGCTCGGGGGTGGGTCCTTATGTAAAGGGTTATTTTTAATCATCTCCCGCAGGCCGCTTCCAAACATCATAATTACTCGACAATTTGTTTCAAGACTTCAGAAAACCTAATTAGGTATATGAATGGAGTTTTTTATCCTTGTATTTTCATGGTCAGCTACTAAGCTTCAGCAGGCCTCCGCGTTTCTTCTCACTTGAAACCGAGTAAATTGTTGTTAAGGGTGCTAATTTTAATGTTTCTGTTGTGGCAAAAAAAAAAAATAGTCGTGGATTTTTTTTAATTAAAAAAACAAAAAAACCCGACTGCATGATTGCACACTGAAAACGCTTTTCTAAGCTGATCTTGAAATATGTGTAGCCTCCGACTGCATGTTTTTATCATAAAACATGTAATTCTAGGTGTAATTTTGTCTTATGGAAATTAAATTTTTTATACTTCTTTAATACTTAATCTTTTCAGTTCAAACATGCAGTCGTGTTTTTTATAAAATAAAATATTTCTTTTTTTTTAGATTTGATATGGTACATAATAAAAACCAAGACAAATGTTCATTATTGGCTAGTAAGAAATAAGGCTGTAATGTAACTGGATTTATGAAAACCTAACAGACTTCAAAAAGATTTTATTTAAAGACCCCGAGAACGAAGTTGCGGGCATAAATAGTAGATAAATTATTGTTAACGACTATGACTGTACCTTTGATTCTCTTAATATTTTGATCACCCTTTATATTATAATATTCAATCGTTCAATCGATATTCATATAGTAGATATTCTATTGTATATCTATCTGTACTTATATAATTATAATCCTAACTAATATTATAATTTAGAATAATATAGCCGCGTATCAGGACCAATAAAGTTTCGAGATATAAAAATGAATACATTCGTCTCAGAAAAAAAAACTTCGCTTGCGCGATTCAGAATTGACCTTACATAACAACTGTAGGTCCATACAATAACAACTGTCAGTTTATACCAAACGTCAATGCTATAGGAAGAAACTTTGTCTCTTTGTCTGGATGTTTGTAGCGTAATCACGGCTAAACGGCTGAACGACGGACAAAGGATACGTTTTATGTCCACGCGAACGAAGTCGCGTTTAACAACTAGTATACGATATACCGCACTGCCACGATAATACGTTCTTAAAATATCGCTGACCTGGGACAGATAGCTTTTCGGCGACCGGCTTTTTCGTGTTAAAACGTAATACAAACGATATTAAATTCTGATTTATAAAATTACTTACTATCTACATAATGAAAATCTTTCATCGTAGTGTGAAAATCGTAAAAAAGGACGATATACGCAGCGCATCTTAAATCCGTCACTTTTCTCACCTCTTCAATTAGGCGATCTAAACGACGTAAATAAACTATTTTATGGGCAACAACATTTTTAAATATGTAAATTGTGTACGTTGCAGCGCTCATAACTTTCATACCGTTCGTACACAAGGCAACCGCGGGTCGAATAACGTCGCGACTTTTGCGGTACAACGTCGTGACTTGGGCGGTACACTTGGTCGCAAGTCGCGCGTCGCTCACATTTTTATTTCATGTACAATTTAAAGCGCATTGCTAGGGTTGCGACGACGCTCACTGGTTCCGCTTTGGAAAAAGATGGTCTTAAGAACAAAAACATCGAGTTTAAAAAAAAGATGAAATTACAGGCTAGTTAAAGTTGTTGGAAAAGCATCACTTCCTAACAACTTTTATTCTGTTTAAAATTTTAGGCTGCAACGCTAAAAATATCATTTTGTTTTGGTGGGAACAAAACATATATACCTTTGTAAAATTTTCTCAGGTGAAGTTAGTACAGCTTCCTTGCAACTACTTATAGTAACCACGAAAGAAAAAACTCGAACAACATATTTTAGCCTTTTGTATATAATTTAAAGGACTTGCGACGATGACGCTTTGCTCGAGTCACCGAGATTGCGATACTTTGATCGTCTTGTGTACGAGCGGTCTTATTAGTAGCTACGCATAGCCGGGCACGATCAAAGGAACAAGTTGAGCGTATTATTGAGCTAGCTTCCTTATTACCGAGGGGCTACCACAATCTTCTTTTTGAAAAATAAATGATTTTAATAGCACATTAGCGTAGAGGCCTATGCCCACTAGCGGACAGACGATGGTAATTAGTTGTAAATAAAAATAAAAGTATAACAAAATAAAATAAAAATTTACGCTTTTCACAAGAACAACGTTTTCTGATAGAGTAAAGTTGTATGGAAATTTGGTTGAGTTACTACTTTACTAACCCCATTTTTAAAGCTAGTGATTAAACATATTTTTCGGTAACCTTCCTCGGTCCGGTCTCCCAAGGCCCCCCCCCCTTCGTGCGGTAATTGGATAGTTACTATGCAGGCTGCGAAGGCACGGATCGCCGATCACGTTACGGACATTGATAACGTAGTTGCACATTTTATGGCACAGTGATGAGCTTCTTTACTATCTGCTTGACTACTGATCGCAGGATGGTTAAACTCTACGATTTTAAACAGAGTTTACATCCAAACTTAATGACTTCATTCAAAGGTACTGTCTGTTTAATAAAAGTTTACTGTTTATGTCCAAAGTTATACAAACAGTTATTAATGAGGCAGACTGGGACTGACATAACAATAGTATGAGGATTGTATATAATCGTTTTAGCACCGTGGGGACCAGGAGCACAGAAACTATATAAATATTTATAAACGCGTCTATGGTCGATGCATCTCGTGACCAAAAAGGTTGGCTTCTGGATTGCAATAGCTATTCAAAGCGACCATTTTATTCAGACATAATTTTCGGCACGATGCCTTCTGGAAGCGGTTTATAAGATTAGTGTTCGTTTTCATTTGTTTTCTATTTACTTGGTGCATATGAGGCCTTCCGCTTACTACTTATAATAAAGCCTGCGTAATTGTACCATAAATTATTGCAACTCTAGAAAAAAATGTACACGTGATTTTCCTGACAACCGATATCGCGACTGTTTGGACTTAAATAGTCCAAAAAATCACACGCGGCAAATGGTGACTAAACAAGTCCACTAAGTAGGATTGTTTATATACATACGAGGTTGGATCCTTGAACGCGTCCTTGAGATAAAGCTCCACTTGATCGTTATCTGTTAAAATAACTTTCAGTGCTAAGTTTGAATCACTTACAATGTTAGCTATAATAAAGCTACATTTTTAATCCTAAAAGTACTAAGGACGATATTGAAAAAATGTTCTTGCAATCTTTACAAATTTTAAAATGTTTTAGTTAAATATTACATATAATAACAACGGAGTAATTCGAGAAAAAATATCTTTCCATTCATTTAAACTAATGAAAAGTTGTTTGGATCATCAAGCGAATGTAAGGCTTACATTTTAAAATTTTCAATATCACCATTTTTATTGTCTGTACCAAGTACAAGAATATTTCTGGAACAAATATGAATCAATTATGTAAAGTTAATTGCTTTATAAAGAAGAAACATATTCTGTTCATTCGCATAATCCCACTGGAGCCGCTATTGTTATTAAAAATATATCTCTGGGAATTGGTAGTCAAGTCTTATTGGTTTTAGTAAGTATTTTGGCGAACGAAAATTAGAAAAATAATTGATATTTGAAACTGTTTATGTGCGAAGACTAGAAAGTTTAATTTTTTTTAAACTAATTGAGACTGCTTGAGCTGCCGGAGAAGGATAATACCCACGGATACCAAGGTAGGTGTGGTTCCCAAGCTGAGGAAACCATAGCATGGTAGGGCACTTCCTAATACTCAGATGGCTAGCTACCAGAAAATCTGTCGCCAAACACCTAACGGAACGTTCTGGCAGTCTCACCTGATGTCCAGTTCTAATTCCTGGTCGGTTGTTCCATTCTTCGACCATTTTAACGTCTGGAGGGTTTTGTCCTTCAAACATAGACGATAAAAAGCCTGAGAGATTTTCAACTATTTAGGTACGATTTTGCCGACCTTTCCACCATCTTTCTAGCTTGTCGTACTGCTACAATGTGATTCTGAAATAAGGTGGACCTGGACCTAATTAATATTCGTAAGGTCATCTCGATGTGCTACCAAGTAATTTACAAAATGTAACTCTTAAAAAAGCTTGTCCATAATTATATTCCAGATGAAACGTGTTTATAAAACACATCAAGGTGGGTTTGTTCGTCGCTTCGGCTTTTCATCTTTTTCTTTGTTACTCGATGCTATCGATGAGTTAGTCTGTGGATTCAAAGAACGAACTCATTTATAGCAGTTTTTTTTTTTTATAAACATCATGTGAAATGTGTGTTATTTCTTCATCATCACCCATAAGACGTCCACTGCTGAACATAGGCCTTCCCCTTAGAGCGCCACACAGACCGACAACGGGCCACTTGCATCCACCGGTTGCCCGCGACTTTCACAATGTCGTCGGTCCACCTAGTTGGAGGCCTAGGTGTTTTTTCTTGCGAGACTGCAACTTTGGACTGATTGGGAAGAAAACCTGTACTAGATATCTCTATTGAAAGCATTAAATTGGAATTAATAATAACCCCCAGGCAAAATTTTCCTGTTCATTTTACTTTGTTAATGAGCTCATTTATCGGTGAATCACAGAAACGTAACGAACTTAAAAGCTACCAAAAACATTATTAGCATCCGCTACTAGAACTGAAATGACTCATCAACCTGATCGTCATGCGAATATGGGTCGAAATTCTTAGAAGTCTAATCACGAACTAAACCACTACTCGATCAGAGCAAACTAGGAAGGTTGGTATTGTAGTTTACAAGTATGTATGTAAGTTTGTATGTTCCTTTTACAGCCTAAATGCTCAACTGATTTTGATAATTGTGGTTCAGATCACGTCATCGTATATACAAAACTAGCTTGCCCGCACGGCTTCGCTCGCCTAGACTACAGTAAATGAAACACATGGGGTGTTTCACCTCTTTAGGGTTTATTTTCGGAAAATCCTGAGGCATGCCTTTCTTTTGTGCTCAGTACACGAACCGAGTTCAATTGGCATAGCATGTTTGTTTTTTGATACAATCTTTGGGGTCAATTTTACCCCTTTGGAGATGGAATTTCGCAAAACCCGCTCTTATTGTTCACCTACACCAGTGTTTTTCAATCGTTTTCGTGGGGCCGGGGGGCCAGAATGTAAAAATATTTTGCGACAACCTGTATTCTGTATTTATTTTATTATTGGCTCTTCGTTAACTGGCAAAATTTGCTTTAATCTGTTCGTAGGTTGGTACTCGCCTACAGGTCGTATTTTTCAAGAAATGTTGACGTAACTTGGTACTTATACAGGTTCTAAAATTTTGTGGGTTTTTTTGTCGACGGCAATTTTTGATTGGAGGGCCGGATATTATTTCATCCAAAAAGTTTGCTGCGGCGCCATTTAACGGTCGATTATAATATGTGGCAGAAACATGTGGATCTCAATTTTAAACAAGAATTTCGAATATGAGCAAAATAGTTTGTCAAGATATAAGGTCGTGAGGTCTTAGTTCGGGATATCGAGGAAAATGTCCCAGTCAAAATTCGCAGACGACATAAAAATCTTTGTAGAATTTAGGTTGTGCAAAAAAGTTTTTGCTTGCGAGGTCTACTGTTCGCACAACTACTACAACTATTACAAATTTTAAATCCGTTCGTCGGATTCAATAAATACAAACAAATGCAGACGCATTTGCTTGTATTTATTGAAGTGACTTGTCATAATTATAGGAAATTGATAAATTTCTAAAACAACCAACTATTTAATATCTTTATCATAATTAATTTTACTTAATTTGTTAATACCTGTAATTTAATTAACATTTTATAGATAACTTTTTTTTTGAATATTTTTTTTGATGCTTTGCTCACGTCCCTGAATCCCTTGTCGAGGCTTTGCGACCCCCAACGGGGTCGCGACCTACACTTCGAACAACACTGACCTAGACCATTTGAGGAGTATTGGGTTAAAATCTCACTCTTTATCATTAGCGGTTTGGTCTGTGCGTTGAATCCTAGCAAAGGGCTTGTTCTTTTATTGATATGTATAGATGAGCGAGTTGATCCCCACACAGGATAAATAAAAACATTACAAAAAGAAAATCAGAAACCCGACTTCAAAATGTAGCGTACGTCTAAGACTGATGAATCTAGTGTCAATACAAGTCGTTACAGTTAAAGGAGGGAAAGGAAACGGACATACTCATAGACAATGTTTGTGGACTTTCGCGGTAATACTTTTGAATTAGGGGCGTCCAATAATCGAGTGAGGCTCGAAAGGGGGGAGGGGGTTCGGAAAAAATCACGAAATATTACAAGGGCGAGAGGGGCGTAGTGAGATATCACGTGTATTTATTACTAATGACTGTCTCGACATTTTTATCACGGTGCTTAATTTTTCCTGATTTATATTAAATTTTGCCTGTATTTAAAGATAATATTCATAAAAAGTTGCTAAAAAACATGACGTGATTAATAGACGACCTCTTTCGTGCATGCAACTGCTGAAATATTGGTAACTCAAAACGCGATAAATATCCCGTAACCAAACATACTCCCAGAAACACTGGCGTCGACTCCGTTCTACCAATTACTAAAATAAACCAACTTGGCAAGACTAAAACTAGTTGCATCTCTTTTCTTTTCAATATTAGAGGGGGTATTTCCCACTGGTACACCCGAGGAAAGGGTGACAATAAGAGCCTAACCTCGGGATTCTGAAACGCTTGTTAACTTTTTCGAATGCTGCCTTTATCTGGCACTAAGCAAATGACAAAGGCACCAATAGAGTTAATCTGTTGTCAAAGATAACAAACGTTTCAGAATCCCGAGGTTAGAGCTATCAAATTCAATCAATCAAAGTTTTTAATTTGACACATAAGAGCGGTACATCAAAAGTTTCGAAGCCTCTGGTTCCCGAACTAGCATAACACTGTATTTCAGAAACCAGCGTCTTCCCCCATGAGTGCATATGGCAATACAAATTACTCTTAAATTATAAGCTTACCTATTCCTATCTAAGTTATATAGTGCAATAGACTTAAATAAGTAACAGAAGATAATTGCTATATTAAATATGATAACTAACGTTGCAAGTTAAAATTATAGATGTATAATAAATATGTATATATAATATATATAAATATGTGCGAATAAGATAATCTAAGTAGATTATATAATGGATGTTGTTAATAATAAGCGTATGAATAATCATGTGGAATTCACTTTAAAAATGGCATGACGGAATCGACGTCATTACCCTCGTTTTGGTGCAGTCTGCCTTTAGATTATTGAGAGTCTGGCAAAACGAAGGTAGAAATACAAGGTAAGGTAAGGTACAAAGTAAAGTAAGGTACGGTAAAATACATTGGGCATTTAACTAGTGTGGTAGGTATGTTTTACCATGTTCCATAATCATGTCATCATCATCATCATTTTCTGCTCGTAATAGCCCACCGCTGAGCATGGCCTCTCTTCATGTAAGTCACTTATCCCGGTCCTGTGCCAATCTTGTCCAGGTTCGACCCGGTTCCTTAATCATGTACTCGTATAAATAATTAAAAAATAAATTAAAATTAGTTCCAACTTTTTTCATATCAATATTTGAGAATCGGATGACAATAACTGTAGACCTATCAAAAGTTTGGTTTAGAAATGGCAAAACATAACAAGACTGTGGAGCTTTTCGTTCTTTGTGAGTTTTTTACCTCTGCCCGCTACGGCTACCTCGCTCGCATTTCCTACTATTTCGAAAAAATAAATTTAATAAAAGGCAAAATAAAAAAAAACGTAGGTAAACACATGATATCTTAAGAAGAATCTAACAAAGGTTTGTAACTTTTTGACATTATTTATATTTCTGATGCATATGAGTTATGAAAAAAACATATTTTTCAAAAATGCCTTCGCCGTTATAATAAACGATGTACTTCGTAAAGTTAAACATCTTTTTTAATTAAAATAAACAAAGATAATTACGTTTTTGAGATAACCAAAATTTCCCTTTTGCTAAGATTCCCGTTTTTGACTTTAAAAAGGCTGAGTGCAAGATATAATTCTCCCTGGTCTGGAACAGCTTCGTCGCGATCTATCCGTAGCGCTGGGAGCAGTCGCAATTCTCTTACTTGTTACCATGTCGTTCGCATCTTCATGCCGTTGTATATTGCGTGCACTACCATAATACAAACATATGGGAAAGTGTGAACTGAACGGGCTACGCGCCAACTAATCAATACGTTATACTTTTTTGTTAGAATCTCAAGGTCGGATGGAGTAGATGTTAGGATTGGAAACTGGGGGCGTAATTGTGTAACATAACCACGAAATTGGTTTTGGTACCTATGGTTCACAACGAATTCAATATGTTTTTACCTGACTGCCTAAAAAGGGGGGTAGTATTTTTGAGGTTTATGTAAGTAATGCGCTAATCCGCGCTGGGCCATCCTAATGGCCTAATGGCCTAATCCACCCTTCGAGGATAGGCCGATATCCCAGCAGTGGGATGTTTACAAGATGATGTTGTATGTAAGTATTTATGTGACCCCCTACCGCGTAACAAATTTGACAAATTTTGGAATACAAGGTGTGGTTATTTTTGTCTATATGTTGTGTCTATTTTTTGTAACTGACCGAGCAAAGCGAAGGTTTCAGAATCAACGGGAACTAATCGGCATATGTATTGTTTATATATATATTAGTCGGACAATATCTTGAAAACCATTGATCCGTTCTCTATGAAATTGTAGGCAAGCAGTTCATTTCAATACAATTTTTAAGCTGGGGTCACGAGGTGTGAGTTTAGCGCGAACGGTTTTAGTGATAAACCTTTTAAATATTTGAAAAACTACCACGTGAAAAATATTTATCAATTCTATTATTAAACCTATCTCTACATGTCTAATTTATCAATGACGATATCAAATTGGCCAACAACTAAAATATATTTGTTTGTCTACCAGCAAAAACTTTTGATTGCTTGCTTAATTTAGTAACTAGGAATTAAGTCGTTTTTTAAGCTTTTTAGACAGGTTTTACTTTACGAAAGAAAAGTTAAGATTCTATTATTTGCGTAAATCTACGCTGAAACCATCTATCTGCTGGCCCAGTTACTTATTTAATTTTCAAACACCCTGGCAGATGGAGTCATCGTCGTTACAGAAAATGGACTCCTGAAACCGCTCCGTTGATGGATGAACTCAGTAGATGGCGTTGTAAGTAAATGCTCCAATACTGCCGCCGCCTAGCGGAAAAACGTTGAACTTGTAGTGTCGGAAAAACAGAGAAGATGGCGCTACCAATGAGTAATAGACATTAGAGTTAAACATGAACGTCAAACGTAGAAACGAAAACTACATCGAAATATTGGGGATTCCCCGTGGACCCACAGCTATGACCCACTGGACACACCACGCACTAGAGTAGGTATAAAAATATATAAAAAAATTCGTAGCACACTAAGAACTAACTTTAATATATGATACGAAACATTAAAACTTAGCTTACCTATTTTCTAAATATAGGTCTAAAAACAAAAAAATATTCTTTGGTATCCATGCATGTCGATAGAAGGAAAACTGTTTGGGAAAAAGAAAAACAAACCCGAAAAAAGGCTGCCTGGAATACACCCCGAAAACATTATCCTCCTTATTGAGCAGTCGGGTATCACGTTCACGATATTCAAATGTTCGCCAATTTACTCACTGATGCGTGATATTTTCCAAGCCAATTTGCATAACAGATAAATAAACGCGCATGACTATGCATAACTTTTCGCGCATGGAAAACTTAGGCTTATTCAGACTACGCCACCTTACCGTCAATAGGAACGCGGAGATCCTTATGGTAAGTGATCACCGCCGTCTGTAATATACTAAAACGCAAGCTGCCCAAGTTATCAAATAATCCTATCATAGTGTGTTCTATTTTTATGCGTCCCATACTGTTTTTTGTTGTAATGAGATTAAATATAATAATTACCACCAAAAAATACTTTGAGACTAAGCTCTCTTACCAATAAAATATACTCTCTTCAACTACACTTAACTTAACACTACACACTTAACTTCAACTACACTTAACTAACTTTAAACACTCTTCAAATTGTAATCGAAGACCAAATGAATGTTGTAAATGATCACAAAATTTTAGCGAGCAAATCTAAATATATAAAAATGAACCCCTATTTTTCCTGGTCACCCTATAACCTGAGAAAGGCTGCACGGATTTTAATGATTTCTTTTTTGTTTTCGTAATTGTGAGGAAAAGGTTCTTATGAAGAGTTTAGGGAGACCGTAGGCCGAGCTTCGCGGGCATCAGCTAGTACTATATAAATAATCCACCGTAATTGCTATAAAAAGTAGGCATGTAACCAAAGAAGCACTAAAAAGTAATTGTTACATAAATGACCGAACACTACGTTAGGTTATGTTTGACAAAACGCGAGCCGAGTGTTTTTTTTAATGGTAATATTTTGGTGGTCATTTACTCTTTTTGGGTTAGTAATAATTGGTCTGGAGTCATTTGCTTTATTAGGATAGCAAGATGTACAATTTTTGGTTATAATTTCACATTAAAATAGGGTTTTAATTTTAGTGATAATTTACTGTTTTTGGCCATATTACAATATCTGGTGATAGTTTAACATAAGCCCGGGAAAATTATGAGGCTACGATAAAGCGTAATCTGTATGGCTTTTAGCCTTCCAATAAAAAAAAAAAAAGAGTAAAACAGGTGTAATTAGGAACGAGGTTATCATATATACCCAGTATGGTCACACTACTGAGGTATAAAGTGCATATTATGCCAGCATGAACTTTACATGCGGTATTGTCAAGGTTAACTGAGAAATAAAAATTGAAAATTAGCGTTTTTGTTTGTGTAATGGCGTTTTCCATAGAAGGTAAAAAGTCAAAAAAGAAAACTAGGATGTCCGAGACTAGTGCTCGAAAAAATGGGAAAGTTTTGACTGACGGAAAAACGACAAAGGGTGGTATCAATTAAATGCGTGTATTATTGCCATGACCAATCCCTTAACAAATTTTTTATCTGAATTACGGGTATAAAATACATATAAAACTTTACTAGAGCGCCTTCTGCATCGTGACAGGATCCAAATTGCCGTCGGTCGGTCTGCAGATTGAGAGATTTCCGGACAACATGACTCGGAAATAGCTAACTTGTTATTCATGTATCCCATATATAAATAAATAAGTATAAAAAATATAAAAGATATTTTAAAAAAACAGCAAAAGAAGCGGCAAAAGCAAGGAACAAACATTTCAGGCTGTGCCGAACGTTCGGAAAATAAAGATCCGACAGATGAAACCTTATAAAAAAAAAAAAAATTATATCTAAAAATAATGTTTTTGAGACTTTGGTAGCGCCGGTTCTCAAACCAGAACTATTTTCTGCCTCCATTTAGAAGCAGTAATGGAATCGCAGGCATGCTGGTCTCGACCTGATACCTCACGGACGACCCTGGAATTTTAATGCTAGATCTCGGTGATCGATCCTGCCACAAGTCGTTTTGTGACTTTGCTGCCAACAACAATACCAGAATTGAATTTAGTACAATTGTTACCATTATATGAAAAAATACTTCAAGGGAAAACAAACTTAAATTACTGGCAAATAATACAACAGCAGTAAAGAGAATGCCCTCTTGACCCCTAGAAAAAAAAAAAAACGACCATAAATGTGATTGAGATATTTTTATCCCAACTTATTATTTTAATGTGCAAAGAGATTGATTGCGGTTTCCCACTCCAAACATATTCGACCGATTGATATATTCGACGGAGGCTATGATAAAATAATATATAAAATAATGATAAAATTTGCGGCACAAAAATAAAGTACTGCGCCCAAACATGTCCAAAGCTATGCGACTCGAAATAGGTCACGTGACCTCTCACAGGTGTCCGCTTCTGTCAGTTGATTGGGCTGGCAAAGCTGCTTGTAGATCTGTCAGCGAATCGGCAGGGTCAAATAATTGAAGACTTTTTTCACATTTATATACATTAAAGTATACAAAATCGTGTAAAAGCACGTCTGTCTTCTAACCGAATACCTAGTGTATTTTTGTTACTTCAGCATTACTCGTATCACCGACACGTTGCCGACCTAAGACCGACACGCCTTGTGATGAATCTCATCTTGAATGCACCACAAAAGGAATCTCATTCCTTTCATCGTAACGCAAAAAGGTACGTGGTACGAGGGGCGTTTAAATAAAAAGTGAGAATGCGATGTAAACTTTTTAGGAATTAAAAAGTAAATACTGGCAGGCAAGACCGCTTAAAAGAACTGATCTTTTTTATGTTTTTAAAAATAGAAATCATTTGTTTGCTGTTTGTTGTAACGTGTTGAAGAAAATGAAAATATGCAGGAAAA
Organism: Apocheima hispidaria; assembly: GCA_947579745.1. Lineage (NCBI taxonomy): Eukaryota > Metazoa > Arthropoda > Insecta > Lepidoptera > Geometridae > Apocheima > Apocheima hispidaria. The sequence continues at coordinate 5,998,934 of OX388149.1, read as the reverse complement.
TTTTCTCTACAGAACAAGTTAATCAAGATTAAAGGGATATTTATTAGGATTAAAATTCTACAGTTTGAAGTTGGTGCGCCAAATTCAAATGTGGAAGAAAATCCATTAGATGATCCTCTCTCGAAGTGACCTGCAACATGGCCGAAGACATGGTTAGTAAAGTCGAAAAAAATGTTTTAACAGATCGTCGTGTCACGGTACGTATTATTGCTGAAGAAGGAAGATTTCGACAGGTTGTGCATAACATCTTACATGAAAGCTTGGGTGTGAAAATAGTATGTTAGCTTTGGGTACCATGGATGCTTACCGATACGCAAAAACTAATCAGCCTGAATATTTCCCGATACTAATTGGGACTGTTGCAACAAGACCCTGACCGTTTTTTGGCTTGATTTATAAAAATGTATGAAACCATTACGAACCTGGAACGAAAAAACAGTCTACGAATTGGAAAAGATCATCTTCTCCAACCTCCTACAGATTTAAGGTCAGTCCTTCCGTCGACTGTAAGATCATGCTCTTTTTTTGGGATAGTCAAGGGGATGTAACGGTTGAATATCTCGACCAAGGAGCTACTGTTAAGAGCACGCGTATGCTATATGAATAAAAAATTGCGCAACGAAATTCGCAAAAATACGGTGACTAACCCCCGAATACTGAAACTTTGACGACAGATTAAGTCTATTGCTGCCTTTGTCATTTACTTAGTGCCAGACAAAGGCAGTATTAGAATTAATGTGTTGTCAAAGTTAACAAATATTTCAGTATTCGGGGGGTAAACTCTTAAATATTCTCGTGTTTCATCAATATAACGCCCTGGCCATAAGTCTGTGTATTGCAATGGCTGCAATCCGAGATACGAGCTCTGAAATGTTTTAGCATCTCCCAAATTCACCAGCTGCCCTTAGTGATTTTTATTTGTCTCCGAGGTTAAATAAGTATCTGCGAGGACAGCGATTTCAATTTGAAATGAAGAAGCAGTACAGACATTTAGGTACTCATTGTGAAAAGTTTAATTATAAGCTTTACCAACCTCTAATTACCGTCGTAGTTTTCCATGTGTATTACAGTAAAAAATGTGACTTAAGTCGAATAATAATAAACTCATTCTTACTTTTTATTGAACGCCTCTAGTAGGTACATGAGATGGACATTCTGGCGCTGACTCTTTAATAAGTAAACTCATTAGATTCGGGCTAAGTAGCGAGTCTTATGTGGCCTTTGTCCAGGAGTGAATGTGGGCCAATGACGAATATTAGACGCGATTTCACTTTCGTGAATATATTATTTAGAGCGAATATAAAGGGCAACTGTTTGAACCTAATGTAAGTTGTAAAAGTAGATGAACGAATGGAACAAGATATTTTTCTCTTAGATTTATCAACATGGAAGATGATAAGTTTCTAAAGTGGATAGTTTAGAAATAGCAGGGGGATGTGTGTGCTTTGGCGGACCATATTTCGCAAGTTGGGACATCTGATAAAAAAATGTGTAGGTCCCACTAGTAGGTACACCTAATTTTTTAACCGTTGAAAATTGGCGTAGAACACCTTACTTTCACGTGGGGGACAGGCTAACAACATTTTTTTAACCCCTCTTTACATGTATTACTGCCACCCCTTTACTATAAAATTATGAGTTTTATTTTCTTTCAAAATTGTAAACTTTAAAAGATCTGGGCCCGTACCGTGAGGTGCTTATTGCGATGATTGCTAGGTTCAGCCGAAGACACTGCGCGACCACGAACCGTATCGCCGCGCGATAAGCGGTCGCGCAGCGTTCTCGGATGAGCCTAAAAATAATCGCAATAAGCACCTCATGGTACGGGCCCTGTTCACATGATGGGGTACAGCGAATTAATTTTTTCTATCCCCTCTTTACATGTATAGGAGCTTATGTATCCTTATTATAAAAAAAATATTTAAAAAAATAAGTTAAGGTCTATACTTAGAGTATCGTTGTGCAAAATTTCATGCATGTACGTTTATAACTTTGGAAGTTATAAGGCTGTAAAGGATACAGACAGACAGATATAACGAACTTATAAGCGTTCCTTCTAGTACTACGGAACCCTAAAAACTACCTAACTGTGATTTACCGTAACATGATTACTCGATTACTACAAAATCATTCAAACCATCTACGTTCTTCTTTCTATGACATTTCGGATAGTTAAAAGTGGGTGGTCGGACACGAAGTTAAACGCCCGTTTCACATAAAAGACGCAACCCACTTGAGTAGTTTTCTAGAAAATGTCGGATGGTATCAAGTTGACCTAAAACGTACAACTGACAAGGGTTACGACCCGTATAGATAGATATTTCAGTAAACGAAGACGTTTTTCTTATCGTTTGCAGTGCAAGTAAGTTTGTAATAATGTAGTAATTTTAGTAGTAGGGCTCTCTTGCAGAGTCCTCATGCCGAAGTACCACACCTTTGACAGCTATTCAGCCGCCAAGCAGTATTGTGCAAGCATTACTATGTTCCGGATTGAAGGGCAATGTTTCCATCGTAATTACTGGGCATACAGAGGCTTAACATCTCAGGGTTGCGTGCGCAGTGCATTGCCGCGCATGGACTTGAGCTGTTTAAGTTCAAACTTCTAGGTGGCTCTGAACTGTTATGAGCAAGCGTGATGCTTAACATCAGGCTAGTGACTTGCTTGTCTCGTCGTCACCGAGTATAATACAATTAAAAAAAACTCTGCCATAGTCTGTTCGCTATCGGGTGATCTCTGACAGCCGTTAGATGTATAAAGTAAATTAAAAAAAAATATTGAACGTGTCATATAGAAATTTCAATTTCCTAACTAGTTATTTTTTTAATATAGGGTTTTAAAACTGAAAACTGACAGGTCCTTAGTTAAGTATTTCAGTGATCAAAATACAGTTGTATTTTTAGATATTATATTATATTGTTCATTTTTTAAGTTTGTCTTTTTTTGTGTGTAATATAGTTATATTGTATTGTATTGTTTTTTATGACCAAAAGATAAAAAAAAAAAACAGCTAATTTAACGTGTAATATTCGTTCCATTTTGGTATTTGGGTAAGGATGGTATTAGTAATTAGAGATTACTCTCGTTACACGTGTAAAGATACGTAACGTTATAAAATTGTTTTTCAATAGCTTGTCAATTCTAAGTCTTAAAGTTATTTAATCGGTAGGTAGTAAGTTGATTCAATTAATCTATCTTAAAGCCGCTGCCGCTCCGACGGCTTCATTCACCTTTCATAAATTATTAATTGATGACGCTAACAGACACCAGAGCTAGGTAAATATTTATAGGTAAAAATTGTCTGTGAGTTCGAAAAGATTTCATATTTACTTAGTTTCTGTATCTTAGGCATTTACGAAGAAATTCCAGTGTTCAAATTTAATATGTTTTTAGAGTTCCTTGAGAGGACGTATGTTACTTACTTTTCTTTCTCGCTGTCTCGTTCGCACTTTATCGTCATTTTATAATATAAATATAACAGAGAAGAAGTTTAAATCTGTCTTATCAATGACTTTAGAATACCATTGCTAATCTTTTACAACAATTTTCATGTTGTTATTTTTTTATTTGGCTAAGGAAAAGACAAAAAAAAAAAAAATACAATTGTCTTTTCCTTGTCCTTCGCCAAAAGAAAAAGATAATAACATAAACATTGGCAATAGTATTCTAAAGTCAAGGACAAGACATTTTTTTAAATTTCTTCTCTGTTATTTTTATATTAAAAAATGTTGGTATAGTGCAATCGAGACAGCGAGAACCAGGGTATACGCCTCCTTAATAGGGTTCGGTAGAATAAAAAGGTACCGTTAAAAGATCGTACGTTTGCCTTCTTATCCACCAACAATGCCTGACGCTGATGCATGAACTTCAGACGAGCCTACCCTAATTCATAACTGGACACTTACCTTTCTACTTATTCATAAGCTTTAGCCATAAACTATCATCATCATGTTTTAATAATCCACTGCTGGGCCTTTGATTGGGGCATTCACCTCGATTGCTTGTCTATCGCCTCGATTCGCATTCTGCCGCCGTTCTATTATAATTCTCGGTCCTCGTGGATTACGTCAACCTGACCCGGCTATTGAAAAAATGAAACTATAGCGCTTAAATAAAAACTTTTACCATTTCAGATATTCAGGGAACTATTTTTTAATAACCCACGTGATGCTATTTAGTATTTTCTTAGAGCTGTCGTCGACTCAATCCTGTTGAAAGAAAATAATATTCAAATTATTTCAACAAAAAAAAAAAAAACGACTTCATCAAAACCATTTATTTAAATTAGTTCTGTCGTCCATAATAATCGAGATAATCTAGGAGCCACCCATTAAATACGTATCATTGAGGAGTTCCGGTGGTCATCTGTGGTCTTCTTCATCAGTTCCACTTCACCAAATGATAATGATAATAATCAACAAGTCAAGCATTTGTTGTTTTGCAAATTTTGTTGATGAAAATACCAATGTCGCTATATGTGTGCATATAATATTCGAAGAGTTCCCTCAATTACTCAAGGACCCCATTTTCAGAACTGGATTTTGATAAAATGGGACCAATATGGAAGTATCTCCTTTCAAATAAAAAATGAATTTTCCAAATCGGTCTTATAAATATCGGAGCTTTGTGGTAACAAACATAAAAAAAAACATCAAGTTGAATTGAGAACCTCTTTTTTTAGAAGTCGGTTAAAATAGTCAAGTCGCTACTTTAAATCTTTATATCTCCCATGCAAATGGTGTGTTTAAAAATGATCATCCTGAAAGTTGCAAAAATGTAACTAATGACATTGATTAATTCGTAGCTGTCCTATTAATTCGTTTTGTTGTCAGCTCTAATCCTAACTAATATTGTAATTCAGAGGAATATAGCCGCGGTCGTATCAGGACCAATAAGCTTCAAGGTATTAAAATGAATACGTTCGTCTCGAGGAAAAAACTTCGCATGCGCGATTCATAACTCCCTAAATTACAACTGTCAGTCTACACCAAAAGTCAACCCTATAGGAAGTAACTTTGTCTCTCTGTCTGGATGTTTGTCGCGTTATCACGGCTAAACGGCTGAATGGATCTTGGTAAAACTTCATAAGGAGTTACTGTATATCACAAAGACGGATATAGGATACTTTTTTTAAGTACACGCGAACGAAGTCTCGGTTAACAACTGGTGGGGAAATAAAATACCAATTTGATGCACGTGCTCTTGTTAGACACGGTGAAATAACTCTGAAACCAATTTTGTTCGCTGATACCTACATAGATTTTATCCGACTAAATTGCACTGGCGCGTCCGACCGGGGGTCCTACCTATTGATCCCTGGCCCGCTACGGAAATATTTTCCAACATTTCTTTTTCATTTGTCAGAAGGATACGAACGTACGACGTATCAATGTGACGTGGATTGTATATAGGTATATTCCGCTAGCGAAAGAATTGGAAGCCAAAGGACGATTCTTTTGTAAGGACTTTCCTTTCGTAAAATAACATAGCGAGCAGTTGCGACTAGAATTTATTTAGCAAAAGGATGATATTTACACGCCCGTCAAAAACATTTAGAATCTAAATAAAAATATCAAATGAACACCATTACGTGAAAGATATAAATATATATGTATATTCTGAAGCTCAATAATCACACGCCATACGCCTTATTACAAGCAAAACGGGCACTAACTAGACTGGAACATGACTAGGACTAGGTTTTGCTGAAATTGCATTTCACTGAACAAACCTTTAGTTAAGGTGAGGCCCAATCGCAAAACAACAAAAAGTAGCATTTTTCAGCGCTTTGTTCGAAGTGACGAGATTACTTAATCAGGTGCAAAAAATACTGCAGATAGAAAATAAAACTGAAATTACGTTTAACCGAATAAAAATTCGAAAATCTGTCTTAGTTACAAAATAAAGAATCGCAAAATGACCCCTGAAAAACCCTTCTGAAATCAAATGCTCTGAATTTTCAGCGGTAACTACAAATTTTCTTTTACAAATTAAATATCCAGGCTAGTGGTTCATACGGCGAACCATGTAGTTTTTTTACTTGATTTGTATATTTCCGATAATCGGCAAAAAAGCAATGAAAAACTACGATTTACCATTTTCTCATAAAGTATGATATGCGATTTTCAACTTTAAGCCTTAGAACTTTGAGCGGGACAATACTCATTTCAAATCACGATCAGTCCTCGCCTTAAAGAATATCGTAATTTTTTTTTTTTTAATAAATTGAATCTCTGTATTGTGATTCAGAAACAAATCAATGTTGAGAAGTCAAGTTTGTTCGAAACTTGTTCGCACTCTATTTGCCTTGAGCTGGATTTAAAACAAGATCTTCTCTCTGCTCATGAACGGATGAAAGTTAATTTGCGCAGATTTTACTGACTTCAGTTTCCAGCAGTTAGTTGGAATTGTTCAAAGAGAGCAATGAAGACGCACTAACGATCGGTACTATGTTACGTCATTACTAGTTGGCCGACTACGGCTAAGTTCTGCTTCGTTCCGAACAAGTTTGGAAAATGGGATACATTTTCTTTACTCGGTTCTGTGCACAAATTAACAACGTTGTGATGAGAAATCCAAGGAACATAATACCCTCTAACGAGAGGAGAAATCTCTTTTAAAATGTTTATTAGCAATAGCGGCACAAACAAAAATGTGAACTTCAATATATTGAATGACAAAAAAAAGAATATACTTTTTTTTAAACAGTTTGCGCTTGCTCCTTCTGTGTGTGGTCTTTTGGTTCATTAGGTTTTAACTATTCATCTGTGGGTTTTTATCAATCGAGTACTATTGAAATGGACAGGGAGTATTCTTGACAATGATTTGCATAGATCTAACTAGTACCAAAGAAAATATACATGAATGTAATTATAATTTGTTTTAATTTTAAGTAGGAGAGTAGGTAGGTTATATTTTATTGTAAATATGTATATAATTTTTGGTAATAAAATATTACTCGTTATATAGCTTACATGAATGTATCTATGTTAAGACGTTAGTAATTTCGCTTAGTGGCTTGGTTAACATGCATATAATGCGCACTAGTATTGGACTGATTGCCGAAACTATAATACAGGCATAGATTTAATTACAGTGATCGACAGGTAATGCAGGCAACGCAGTCCGCCCTTCGGATTGCGATCATTTGCTCACGGCGCAGCGCGGCTTAATGCACTAATCGCTGAACTGGTTAACAATCGATTGATGGCTTTAACATAAACGATGAAATTATGCCAATAAACGGGTACGTTTAAAACGTAAAAAAATTAAATAGCTAACGCAGAAATGTCTGGGTTCAAAATGTCTCTCTTCAAAATATCAAATGTGAAATGGTTTAAGTAGTATTTGCATTATTGTATTTGTATTGTATTTGTAGTATTTGGTTAAGAGCCAAAACTTCAAAAAGTAAAAAAAAAGTCAAACGGTCAGAAAGTTTTACTTAAAATACCCAAGTACAAAAGATCTAAATTGAAAATGACTAATATTCAAATTATACGATTATGGTACAGTTAATCTTTAGCGCTTCGCCGGCCTCTACAACCGAACGCTCGCTTCGCTCACTCTGCTCGCGCGTTTTGTTGTCGCAGTTCGAACATAACCTTACCTAGTGTTCAATGCCACTATATTTGTATCATTAAAAACTCCAAAAAAGTAATGCGTCATTATGTACATTTACGTAGAATTGTGGAACCACCACTGTCAGTTTTCTTGTTCCTTTCATCGAAAAAAACGAAAACAACGAAAAACAACTTAAAATAAACGTCCGCAATGACAAAATAACATCATTAGTTACAGGGAAAGCTCCTAGAGGGCGGACTAGAGGGTAGCTGGCAACATCGAATCTACGTCGTTAAAATAGTTTGTTTAACTTTGGTTTACTCTGAGTTTGAAATTGAAAGGCGACAAGCAAACATTCCAACGGGCCTGTTATGGTTAACCTAGTTTCAGTAAGTAGAAACAAATTTAAAATTCGGCAGGTAGCTCCGTAGAGGCTGTAGGATCCAATGAAAAAATATATGAAAATTAGGTTTATACACTGATAAATGCACTATCGACTTCAACTAAATACACTGAAAAAAATGCACTATCGACCTCAACAAAATACACTGAAAAAAATGCACTATCGACTTCAACAAAATACACTGAAAAAATGCACTATCGAGATGTTCTTGGCGACATCTGTGAAATACCTATTATCGTGGAGTGTCGGTGGCCACCTGTGGTTTTCTTCATCAGTTCCACTTCACCAAATGATACTTCTCTGAATGCAAATGCTTGAGTTATTTTCTTTTAATAAAACGGGAATACTCACATTATATTGAATCTTTTATTCCAACCATCGTTTCGATCATATTCGGTGACCGTTATCTGTTTCTTTTTTGGTAAAGAGGTCACCGAATGTGTTCGAAACTAAAGTCGGAATAACCGACTCAATTTAACGTGAGTATTTCCGTTTTATTAAAACAAAATGTGTCAAAACCATGCCAGTTTTCATTCATAGTATAATAATCAAATCAAATATATTTTATTGGTACAAAAACTTTTTCTAAATTAACAACCAAACGTAATAATGTTTGAGTTGTTGATGAAAATACAAAATTGCCATATGTATGCTTATAATATTTGAGGAATTCCCTCCTTCAATTCCTCATGGATCTTTTTATCAGAACTGGATTTTGATAAAAATGGGACCAATCTGGAAGAGTGTTCTATCATATAAAAATATATATTTCCAAAATCTTTTTATAAATGAAGGAGTTCGGAGGTAAAAAACACAAAAAAACAGTAGTTTTTTTTGGAAGTCGATTAAAATACAACGTAAGACAACCATTTCAAAACATTCAACACAAAACTTTGAGAAGTATACCTTTTTTTGTTTATGTTGTTATTCTTTTAGTTTCAAATAGTCCGAAAAATGCCGCCGACGACACCATCAAACAGTTGTTTCTCCAATACACGAACACATCTCATCTCCCTACGGCCCTCGACTTTATGAACGATCAAAAGTTTAGTCCGCGAGTTTCGAAAGGTTGCCCACACCTGGGTTAAATCAACCGTAGCTAAGCTTCAAACTTAGCATACTGTACTTAGTTAAAATTACTTTAAACTTAGTAAAACTCCCAGTTGTACTATCAGTACATGGCAAAATATACCTACTAATCTTTAAATAATTGTACAATGTTTGTAACTTAATTTTAATTTATTTATAACTGGAATTCCGCAAATGTTGACCTCATTACCGCCGCTTTCCCTAGGCTTTGGTTGCTAAAATTATTCGGGAAATTAATTCACTCTGAACAGAAACCTTATGAAATGCACTGGGCCGTCAAAATTGCGGCTATCAATTAAATAATTTTAATGAGAATCGTAAAATACATTACTATTAGTACTCACGGGATATTTACCACGATTTTTATTTTTGTTGGGTTCCCGATATTTCGGCACAGCTGCCATGTTCGCCACGTTCAATGGTAGACTGAGTAACCACCACGAAAGTCTAAAACTGTATCGCAAAATATTGTGTGATCAACTTACTATGCGTTATTCTGCATCTATTGTGAATTGGTTTTCGTACTTTGAGTTCGCTTGCTGACGGTGGTACTAAGGGCTTACCCACGTTAAGTTGCGGGCGCGGGCGCGGGCGCGCAATTTCAAACATGTGGATTACCATGCAAGTGCTCACGTACAAAACGCAGTTGCGATGGAAGTAGCGGGCAAGCTCGCGACTGTCAATCGCTGCAATATCAAACGTGTGCAGTCGTTTGTTTCTCTCGCGGTTTCATACGACACACCGTGTAAACGCCTAGCGGCCAAAGTGAGCATGAAATCGCTCCCGCACCCGCGCCTACTAGCTAAACGTGCGCAAGCCCTACAGTAGTACGCGGGTAATTGTCTACCTTTATTACTACTGACCACCTCAGTAATTCCACGCCGATGAACCAATTTTGATGAAATGTGGCGAAGAAGTAGGTGCATCGTGGTAAACTGAAAGAATAATTATTATTCTTGAATTACATTATTACGGGGAAACCCGTGAGGCGTCAATTGTATTTTTTTTACTCACGTGGTTTGTTTCATTTCGCCTTATACTTGTAATCTAAGTAATCTACAATCTTTGTAGATGTTAAATAAAATTACCTACATTCTGCTCGTATATAGCAGCAATGACTGCGTCATTACAAAACTAAATCTTGACAAAGTATTTTCAAAGTGACGTGTAACTGGGTGTTATCAATAAATGATTTGATTTGATTTGATTTGAAAGTAAATTAAAAAAGTAATAAAGGGCCTGTGAGGTTGTGGGGGTGTGTTTATGTGTCTATGTGTCTGTGTGTGCGTTTGTTATTATGTAAGTTAAAGAGTATACAAAATTACTTAAGTTTGAACTCACTTTATACATTAAATTAACCAAATTAGTGACGTAGCTCGTAGTCAAGGTTCGTAGTCTTCGTAGCATCTTCGTAGCAGATTCCAGTACTTTCATTTCATTTAGGAGCGATGACAGTTTTTTTTTAAAATTATTATGCGCCTGCAAAAAGTGACTCCAATAAATTCTTGTATTAAAACGACTTAGTAGACACATAATTAATAATAAAACAAGGCTTCAAGTACTATTAACATTTCTTCTATAATGAAACTGAAATTAGGCTTAAACTTTATGGCCGTGTTTATGACCTATATGATACCTAGTTTTAAAGAAATCCGTTTGCACGTATGTAACAAAAATGGCCTCAGGGCTTGCGCACGTTGGGCTAGCGGGCACGGACGCGGGTGCGTGTGCGATTTCGTGTTCACATTGGCTGCCAGGCGTTTTCGCGGCTGTGACGTTGATTTATCTCAAACTAGAGCGAATCGCTCGCTCCGCCTCTATTTCGACGTTAGAACACACGAAAAGAGGTTGTTCGCGACCAGTATTATGCTGAGTTGGAACCGGTTTGTGGCGAAAAACAATGTTGTGTAAATTAGTATAATAGTACCTTATTTTTTTTTTGCTTTTGTGTACATAATGTGTTTTTTCTCCACAAATAAATATTTGTCTTTTGTCTAAAAACTGCATACACTGCGACCTTGTCCGCTACTTCTACCGCACCTGCGTTAATACGTGAACACTTGCATAGTATAACCCCACGTGCTGTTCGTAAAATCCAATTATTTAACATGCCACCTGCTTACAATAATGTTTCGCGGAACAGTCCTTTAGCTAGGATGTGCCGCACTTATGACAACTTAAGTGATCCCACAGACATGTTCTCATGTACTCTTTCAACTTTTAAACTTGCTCTTAATAATTTGATTAAGTGAAACCATTGTTTGTTTAATATTTACATATGTACTTAATTAGTAATTACTTCAATAATTACTCACTTTTAGTGTCAATTTTTTACGTATAAGTTGTCCCGGGTATAGTTGAACTTTAGGTTTAAAGTGTTGTGTCTCTATCTATATATATTGTACTTTTAATAATCTATTGTCTGTTACCGAACCTTTTTCAATAAAATAAAATAAATACTATATATTTGATAATTCGCGCCCTCGCCTCCCACCGCGCCCGCTAGTTAACGTGGGTAAGCACCTAGACATCTCTGGGAGACGATTTAAACATCTTTGAGATTTTGAGGACATTTTCCTCGGTGGCTGTACAATCTAATAAGAGAACGGCAAGCTTGTCTACACAATTATAGTGCAGATGTATGTTGCGATAGATAGATCGGTGTCATTGTCGTGCTGTCTTGTTATTTCTTTCAGCAAACTTGGAGCTCATAGAGTTTCCGCCCTCCTTGATGCGATTCCGTCACGGATCCTACCCTCCGCCTCTCCCACTCGTCATGCTTGGTTTTGAATTATGACAAATCGTAGATATAGTGGGCTGTTAAGGTCAACATAAAATTTCTATTACATTTTTGTTTTACCAAAAATGTATATTTTTTAATTGTATTTTGTTTTATGCGCGACTGTCGCCCGCGGCAATATCAAACGTATTCAGTTATAGTTGTGTGTGTTGAACTAGCGGCGGAGCGCGCGTTTTGCTCAAGTAAGCAAACGTCACGCCCGGAATCGCGCCCGCACCCTCGCCCTCGTTTGCTAGTTCGACGTGCGCAAGACTTAAGTGATTGCGCAGGTGAGATTGTACGCTAAGTGAAGCTGCATTTCCCTTGCTGGTTACTATAGGGAGATGTCAAAATATCGAGTCAAATTCTCATCATATTTGGCTGTAGTTCCTTATCCTTCCAGTTCGATATTCTGCAGTAATAGGCAAGAAAAATGCTAGTTAACTTTGTGTATCATCTCATTTGCGCGTTTGCTCATCTTGCAGTATAGACAGGTATGAAAATTAGAGCTGAGCTACCACCTTAACAGTACAATTGAATTGAATACTAATCCGCCGTAGATCGTATTTTTTTACTGTATTTCCTTGCGATGGACGTATGTGGCGACGATCGATCGATTACATAACTATAAACGCGCAAAACTTTACGAGTTCCCAAATAAAACGGATTGAGTGGAACGCAGCAGACCATTGACCTTTAAATTAACCGACCAAGTCTTTATGATGTCATAAAGGCGTGGAAATATAAGGGTTGTCTATAAATGATTCTTATACACTTTAGCTTAAGAGCTTGTTTCACGATGAACTCTACTTTGGTCTTACTTACTCCTAACAAAGTTTACAGGGCTAATTTTATCTCGAGAACTGGCGCAGTGCAAAATAACTTTGTTTTTTTTGCGTATTTTGCTCTGTCGTACTACAAAGTCCTGATCCAGCGCGATGGATTAGGGCCCATCCTCTCCTTGAGAGAAGACCGGTGTCCCAGCAGTAGGAACACGATAAGCCGATAAAGATTTACTACTAAAAGTAAAACTCATGGTATCATATTGCGTACTTAGAAGTATTATTGCAAATTACTTTATGTCCTCTAGAGGGTGACATATTCAATTTAATTTGACGTCACATAGAGTAATCGTGTAATAAAGCCCCATGTCCACCATCTGCAGAGGTTGATAGTGATCTTACCCACGCCTACGAGACGACCACACCATAGCCATTCCGGTAGCGTATCTGCCTTCTGCATCAGAGGTCTTGGATTAGATTTCCAGTCTGGTAAATATTTGAATGATGAATTTAAATACCAGTGGGCTATATAATAAAGCTTACGTACATAGACACGTATCGAATTAAATATTCTTGTAATTGAAATTTATGCGGAATTCGATTCGAAACGCATTTACTCACGTAAATAAATATTCGTACTACGCACACTTCTCTGAGTCTGGTTTTTTTTTATATGCCATACCATTCGCGACAAAAGAAAACGTTTTCACTCGTATAGAATACAATAAATTAAACACCCCATCTCACCCCTAAAGCAGTTTTATCACTCAGTGACTATGCCACCTCCGTAACAGACAAAGGAACTTATACATAAACCGATACTTATAAATACACGCTTTTATATTTTTAACAGCATTTCGGCTTCCTCAGATACGAAACCAAAATTCAGCGTTGATTAGATCTAGTCTAATCAACGCTGTATTTCGGCTTTGGCCGAGTGTTCTTGTTATTTTATACATATAGATTCTGTGACCCAGTGGAGATCTAGGTGAGAGTGATACTTTTTTATTTTTTTTACTCTTTGACGAGACGATCAAGTTGCTCACTTGATGTTAAGCATCACGCTTGCCCATAACAGTTAAGGTGTTAAATTACACCAACCAAAAATTCAAATTGAAAGCTAGTATAAGTACATTTCTCACTAAACCAAAAACTACGATAAAAATCAGCTTATTGAGATTTGTATCTAGACCAATGTTATATAGGTGATCATTTTACCCGTAATTTCTTAAAACAACTTATTTATTGGCGCAAAATTGGTTTTTATAAATGCACGATGAGTAAAATAATTAAGCTGTAATTGATAAAAAACGCAAGAAAATTTGATTTTCGCGCGATGAGCGAAACTTTGCACCTTAAGTGCCACCCAGAATTTTGACCTTCAACAGTTCAAAACTATGCGCGGCAATGCACTGCGCTCGTCACCCTGAGATGTTAGATGTAAAATCTTGTATGCCCAGTAATTACGACGGGAACATTGCCCTTCAATCCGGAACACAGTAATGCTTGCACACTACTGCTTGGCGGTTGAATAACTGGCAAAGGTGTGGTACTTCCCCAGGCGGAATCTGCTAGAGAGCCCCACAACTACAACACTACGTTCCTAACATAAGTAAACAGAATGAAAAATAAAGAGAGTGAAATAAAATAAGGCAAGACATTTTATTTTCTTTAAACAAACGGACTAGAAACAATTACTAAAACTAAACATTGACGAATAAACAAGGCAAGACTGTATGATTGTTTATTTTTAAAGCACATTTCTATTCTGCGTGGGTGCAGCGAGAGAGCTAGTCGTAAGGCCATCCTGAGATAATAATGATAGTGGGTGCATCGTCTAAAGTCCTTGTAGGGCACGTTCTTAGTGGGAGTGCACATGATACAAAACGAATAACAATCTAATTTTAGAGGAGTACAATTTTAGGTCAGGGTTTTTTATAATGGAATTGAGTGACGAGAACAAGTTAACAAGTAACGTTAAGTCATTAGTTAAGTTTACGTTAGTCACTCTCCTGACCGTCACGCTTGCCCATAACAGTTCAATTCCACCCAGAATTTTGAGCTGTACTCCAAAACACTGCGTGCCACTGTCCTGCGCTCATCACTCATTAGATGTTAAATTTCTTGATGCTCAGTAATTACTACGCACGAAACATTGCCATTCAATCCGGAGCACAGTAATGATTGCAAACTACTGCTTGGCGGTTGAAAAAATGGCAAATCTGTGGTACTTCCCCATGACTCCTACCCTCCCTTGAGTACGATATTATTTCTCTTGTAAATCTAATAAAGATGGTCTTTCAAGTGAAAGGACTAATAGTATAGACTGTCCCGAAATCATATATTATATTGTAATGCATGCAAATGTAATAGCTGTTGTTGTTTCTTATCGTTAAGGTATGTCCTCTGTGTCTAGGGGTAGATGATTGACAGAGAACCAACCTTAATGGTGTAAAGGCTTCACCCACGTTAACTAGTGGGCGTAGTGGCAGGCGCGAAATTCCAAACATATAGATTACTATGTAAGTGCTCACGTACAAAACGGAGATGCGGTGGAAGTAACGGGCAAGCTCGCGACTGTCACTCGCGGTAATATCAAACGTGTGCAGTCGGTTTGTTTATCTCGCGGTTTGAGGTAAGTCACTTGTAACACTCGCCTGACGGCAACGTGAGCACGAAAAGCAACGCGCCCGCGCCCGCACCCGCGCCCGTGCGCGCTAGCTCAAAGTGCGCAAGCTCTCTTAGGATAACGAAATAAAACAAGAAGTATATAAAGCATATTTCATGGTCTGGTTAACTAACGTTGCATTAAATGTTAACTACGGACGGATTTAATCCCATAATAGCGGCCAACCCGTTAATATTACCATACAAACGTTGGTACGTGGTATGGTGCAGTAACAATATTATTTTTTTGGTTTATTTTGTACAAATAAGTAACTTGTCCACTTTATCTAGGTCTATATCGAAGCAAAAAAATGTAATGATGAGAAACATATTCACTAAAAATCTACAAAAATCAGATTTTGTACAAATATATATGAACTTTAGCCGTTCATAATCTTCTTAATATTTATAAATTCTGTGCGTGTGTATGTCACTGAACTCCTAAAAGTTTGTACAGATGTTGATGATATTTTTTGTAAATATATGAATGGATCCCTGGATGGACAATTGGACAAGGCAGGAGGCGAAGTTAAAAAAAAAAACGCGCTTGACAACGCCTGTCTGGCCCGCTAGTTTACTCAAAAATTTCATCATCATCAGCCATAAGACGTACACTGATGAACATAGGCCTCCCCCTTAATGTGTAACATGCTACCTCATTAAAAGTTACAGCAAAGAAATCATCTCACTTAATGACTCTACGATGCGGACTAAAACATGTACGTCGTGAAACAACTTTTATGAAAATCCGTGCGGGTCGAGAAGGGGGTTATGGGTAAAAAAAAAATGTTAATATAGTATGTTGATGTGTTGGTACGTAATCATTGTCAACATAAACCACTCGCACTCCACATATTCTAATAAGTATAAACTGAAGAAACAGTACGCAGGTCAATAGCGATTTTTACGCAAACCAGGATGAAGGTGAAGAACCCTCTTAACAACCGGTACCTTACAACTTAGACATAAGTCCCTAAAGCTGCTTCCACGCAGCTGGTACATAGCGTCATTTACACACTACAGTTAAAACCGTTATACATATTGTATACTATCACGCCCCGGTGTTGCTTGGCTAAACGTCACAAAACAAAAGTATGGTTATAATTAGCAAATGTTTAATTAGAATCTAATGTTTAGTTAGAATCTGTTGTATAACATTTCCTTACCTATTATTCTTATTCCTTATCCTTACCTCTTCCTTATAAATCCTCATCAGGCTAAGGTTGCCTGGAAGAGATCGCTTTAAGCGATAAGGCCGCCAATTGTTACACTAGCTTTAAGTAGATTTTGTATTATGCATGTAATTTCTGGTGTGAACAATAAAGAGTTATCTATCTATTTCAAATACTGGGATATAACATGGTCACAATGTTATATTTTTGCGATACATTTTTAATAAAATTATACAACATTTATTCCGCTGTTTGGGAAGCACCTTAAGACATCACGTTTCAACTTCGGCGGAAAAGAACTGGGTGCAAACAGAAAGTCGTCACTATGGCCTTAGGCGGATTTCCCGATCGATATACTCTCGTAGTCAGACATTTCAAGTGCAAAAGTAGGTAAGTACTTTTAACCCGACTACACAATGAAGAGGAGGTTATAATCTTAAGTCTATAGTATATTTATTTGTTTTCTCATGTTTATAGGAACTCCCAAAATTTACGCATAGATTTTATACACATACTCAGGGCTATAGGGCTATGCACACCGGGCAAATGGCCTCCAGGGTTTTGCTCCATGACAATTTCGCATAAATGTGGCTGAATTTACGGATGGTTTGTGGGCTTATCGGCATAGACCTTTGACTTCAAATAACCCCATAAAAAAAATCCAATGGTGTTAAATCAATCGACCTATGGGGTCAAACGATCCAGAGATAGATATATTTGGAAGAATATCAATGTTTTTGCATGCTGCGATAGCTTTTTTAAAGTAACTAGTCTCTTTAAGTCACACTAGGTACTTAATTATGTCCGCATATTATATATATTTTTAACTTTTTGTGATTTTGACTTCTGTGCGGTTTGGGCAACTGTGAGCACAGTAAGCATTGGAAAATAAATAAATAAATAAATTCTGATCACCGAAACGAGAGTACACGGCTTTGTATTCTGCAAGCAAAGTGACCGCATATTAAGTGAGGTGATACGCTGAACGAACTTCTTGCAGATTACTGTACAGAAATATCAAAATATCGAGTGATTAGGCTGCAGTTCCTTACCTTTTCAATTCAAATTGCGTAAAATGCCCATTCACTTAAGATTAGCACCTCACTTGCGCGTTCACTCAGCTGCCAGAATCGACCGACAGGATATGTCGAATGCATTATTTGAATTGTGTCACGGGATGCATGGCATGTGGCACCGTCTTGTTGAAACCACATTCCGTCCACATCAATATCATCGGATTAGGGCAGAAAGAAGTTTGTCATCATTTCGAAATTAAATCGAAATTTTCGAACTGTGCTCGCCAAAATTTCATTATTTTTTTAAATATTGTTCAACAATGAAAACTCGTTGTTGTCGCTTGTAATGTCCCATTTAATATTTATTATTTTTTTAGTTTTGACAACATAAAAAAAATTGTTATGTTCATAAAAAAAAAGATGTATCTTAGATCTTTTATCTTTTGTGACCACATGTTATCTTGCCTTCTATACATAGTCTATATATAGTTACTTTGCCAAGGTGAAAGCAACCGAGAGTGGATTTTAGCATTCGCAGGGATTCTCAACAACAATTTGCTCTAATGTATTGTGCATAATGTACAATATAAGCGAATACTAATTAATCCCGGACACGTTACGCCATGCCTTTCCCGGACCGTACAGTGGAGTATGGCTTCCTTTGTTCCTAAAAGGCCAGTTTGGTACAAGAACGGGTACCCTAAAATTATACTTACTGACTTTATATATAAAGTAAGACGTATACTTGCAAACAAAAATGGTAAAATCATATTTTTGAGTACACGTGTTTTATAGTACGATGACAAATAAGGACGGAGACAAGAAAACAGATCGTTTTATTTTATTATTAGTTGTGGTGGCTTCAAAGTATTCCTCTAGTCTAGAGAATAAAAGCAGTTTAGAGTAATAAAGTAGTAGTTATAGTATCGATTTTTGACTAATTAGCGACTGTCCAGTAAATCATACTACTGCTGTGCCCGGGCCGGGGGGACCGGGGTAACACTACCGACGTTGGTTTTGAAGAAGTTGTCATAATCTCGCAGAAATCACAGAGGCGGCTCGTAGATTTTGTGAAAATGAGAATTTACAAATATATATGGAATACTAACTGCGCACCGCGGTTTCACCCGCTATTCTACAGGAACGGTTACATTTTTCGGGAAAAAATAACCTATGTATTAATCCACGGAATAACCTACCTTCACACCAAATTTAATCCAAATCCGGTCAGCCGATACAGAGTTGAACGGCAACAAACACACTTGCATACTTACACACTTACACACAAACTATCGCATTTATAATAATAGTGTGAAGTTACAATTAGGATGCTGATAAGCAATAACATGTCAACCCACAAAAAATCGAAAATTTGATTTAATGATACAGAACACTTCGTTGTCAGCCAAAGAAGCGTTCTGTATCATTAACAAAATTTTCGATTTTTTGTGGGTTGACATGTTATTGCTTATCAGTATCCTTATCATAAGTGTACCATCAACTTGGTCCTAGACTGTAAAGGTGTCACGTTAGTTTATTAAATAAATAAATAAATAATGAAAAGTATTCCGTATTGCATAAAAATTATGGTATCGTCGACGGTTGACCGTGGTCTAAACGTTCGATTGTCAGTACCTACAGACACCCTGCTAATGGTAATGTGCATAAAAATTCTAAAAAACAAAAGACGAGTTGAGTTGAAGCGGCCATGATAACTCATTGGTTGACACGTTCGGTTCTCATGCCACAGGTCGTAGGTAAATTTGCGGCAAAATGCCTTGCCTGACAAGCATGAAAAAAATTAAGTTAAAAAAAAATAAAAACATACTTTCTTATCAGTACGAAATACCCCCATTGATTAAGGCCTCTTGCATCATCTCGAAGTAAAGTCCGAAGTAAAGTGGCAAGTAATTGTATTACTGTGCTGTACTGTATCAGCCTTTAAACACCCCACAGCTGGGATATCAGCCTACCCTCGAAGGGTGATTAGGCCATATCCACCACGCTGGCCCAGAGCGGGTTGGCGGATTCACATACGCCATCGAATTTCTTCTCCGGAAATATGCAGGTATCTTCACGATGTTTTCCTTCACCGTAATGCCAGTGGTATATCCGTAAATAAGTTCCAAAGAACTCATTGGTACGGGCCCGCCCGGGTTCGAACCCGCTACCTCACGAATGTGAAGAGAGCGTTCTCCCAGTGAGCTACCACGACTTTTTGTAATTGCATTACTAGTTTCAAATTGTCGAAGTAGCGTCACATAAACTGAACAAAAACAAAAGTTACTGGGTAATTTTACTTACCAATTAGCACTAATCAGAAAGTATCAAATCAAAACTTTGAGATGATGAAGGAGGCCCTTACTCTAAATACTGAAAAGGTGACAAACATGTATGTAGATTCATATAGGTATACCTCACATTTTATTTTATTGCGTGGCTTGGTATTTTAGTGATCATCGGGAACAATATTGGTGCGAATCTTTCTGAAACCTCTCGGTTACGCAATATTATTTGCAACCTATGCATTATGAAACATTAAATTATATACGGTTTTAGACTTTCGTGGGATATTTACCACGATTATTGAGTACGATTTACGACGAGTACGATTGATTGAGTTCCCGGATATTTCGGCACAGTTACATGCGCCATGTTCACGGGTAGGCTGAAGATAAAAAAAAAATATCGTGGTAAATATCCCGTGAGTACTAATAGTAATGTATTAAATTTTATGTTGAAATCGCGAAAGTTTATAAGTTACATGACCATTTTTCTTGGTAACTTTGTTCGATAGGTTTTTCTACGGTAGTAATATATACCGACTGTACAACATTGTTATTTTGTTGTTAGTATTTCGGTTCGATTTGCTGATTGAAGTACATTAGGAGTAATGGAGACGCCATCAGTTCATCGGAAACTAATCAAAACTTTTAACTTTATCATTGTTGATCGGTTTGTTGCGATTCTTTCGTATACAGGCGTAAGACGTAGGATTAGTGGCCAGCCCTATCATCAGTTTTGAGGCGACAGGAAAGCTCAAATAGTTGTTGTAGTACGACAATCGGGACCAACAAATTAACGAGTCGTCCATAATCGGGTCATACTCGAGAAATAAAATTTAGCATTTTTTTTTTTTTCTTCATTTCAATCTAAGTGTACAACACTACATTGAGTGTAGTGAGTGCTAAGTGTGTGTGAATGAGCGCGAAAATTTTGATGCTACAGACAAAGAACATTTACAGAAGCTACAGATAGAATAATAGGTAAAAATCCAAAAATTATGAAATTATATTTTAATAGAGTTAATTATATCATAACTCATCAATTCAGTTTAAAGTGAATTTTATTCAGCAAACTCTCACAAGTGTATTATTTCAAACATATGTATTTCTATGTACATATTTTCTTTTAACATTCTTCTGTCTGCTGTGCATTTTAAATTGATATTACGCGTCGACTGCTGGAACTTGGCTGTTATGCATTATTCAGATTCGTTGTTTTTTATTAAGTTTTGAATTTTTCTGTAAGTAGTTTCGAAACTTTTACTTTAGTGCAAAAGTATACGCAGAAGTTTTTAATTAATTTGTAGCCGGTGTAAGTAGCGGAAATCAATATGCAAAGTGGGTTTTCGGTTAGTGGCAATGTGGTGTGGAGGTCGCGGGCCGTGCGTGCCATGATCGATGGTGTTGCGTGAGAGACGCGCGGCGCGGTGAGGTCGCGCCGCCGGGACACGGTGGATTGCGGCCCTCATCCAGCACCGCCATCACGTGGATATTCTCTTTGTTCTATACCTAACGCCGCCGTCGCCTTCGTTTTGGCCGCCTCCAAACGAAGCGACGCCGCGCCTACCCCGAACCGCGCATGCTCAACGCGATTTTCGTGCGTCCCCACTACACGTCACCATTTCAAATTGTATGCGGTGCAAAGTAGCGCACATTCTGTCTGTACGTCGTCACTGATGGAGTAAGCTCTGATGCGACTGCTCCTGTAGATACTCCTCTGCCGCCGCTGTAGTCGCTCGGGTGTCCCACTGCTGCCGCCGCAGTCACTAGGGTGCTAGGAAGGGACCGCGCGGTATCGATCTTTTCGTTTGCCCGCTCGTGCACGACGTCTCGGAATATTCGTCCAGTGGTCGCCGTCGGCGCCGGCCTTGTTGCTCTGTTTACGCGACGCGAATATTTATTTCATCCGCGCGATCATGCTCGCCGCTGCTAATTGTTAAAGTGACAGAGATACGTGCACGGCTGCATCATAATTACCGACTCCCTCGAGCTCTTAGAGTTTTCAACCAGTGAAAGCATCGAAAAGCGAATTTTCAGGTAAGTTTCTTTATTCTAACGCCTAATTTAAATATACGCGCCTGTATTTTTTTTGGTTTCAAAATTTTTAAGTTTCTGTTTAGTGGCAATCTTGTAGTTATTGTGAAATTATAATTTCCTTTTTTTTTGTACCTCCTTTTGTTAATATAATTTAAAAAAAGCTAAAGTGTTTTGAAATATTTCTATTGAGTGTCGGAGCCGGCCATCTGGTTTATATTCTAAAGTTAGATTGTTAAATCGTAAACCGCAGGGAATCATCGGTATTTGTAGACCGATTCACTCAGTACTATCTTTTATATTATAATAAAATGTTCACCGATCGAAGGAGCCACCCGTGTGATTTAGACGAAATTGGGTATATCTGAAAGCATAAAACCTCCGTCTTACAAAGAGCCAAAAAAGCTTTCGCACGTGATGTACGACAATTTCTTGCTCTTACTGCGCATGTCTTACGTCCGGTTTATTTGTCGAATGAAATATAGGTATACTTACAATATATCACGAAGGTCGAAATTCGTAACTGTTGATTGGCAGTGCCGTGGTACCAAGCAACGATTCCGCGACACCGGCGACGGTTTTCAGTCGTAACTAGCAGAGCTACTGGCTCCGGTCGACAGATAGGTATCTCATTATTATCGTCCGTGCTTGTAGTTTATTACTTGGTTTACGGGTCTATTGAATACGGTTACGAATAAACCAAATCATTAATGTAAAGTTTATACTTCTCGTCTTTGCGCTATGGTGGAATTGGGCTGCTTTAGGTAACAATTCAAATATTTGACATTTGACAACAGGTGCCATTTAAAATACTATCTTACTTAAAACTTTACTAAATCCCCGGCTACAGTTACGTAAAATTATATCTAGTTCATAGCCTGTTAGTAGTTTTTCTTATGTCATAGAAGTATAACTTCAGGCACTTGAGTTCGCAACTTCTTCACTTAAGTACCAAGTCCGTTTGCGACTTCCTTCTAAGAAATACTTACTTGATGTCACAGAATTCTCCTTATAAATAAGGCTTGGTGTATACCACGTAGGAGTTCTATACTTGGATTAATGATTTCTCTAAAGATCATTTGTACAGGGTTACCCGGAACTGGTATACTAAGCCGAAAAGGACTCATTGTACCACCATTAAGGGCGCGCACACTTTCACACATTTTCCAATTTAAAAAAAAACAATGTTGATGTTGCCTTATATTAATTTTAATGCTATATATTTTTCTTTTTTTCTTTTCGCGAAGTACTAGGAAAAAAAATCGAACAAATTGTTTTAGTCCTTCGTCTTCATCAAAACAGATAAGTTAATATAAAAATTGCTATCAGATGTTGGAATTGAAATCTAAAGATAACTGACTGTTTTTTTTAATGTTTGTTTTTGCTCGCTCATTGTTCTTTTGTATTCACAATGTTTAAAAAGTGCGAACTAGATGCCCTAAGATTGCAGATTTAGATATAATAAAAATAATATTACTGTCTTATCGTAGCCGCAAAAACCTCTCCAGTCTGAAGCTTTTTCGCTGCCGTTGGATATCTCTGTGTACCGGACTTGGCGAGTGTACGATTGTTTAGAAACTTTTAATGAGAGATTCTTTTACCAACACTAAATGCGAAAGAAAACATTACATAAGAATTTCGCAATTTTGTTCTATTCATGCAAGAAAAAAAATGTTATAGACCGTTCATTATAATAACTCTTCGAATTCAACAATTCCAACATTCCGTTTCCTAATAATAAACCAAACATGAAATATTTCGCAAAAAATACGTAATTAAAAAACGACAAAGCATATTGATAGTTTAATAATATTATAATATCGTTTTTTTTTCTTTTTCTTCTGTTTTAGCTTCACACATATTAATTATATAATAGCTGCGCCCCATAGTTTCATCCGCTTAGGTGTGCATGAGTGGAAGCTACCCTGAAAATATTAACGTCTCTATCATCGATATTTAAGCTGCCATCAGAGATGTCCGAGAAAGCTAAACGGTGAGCGAGTATGTAAAATACTTAGCTTCGTCGAACCCTATTCCCCCAGTGTACCAAGCTATGAAAATCAGGCGATCCTATTGGAGGGTTTTGGTTTTGTATGGCTATTAATTTAGCGACGTAGCACATCTCTCTTAACACGGCTTCCACCAGATATGAGCTATGCAGCTAAGCTATGAACAAGGTACAGCTAAGCTACGAAACTGCTCATCCAATCAAAGTCAAATCAAAAGTCAATATCTTAATTTACTACATCATTACCATCAACCAAAAGACGCCAGAAGCAAGCAAAATGTATATATATTGTTATTGCCAAAATAAACTTGGTTACAAGGAACAGGTGTACTAAGCCGAAAGAAGCTTTATGTACCCATCATTATGAACAACTTTTACTACAGAACCAACCGTGAAAATCGTGCAATCAAGAAACAAAAAATCGCTGTTTTATAGATATTCTTTGACACTCCACAAAATGTATGTAATACATGTGAAATAATACGTAATTCGCAGAGAACAGCCGATATCTTTATGAATTTAAGTATTTATTAATATAATATAGTATAATTTATTTATTTTAAAGCAAAGTAATAGTTGTTTATAATGATCTGAGCAATGCGCTTCTTTCTGCTTAGTTCACCATTTTCGTGTATAACGCTCTATAAGGCTGCTTATACATAGAGGCACAGTGGATCAGAGCAAAGCTATGACCTAAAACGGAGCGGTGTAGAGCGGACCTATTGAATCACGGATTATAGTAGTGAAAGCGAAGCGAAGCGAAAGCGAAGCGGAACGGACTTGAACCGATATACTTTGTATTGTCTTATACTGAAGATAGAATGACTCATCTCATCAGCTCACGGATTTAAAGTCTTTAGTCGTGTCCACAGTTATCTCTGAGGAGTCAGTTATCAGATTTAAAATAACTAAGTATCAGTTACCAAAAAATAAGTTGTTTCTGTTTATGATAAGATTACAAAAGTTTTAATAATAATCACAATAGTATAAATCCGTTAAATTAAATTTATAGAATTAAACATATTTTTAAAATATTTCCTTTGTTATTTATTTATTTCCAAAATAAATAGTAAGCCAACAGTTTCTACGAAAACGCTTACTATCTTAAACAATGAGTATAAAATAACTTAAATTCTCCAATAATAATAGGGATGTTATCAGTAAATATATAAATATATAAATATGCTGGAACTTGTGCGTAAAATCTCTCAGGGCTCTAGGTATAGGTGGGTTGTTAGCGTGGCAGGATAGAACAGATTACAATATAAAATCTAACTATAGGAAATTCACACTATTTACAGAAATTTGCAAATGTGCGAGTGAGATAACTGTGGCACGACTATATACCCCTTAAAATCTGTGGGTAACACTATTTCGCATGATATTTTCGTGCGAAACATCATACGAGCGATTCAAAAATTGTGCCCCTGACCAGAACTATCTTATCGCTTATTTTATTTTGGAGAAGGAGAAGGAAAAACTCTGATAAATATACTTCTTCTTCTTAGTCAAAATACAAAACAACAACATGAGAATTGCTTTAAAATTTGTAATGTTATTATTAAGATATTGTTTTATTTATTATATTCAAATGACCACAAAGTGAATTTCTATTTTTTCAAAACGTTGGAAATCCGCGACCGCGATAGCCTATCAGGAAAGAGCGATCAGGTTTTCACTGTTACTAATGAAGTCCAGCGGATACGAGACATGGATTTCGAGCAATCTGAGTGGACTATTCCTGTTCGTCTCCGCTCCGCTCCCTCTCAGTGTAAACACAACCTATCTTGTGCTTGCTGGATGTTAGCTAGCGATTTGTGTCAAGTGTTCCGTCCTCATACATACACATCTCACAAACACTTCTATACATTCTCTGTAAGTAATTATTCGAAAACTCTATTGTTTTCCAACAAATACGGGTAAACAAATGATTGTTTTTTTCTTCTTCTGTCACAAAGACTGTACCAGTCTTTTTGTTCTTATATAATGCGGTATATCGACCTTTCTTGTGTAATATTTCATGAACACATATTTTGATGAATACGTACTGGACAATGGCGATGGAGGTCTATTGTGAATTGAGTTTGAGGCTCGGTTCACGTTCACGCCTCGCCGTAACACAGGCAGACTGATATGGTTACGAGTTATACCTGTCGTAACACAGACCATAACCGGTAGATAGTTCTTATCTAATCCCACCTCACGAAAATATCACCTGCAAAATAGTATAAAGTCGTCAATGGGATCGCCTATGAGTGGCAGACTGTCCGAGCCGATTAATCCCGGGCGTAAATTGCATACATGAATTGTGTGCCGATAATCGCAAACATGATATGTTACCATATCCAGCGCCCGGAGTGGTGGAGTTTTAAATTATTTTTTCTGCGTACGCTATCAAGTGTTTTTTTGTTAACTGGTTTGCTCATTAGTATATTCAATTTTTTTTTTAGTTCTTGCCCCATGCCTTATTAGCATTGCTTGGTTGGATATCAAAACCTCGTACATTATGGTACACAATCTCTCTCAGGAAGGTATTAAACATATTAAATTGTGTGTTTGTAATATGTATGGCTCAATAATTATTAATTTTCATAAAGTGTAGAAGTAAAATGTACACTTATGCGTTTTGCTTTACTCTATAACTTCTAAGCCGAACTCACTAGAATATCAACCGTGGAGCTTAAGCAAAGTGTACTTTATCACCCTTCGTCCTTCCAAAATAATATATCCGCCTAAATTCATATCGCGGGGACTAAAACCCACATTTCATTTCACTCGGTTCATTTTAATTAAATTCTTATATAGCTGGGATATCTTAGGAATAAATTTATATGTTACTAGCTGTCACTCGCTACTTCGTCGCGTGGACAAAACGCGGTCAAAAAAAAGAGTCCATGTCTGTCTCCTACCCTTAAGACAATAGACAAAAGACAAACTTTTATTTATGGAAACAAAAAAAATTGTACACAAAAACCAAAATCAAAAAGGTAGATAAACAAATAAAAAACATAATACACATTGTTTTTAACTACAAATCGGTTATATAAGCTATATCTATGCAAAAATTCAGCTCGATACGTTCAGGCTTTTAGCCGTGATAACGCGACAAACACCCAGACAGAGAGACAGAGTTGCTTTCGAATTTATAATATTAGTTAGGATTTTACTTGTCGACCCTTTCTATAGTTATTGTAATAAATATATTATAGTGCATAGGTCGGTCCTGAAGTTAAAAAAAAACCAAAAACCAAAAATCGGATTAAGAAGAGTAAACCGGACCGCGAGTCTGACTTCCGTAGCTACAGTTTTTGCGTAAAATTATACTATAACTTATGAAAGTATCGAACGATCTAACGAAAAGATAAGTTGGAATGAAGGACAAACTTAGCTTTGCAGTTGAAAAAATGAACTCCTATATACATCGATATAAACTATGCTTATATTCTCCAACTACAAATTTAAGTTAGTCATCGAAAAAAATAATTGTATAAACTACAAATTAATAATATTCAGATTATTTCCTTTGCTTGTGCTGAGACCTTGGTTCTTGCCAAATTTCATTATCTATAGGGATTAGTCTTTCACATGTTGAACTCGGTCGACACCTATTAAAATTCACAATGCCGCTAGTATCAACACGTAAAAATATTTCTATTGGAAAAATTAAATAATAATTAATGGTATATATACGCTATTTTTAATTATTCACGTGACATGAAATCACACTCTGTAATAAAAGACGATTCCTGGCAAAATGTACACTCCATTTTCAGATTTTCAGTTATTCACGCGACGAGTCAAAGTAGAAAATATTATACAATTTTGTAGAATAAGCAAATGTATTTTTTTTAATGTTTTGTGAAAGGCACTCGGTCTTTTGGTCAGTTTTTTTTTTAAACTATTGACATTCGAAACACAAATGATAGTCGATAAAAGGATTACAAGTGGATTTGATTCTGATACAAATGACATCAATACCATTGATGGAACTAGCGACGTAGAGTTATGTCATTAAAACCATCAATAGTTACTGATCAATGGTACTCTGACATAAAGGATACAATTCTGCGTCGCTAGTACCATTAATAGTACAAGTGACGTAAAGGTGTATCAGAAGTACCATCGAAGGTACTGATTGATGGTACTGCTGACATAAAGGTAATCTAGCATTTTACTTTCGTTTTGGTATACTCAGGTACTTAGAGCTGGGGCGCTAGTCTCGACTTTCGCTACAGCACTTTGGAACCGAATTCGGTCGCTATGACGTAAAAATTCGACAAAAAACACGAATTGTTAACCGTTATGCGTTGAATTTTGCATTTTGCGTAAATTCAACGCTATGTTTGCGTTTTTTCGTTAACAATTCGTGTTCGTTGTCGAATTTTTGCGTCATAGCGACCGGATTCGGTCGCAAAGTGCTGTAGCGAAAAGTCGAGACTAGCGCCCCTGGTTAGAAAAATAACGTATATTCGTAGGACGAATGTTTTAAAAATCTCAATGAATTTGAGTTGGAGTAGCAGGTTTGAGGTCATAAGTGTAACGTATAAAGTTTCTTGATCTAACATGGGTATAATAATTATAATCGCAAGAAAAACAAAAAACACGGTTCCAAAATTTGTACCCATGACAGACTTCGAATATAAAGAAGAATCTAACGACATCAAGCAATCCAAAATCGGGCTACCCTTTAGGTAGGGCGTCATATACACACAAAAATACATGCATAAACCCGAAAAACATTACCATCATTATGACCAGACAGGTAAAAACTACGTTTAATGCGAAATGTGCGAAGGAGTCGTAGATAGTTAAACTGAAATAATGTGAAAACGAATTCAATAATAACCGTGAGACTACTGGGAAAAATTGAGGCGAGTAGAATCCGGGCTTCTACCGCTAGTTTTTGATGTGAATTCTATGACGAAAGAAAAAAACTAACATCAATTTCGGACAGAGAATATCAGTACTGCGTTGCGCACGCCCTCCCCACCTCCCCACCACGTGTCATGGTCATCGAGCTAGTATATTTATGCTGGCACCGAGATGCCCGATACGGCGGTATAAGCACTATTTCCGTATCTCATATAGCCTCCGTGTTATTACCTTTTCAAAGTACATCAATTTTGTCATAATTTAATTTCTGACATGAGATTGCCAGACCGATTAGACGTTCATGGAATTTACGTCAAAAAGATCTGTATACGCCACATAATTCTCCTTATATACGCATTAGCAGCACCTATTTCCCTTCTGACGACACAGGATTTTTGCCCTTAGCTACATTTTGCCGACATCAGCGGCCGACAACTTCACTTGACTGACTCCTGGCGCGGTATCATACCGTCGATACCATTCTTCCCTCCTGCGCTTCACTAAGACTAGATAATACGACAAAAGCTATCCGGTTGATTGAAATAGAGGAGGATATTACATAGAGTATCGTATTCTTTACAAATTTAGACTTACGGCAGCGAAATTATATTGGTTCAAGTATTGCTACATTTATATTTCTGTTCCCTAAAACTTAATTACTATAACGTATTATAATAATTAATATTCTGGTATAGTAACATCGCAGAAATAAAGTCGCAGAAATAATCTACCTAGAAAAACTTATGGTAAAACCGGGTATAAGTACACGCGTTCGATCTCGTACGCGATGACGGGTCTGCTCATTCCTGCCATAAAGTCTACACCGGAAAAATAGAGCATAGCACAGTAAGTTATCAAGGATCAAGCCTCGAAAATGAAACCTTTAGCGATGAAGAAAATGATAGTAAAGTACTACTATAAACAATTGTACTGTGGCGCTACGTGTTTCTCTCCGAAGATATTTGTATTACGAAAAACAATTTTTATTCGTCACGCTTACAAAGCGACTGTAAGCTTTATATTTCTTGTTATTCCGCCGGCTTATTTCGCGCGAGCTATTGTTTGACAAAGGGAAATTCAATGTGACCATGGGTTGAGGGATTTGAGTGGCGAAAGCAAAATGTAATGTCGGATGCCTGTTGGTTTTTCTATTTCTTTAATTTACAATCCTGTTTGATTTGTAATTTATGTTTAGTTCCTAGAAGAACTTTAAGTATACGTGGGTAGACGACAGACATATTCAATGATAATATTATACTTATCATTATGAAAAACTTTTACTATGCGATCCATACTGAAATCGCGAAAAAAAGCATACATTTCGCTGAGGGTGTATGACACCGGCTAGCTTGTTATCGTGCGAGACGTCACCTGCCGGTCCCAGCGGAAGACCAGCGTTGGGTACAACCAGCATCTTGCTGAGTTGGGGCTGACTTGTGGCAAAAAACTCTGAACGTTTTGTTTATTTTTCACTTTTTCATTTATTTTTCTATATGTATTTTGTTACAAAATAAACTATTGTCTATTGTCTACATGTTTTTATGGTACAGCTGTTTTTACCAAAGTTTCCATGGGTCCCATTTCAAAATTTGTTTTTAATGACGAGTATAAGTTAATCCAGAACACGTCCGCCGTTACTGCGTTGTTAAAACACAAATTTATTTGTAAGTGAAAGTAAGTAATAGATTACGCACCAAGGGGATAAAGCAGTGTCTAATGTCACGGGCGACATGTTGAACCTTTTAGATTTACCTTTTTCGGCGAAATGACATTTTATCTCGGTCACTCTCACTCCCATTAATTTCTAAATTAGAGAGACAGTGACCGAGATAATGTCGAGTGCACAGGAATATGGTCCCAGGCGCCATTTACGAGCAGGTGGTGTAAAAAATACATTGGATAGCATTTAAAAAAAAAAAGTGGTGCTTTCTAATCGGCTAGGGAGCGATTGTGAGGATGTTGACGAACAACGTTTGCCCTGCGATATTTGAAAATACACGGAAAAAAATACATGTTCCATACATTTTATTGCAAGATCGACGAACATTTTGTGTGGGACTGCAATTTTTTTCCCCATGAATTTTCAAAAGTCGTAGAACAAAAGTTGTTCGTTACCTTGTATAAAACATGCTCACAACCGCTCTCTAGTCGATTAGAAAGCACCATGTATAGTAAGTACTTAGTGAACCGGGTGAACAAATTGCTAGATTTAACCGGTCAAGTGAAACTCAACTCTTAATCGGGCGTGCGAGAATCTATTTTTTAAGCCGTATTCATAGAGATAAACCGTCTAAACGCGATGCCAGACTATTAAAACGACATTATACGCGGCAGATCATCAGCAGTTACCCAATTGGTACTAGCTATCAACGTAATTTATCGCCATATTCACTCTACTTATCTACGGCAACCTTATGCCTTAAGCGATAGCGTCTTTGAGGCTGGGTTTGATCAATGATTTGTCTTTTAAAATCCGGACGGTCCGGATAGTCTTCGGATAGATAACCGCGGAGCTACCATGAGTCAAATGATACGATATTTCCAGGTTAGTTGTCCTACAATAACCACCGTTCAGCCATGTGCCTCCGGGTGGCCTAAAATGTCTACAATTATAATTACCCACTCAGCGGTATCGGTTATGTTGTACCACTCACTAAACTAAACCAAACTAAAATGATCAGTGTCTTTTTTGCAATGTGTATGAAAAGGGTGGCAATAATTTTAGAGCTGTCAAATTTAGTTTAGCATGCAGCGGGACCGAGGCTCGGCCTTTAATAATAATAAAGCCCAGTTATTTCCAATCTAATTATTACATGCATTACAATATATTTAAAAAAACTTCATTCATTAAAAAAAATACAATCTATATTTAAAATATCATTTTCATCGTTGATCGGAACCCCTTCTCGGGTATAGGCCTCCTCCAGCTTGTTCCAGACCTCGCTGTCGTTTGCTTTTGTTCTCCAGTTTGTTCCTGCTACAGCTTTTATGTTATCTATCCACTTTTTTAAGGCCGCCCTCTTCTTCTTTTTCCTGTCGGCCCATCCCAGGCTCGCCCTTTAGGCGTGCAAATACAAAGTAAAACTGACGTCACAAATAAATTAATTATTTACTAACCCTAATCCCTTGGGGGATTGATATTTAAAAAACATTTCTCCATATTTAACTAATTATTAATAAACTTTAGTCCGTTAGGGGATTGATTTTCAAAATAAACATTAATTAGTACTTATCTCCGTTATATTAGGAACTCCTGTGCAAAATTACATGATTATAGACCCCCGAGTCTAGGAACGGGCAGGTAATGCACAGCCTAGCGTTGTCGTGTCAGGGACCCTATTCCTGTGCGCTCGAGATTATCTCGGTGACTGTCTCTCTAATTTAAAATTTAAATGGAGTGAGTGAGAGAGAGATAAAAATGTCATTTCTCCGAATAGGGGTCCCTATCTCCCTGGTCTGTCGTTAGAACTTATACCTTACCATGTCGTTAAAGTTCGCCTTGATCCCGTATCTGAACTAGAGGCGAATGATTAGTTGATCAGTAAGGAGGGTAGCGCTCAGTACTTATACATCCTAACTAATATTATAAAAGAGAAAGTAACTCTACTAGAAGTTTTAAAATTAGAGTATACATACATGCTTGTCCATACAAAAAGCGCTAACTGTTTCCCACACCTTCGTTTTATTTTTTATTTTTTCGCATTATTTTTGTAGTTACTTGTCATTTAAAGAAATGAATTTTAGTTTGTTGTTTTTGTTGTATTGCAGTTTTAGTACTTGAATAGTTTTTATTAAAATACGAAAAATCCTTTTAAAAAAAAAAAGGAAAAAAGCCTATCCGCGTACATTATTTTTTATCCAAGCCATTGACACCAAAAACAAAAGATTTTGATAAGGTTTAAGTATTATAACAGTTTTCCCCCCAAAACATTAATTTAATAAAAAAGTAGGTAAATTCCCAGCTAGCTCTCTCTATCGCAGGCACGGGAAACAGCTATAGCTGTACAATTTCAAATACAAACTGCACCAAAATCTCGCGGGGAGTAAGACGACCTTAAAGAGTTTATCAGTAAAGTTCAACTCATAATGAACCTAAATAGGGATTCATTTAATATTATCACTTCAATTGTCTTAACTGGCGTAAAACGGTTGTTAAAAAGTTTTTCAGAAAACTTTATTGTATCCGACCTTTCATTTAACCTAACCTTTGGGGCCACTTGAGAT
The DNA here is from genome assembly GCA_947579745.1 of Apocheima hispidaria. Taxonomy (NCBI): domain Eukaryota; kingdom Metazoa; phylum Arthropoda; class Insecta; order Lepidoptera; family Geometridae; genus Apocheima; species Apocheima hispidaria. The sequence goes on along the minus strand of OX388149.1, from coordinate 5,966,045 downwards.
GACTCGACACTCTACGTGGATGAGTGCGAAAATTCTTATCAAATTTTATGCTCACGTCTCGGAAAATATATTCAACGTATATCGAGAGAAAAAATTTTAAACGCAGTTATTGAGGGATCTAGTATTCTTGTTGAACCCCGAGTATGTATTATATTGAGTGGTGTGATGATCACTACTTTTTGTTAAAGTACTTTATCGGTGAGGTTTTACCGATAAAGTACTTCAACAAACAGTAGTTTAACTAAACCCGTACCTTTTAAGAGTAGACTGTGTATTCCATCCATTGTATTATCCTGTTTCCTTCCTGAATAACACTACAGAAACAATTTTTTGCCCTAAAATTTATATCTGCCATGCTCCTATGTTTTTTTTCTTCAAAATTCTGAATGTTTTTGACCGTATTGGTCAAGCGTAACGCTTACTCTCAAGTAAGCGAATAGCGCGTCTCATCGCTCGGTTTCATAAAATAAATTTAAATAAAAAAAGCCGGCTTCATCAGAACCGTCATAGTCGCTTAGCTATTATAATTGAGATTATCTTGGCGCCACCCGCGAAACACGTATCATTGAGGAGTTCAGGTGGCTATTTGTGGTCTTCTTCATAAGTTCCACTTCACCAAGTTAATGGTGCTCTAGGATCACATTATCAGAACTGGATTTTGATAAAAATGGGACCGATCTGGAAGTATCTCCTTTCAAATAAAAAAAAGATTTTACCAAATCGGTTTATATAATTTTATAAATGATGGAGTTGTCGGGTAACAAATTTAAAAAAAAAAACGAATTGAGACCTTTTTTTGGAAGTCGGTTAAAAAGTAACGAAGTCGCTCTAGAATCAGCCCGCAGGCTTTGACCCAGCCATTTATTAAACGATACCACCGCCGGATACGATCGAGCGATCGCTAAGCATATTACGTATGCCTCCAGCGTCAATTACTATAGTGCTCCAGATTGGGAAGCCAAAATAACTTGTCTATATTTCAAAATGTTCGGGATTTTGTGAACTGTGGTCGACAGAGATATAAAAATTGTATAAGTCAAAATTACACAAATTATATCATTATTCCTATGCAATTTATTCCATCCGTTACTAACGGAGGACTGTTGAAGCCAGAGAAAACAAAGGGCCCACCACAAAAGGACTGTAGAAAACAAATGACAAACATTTTTAAATACCATAGCAAATGAAATTGTCCCATTTCTATGTAATCATTAACGTCTCAGGCTGACGAGCGCAGTGCATTGCCGCGCATAATTTTGAACTGTTGAAGTTCAAAATTCTGGGTGGCACTAAACTGTTATGGGTAAGCGTGACGCTTAACATCAGGTGGATTTTAGATTAAAGATATGATGAGTAAATTAACGGGAAGCTTAGAGCATAGTCTTTAAAAAAGAACTTTGAAGATTTTGGCATACCTGGTAAGGTACGCCACGTATATCTCGAAAACGTAACACTGGAGGAGATTTTGTCTCATACAAACCTCGTTATACGTGTCAGCTATCGATTCATATAGGTTTTATAAGTGGCCGCTATTTTGAAGAAAAAACAAGATGGCGGACTGTAAGGTATGCCAAAATCTTCAAAGCCCTTTTTCAGTTTTCAAAATTCTCTGATATATGGAAAAATAGTCTATTCCACTACTAAAAATTAGTACTACAGATAAAAATAGAGTAACACAATTTTTTTTTTTTTTTAAACCGTTATAAATTACTCCATGCACTTACACATCCTATATTTTTCGTGTAGGTAAAAGTCGTGTAAGTCGCCCGGTATAGCCACTTATCAGACAGACCATAATTTAGGGCTTCGACTCAATGATATTTTTCTTTCGACCTTTACTTACACTGACGTCTTTGCGACTTGATATAGCCAAAATTTAAAACCTAAGTACTTCAGTTATACCTTGTGTACAATTACATCATTACAGGCCATTTTATCACAAGCAGGAGTTTGAACAGGGTGGCGTTGCAGGTGGATTTCACATCGTGTAGGCAATTTGAATGGCATAATTATGTGACAAAGTCTGTTTTGTCTGACGCCCGATTAAAATGTACGCCGTAATTGCAGGCAGCCGCACACTCACCGCAACACAGGCAGCGCATGCAAGCCTTGCAACCATGGTCACTCGATAACAGAAACGCTCGCCTCAGAAACCACCTGTAGGTCTATCACATCCTACAAATAAAGAGTGGGGCAAACTGAAGAAATGTAATGAGCTACAACAAATCTACCAAATGTGTATAACTTCTTGTGTATAAAACTGTTTAGCAACTGCTAAACTGGTTTATACACAAGTTGTCTGCAAAAATGTCTCAAACCGATTAGCGTAAAGATATACTACTTGTTTACAGTCTGAATGTACTTTTCACGTAAGTCAACGATAAGAAAGTCAATGGCTCTCAAGCAGAGAAAACAGACAGGGTAGACTTAATGCACCTTTTCACTTCGGGGCTAATATGAAAAAAAGATAGCGCTATACACTTTTACGCGCAGATTAAAAATTAGAGCCATCTTTTTTTCGATTCAAAAATCATCTGATTTTGTTAGAGCGCAACAAAATCAGATAATTGCCAATTAAAACTAAATTAGGAAATCAATCATAATTCTGCTCTATACTATCCTAGACATTATTATCTCGTCACTATTAGATAAATAATCACTTAAACAGACTATTTGTTTTTTAGTTCGAACTGAGTCATTTTTAATCTTCAATAATGTTGAGAATTAGTGAAAGAGATAGCTTTGACCTGGAGAGATACTTTAAGCGCAACTGTAGTAAAATTTGCATAATTGCTTACAACGCAAGCGTGTAAAAATCTAACCAGAAACTGAAAAAAGGTTAAAGGGCATTCTTTGAAGCCGCAGAATATCTGGTCGGATAATCCGGTGGGGAATCTACTAACACCTGCCGGATTATCCATTGCTACACGAAAAATGCCGCTCCCAGCGAGACGCACATATCACACATTTTCAACATTTTGGAAGATCATGTATTTTTACTTAATTTTGGCGAAGTAAAAGGAAAAAAGTGATCATTTTGTTTTCTTCCTTCTTATTGTCAAATTAGAAAATGTTAAAATGAATACTTATTTGGCATTGTCATTCTAAAGATAACGATATTCGATTCAGTATTTTGTTTATAGTCAAGAACTTGGAAATTGCGCGAACGAAAACCTGGAAAGCGGGCTTACATATTTTTACTTGGAGCCTATTTGCAGCCGTGTAATCACTTTTGTTCAATTTATGTTTTCAATAAAAATGATTTGTAGAACTGTGTATATCAAGCAGCTATAAAATAATGTAACCTCGGCCGAGGTCGTTAGACTCCCAAATTATATCGATCGGGAACCTCGAGACAGCGCTTGAGAAAATGTTGAAGTACACTGAAAGCTAAGAACCACAGATCCACAAGAATGTTAAAAAGAAACAACTGTAAGACAATTGTTTCGGATCGTTTGGCCTATTGGTGCTTCAGGCGGAACTAATTATTTTTTTCTCGAAATTTCGTTTCCGCGAAAATAGGCATGATGACTGATCATTTTTTGTTGCTTCGTATAAAAGCTGCCCCTTAATAAAATGAATTAACGGAAAAAAAAACTTAAATTAATAAGCATTTTAAATTTCACGACGACTTAGTTAAAGAATTGATTCTCATTTTTCTTAGGGTAAGCGGCTAAGTTTTTTTATTGGTTTGCCGATTGTTGTTTGTGTATAATAAATTTTAGGTCAAAGCCAAGGAAAGTCACGGCTGAGTTCAAATTACTATTCTACATAATTATTAAATATAATCAGTAAATTAGTGGGGACTAAGAGGTCCTATGCGTTAATTACCTAGGGCCTAACCGAGCTGCACGCCTAGCACTTGGGGAAAATCACTTCTTCAAACTGACGAGCTTTTTTGTAACCCTAAGAGTGCTAATGTCCTTAGAAAAATGCGTAACTCGATTGTAGTACTGATAAGGACATAAGATACGCTAATACATATTCTGCGACATGATCGTCACAATTTCTGGTTGACTTGTAATAGAAACCCAAGCTAACTCATTCGTAACAGTACGAAGAAAAAACCTAACTTGTTATAAATATTTTTGCAACAATGATATTAGTAAAATTATTAATTTTATATTTACGACTTAACTTGTACATAATAAATTCGTTCTATTTTATATTTTATTTGCAAATGTTTATTTTGAATTTTTTTTTTACGTCGCTATCCATCCTGTTCCTGCCTAAATCCAGAACCCCGAAGACTTTCAACTCGAACTGCATAATCGCTTAAACTTCAATAGTTCAAAAGCATGCGCAGCATATGCACTGCGCTCGTCACCCTGAGATATTAGATGTTTAATCGCCTTATGCTAAGCAATTTCACTGGAAACATTGCCGTTTCCAGAACAACAACATCCAGAACACGGGACATTCCGAAAATACAAAGATTTATAAGTATATGAGCTACTAGCTGCGCCGCGCGGTTTCTCCCGCTATTCTACAGAACCGGTTTGTGTTTATATTTGTCCGATGATAACTTGTGAACCGTTTATCTGACCTTCATGAAATTTTGTAGGCAAGTAGTTCATTTAAATAAAAAAAATAAGTTCGAATATGAGCTGAATCGGTCCAGGCATTGTGAAGATATAGGGATAGCGAGGTCTCAGTTCGCCGCGAAACACTAGTATTCATTTAATCGACCGAGAAGCCAGTTCCATTGTGTTCAATATTTACACAGAACATTTAGGCAGCAGTTACATCCTATATTAGGTCTTGTCACGAGAATGTAAATCACTTTTTTTCTTCTACAGCGGGGCAAGAAAAATTTCGGAGTTTTTATTGACTAATTGAGAACGCTATTTTCATAATACAATAACCTCTATCGGTTACGGCAATACAGTCTTATTATTTCACTTTTGTAAGTTTTGTGTTTGCCGTAAGGAATAGTTAAGTAAGTATACTGTACCTATAGTATATATCCGTCATTGTGAATATATCGTTTTGATCATTTTGATCACAGGATTTGTGATTGTTGGTACTGGTTGTATATACATAGAACGAACTCAAACTTCGAGCTGTACTATTATTAGCGACTCGCCCCGGCTTCGCAAGGGTGTAATTTAAAAAAATTATATATTTGTACAAAAGCTTCCGTGAAAAATTATCTAAGTGATGGTCAAAACCGCATAGAAATCCGTTGCGCGGTTTAGAAGTTAGCGGATATACGGACCGACAGACGCGGAAAGCAACTTTACAATAAATAAATCTATACATAGTATAAAGACTATGCTACTCCGAGTCACAGCAACTGGTACGAAAAAGCGAGTGACAACGAAACTTTTTGAAATATTCGACGAACTAATATTTTAGGAAGTTTTCAATGCAGCTTTGTCAAAAAATGGCTTAGTGGGGGTTAAATTGCTCATATACGTAATTGCGCGATACACGTAATTCGAAATCTCCCCGCGTAACCTTCGCTCCGCTAAAGACACCTAAAAATCGACTTGAGCATGTGACGTAATTCTTCAAGATATTTACCGGCGTTTTAACTAATGTAACAAAAAATCGTTTGCTTTTGTCTTCTCTTCGTAAGCAAAGTTTTCTTTACGTTATTCTTACTTTTTTGACATTATTTTTGCCATAATATCCGAACGCTAATAATATGAGAAAAAGCAATTGTTCAAGGGACCAATTACGAGTAATAAGACAGTACTTGCAGAGACCAAGATATTTCTAGCTATACACTATTCAATTCTACTAAAAAACTCCAGTTTCATTTTGCTACTGTATTCAGTAACATTCATTGCTTGCACCAAAGATCGTGATGCAGTATAGCAATTCTTCCCATGTCGTACAAGTTCGGCCAAGGCTTTTTGCCAATTTAGCCTATTTCGAAGTCCGAAACGTGTGGTTGTGCTAGCGACGCCGACGTCACACTCGTTCGACACAACTACAAAAGCTACGTATCGCTATCCGGTAAACCTCGACCGAATCACTTTTCCGACGGCTTACATTTATGACCCCAATAAGCAAAGCAGACAACATTTCGACTTTGCACGACATTTTGTGCGCGGGCGGAGACCGCGAGAGTGTGTGTCAAATGTGGGATAAATAATTTAAATAAAAAACAGATTAATATATACATTATTACGGTTACCAGCGACTTTGTTTGCGTGGACATACAAAAAAAAAGTAGCCTATTTCCATCTCCGACCCATGAGCTATATTTTTGCAAAAATTCAGGTCTATCCGTTCAGCCGTTTAGCTGTGATAACGCGACAAGCACCCAGACAGAGAGACAAATAGACAGAGAGGCAGAGTTACATTCGTATTTATAATATTTGCTGTTTTTCCTGGGAACAAGATCAACAAATTTCCCCGAAAGCTGTTTGAAATTTTTTGCCATAGTTCCGATTCGCCATTTTGTTATTTTTTTTGTCAAAATCACGTCGGAAACTTGAAACTTACATATTTAACTTTAACATATTGAAACTTAGATATTTGTATAGGGAGAATATAGACAAACAAAAAAATTCAGATAGCACAATGTCCTAAAGTGTCTCGTGATGGAGATAATTGAACATAAATATTGGAAGGTGACTCTTCGCTTCGCTGTTCGAACATAAAGTATTTTAAAATATTTAGAGTCACTTTGCAATCTTTATGTTCAATTACCTCCATAACGTGACACGTTATGACATTGTTTTTTGACATGTTTTATTAAGTTCCCAATTCAAATATATAAATTGCAATGAGCAATGCGATATTGACAGAAAAAAAAAATGGCGGATCCGGACTACGCCAGCCTTCATACAATTTTTTTTGTTACCGTTGCTACGCTACTCTTTCAGAGCGATTGAATGACTTTGTTGCCCGTGGTACTACCAGTATTACTAGTAGTAGTAGTACCACGGGTAAAAAACGTCCCCTAGAACTACCAAGTGATCCAGTAGCACCACGGGAAGTTTTGTCGTACATGAATTGAAATTGAGAAATTTTGAAACTGAATTAATTTATTGATAAAATCCTAAAGAAATCAAGTCTCAATTATTTCTAGAGTATTGATTATAGAATCGTAACTGGAGAGTTACAGATATACCACTGGATTTTCGGTGGAGATATTTCCTAAGGAAAATTGCATATTTCCAGAGAAGAAATTCGATAGCGTACGTATATCCGCCAACCCGCCCTGGGCTAGAGTGGTGGATATGGCCTAATCACCTTCGCGGGTAAGCCGATATCTCAAGCAGCAGATGTTTAAGGGCTGATGCAGAACAGGGGAGAAGTTTGTTATTCTATGATTCTGAAAGTATTTTTTTAGAAAACAAAAGCCGTTAGGATTAGTTAGCAAAATTATATAAAATAAATAATAATAATTAATAATAATATTATATTCATGATAAAAATGCGTTACCTACGCGCGTCAAACGCCTAGTGAGTCTTTTGATTGCTAGCTTTGTTCAGCAAACGTCGGATGTACTAGTATATATACACTGTCTGCTCGGAACGTCTAGATAATAGAGAAGAAATCGAACGCTTGCCGCCGCTGGCGGTGCTTCGCCTTGATTGGAGTTCTTTTGTTTGCATTCATGGGACGGCGGTTTCGACTCACACAATTTAAAACGCTAGGAGCATCGTCTTTATTCCAGAAGTCTGTCACTCGCTATCGCTATCGTGCCATCCCGCTTGTGCCAGCTTACTGGCACCGTGTGCATGTTAGGGATGACACAATAGCGAGGGCCGGACTTCTATAATACGGCTGCTGGTTGTTAATATTTTAGAGCTTGAATCATTGCAAGCTATCGAATGTGAATAGCCAGAGAAGGTTTAACATATGACTCTCTATTTGTAGCGTTGTCACGACAACTTTTATGTTGTTTTCAGCAAACGCGTTAACATTTTTCGTTTTCCTACCATCATCGTCCAGGTACAAATAAAAAAATAAAATAATTAAACGATACATAGATGATATATTAAACTGCTACTGAAACGATCTAGAAATATTGAGAAAGTGCGAAACGCTTTGCAAGGAGATACAATAAAACTACCACAAAACAAAGTGTCAATTCCCAAAAATTATGTTCTATCGTCATATTATAACGTATACGCAATAAATAAAAACATAGATATATTTGTAAGGATTTGTCGGGACGCCTTGGAAAATGTGCTCGTGACTAAAATGCTGTCCTGTGTTTCGGGCAGAAAGTTATCCTCTCTATTCAGCGGCACAATGCGGCTAGGTTTTTGGACACGTTGCCGGAAATTGGAGATCGCTTAAACTTTAGATAATTATGTAGTTGTTACAGATAATTTAAACGATCTCTAGTTACTTTTTAAGTTAGAGTTATTATAGTTGTATATTTTTAATGTATGATCAATGTATAAAAAAAGTCACAGATCTAAAAAACCCGGTGCAAGACAACCGTACAAACTTTATTTTTACATATATAATTATATAACTATGAAAGCACCAAGCACTGCACTTACGAAAAGATATGTCAGATTGAAGGACAAACCTAACTTTGTTGTTAAAAAAATAACCTACTGTTAATTTTACAACTTTAAATTTTAGTTTGTAATCGTAAAAAAATATACTTTTTTATTGATATATAACTACAAATTGTTGATTTTCAGACTTTTCCTTTACCTGTGCTGAACCTCGCTTTTTGCCAAATTTCTTGAATCTGGGTTAACGGAAAGGTTAATCTAGAATCATGAAATACACTACAGCCAGTTTGATTTATTTGCGAGTGTTAAAATATTCGGCATAAATTGCCGTTTTTTTTTATTTCTTTGACTTAGAAGCTCCAAGGGACCGTAAACCTAAGTATTTAATATTTATTTTAAATTGAGACCTCTACCACGTTCTGAAAAAGGTTTTGACAGACAGACGGACAACGAAGTGATCCATTAAGGGTCCGTTTTTCTTCTTGAGGTATGGAACCCTAAAAAGTATACAAGCAACGATTTTAGAATCGATTTTTTTCACAGTAACTAACCTGCGACACAACCAATTCAATGCTTCAAGTGATACATTATCAGTCTAGTCTTTGAACCTCGCTTTGCTCTTTGTACCTGACGGAAGACGGACATGAGGTAATCTTTACACAGAGGATATGCTCGTATTATCATCGTAAAGAAGGTTTTATAACGGACGTCGCCAGAAATAGCTTGGTCTTTAATAACGTTAGTTGACGACATAACGTAGTTAATAAACAAGTTATTGGCGCGGTAGTGACAGAATTTGCTAGGACAGCAAAAAAATAAAATTATACGAAGAATTGTGAAAATTACACAAAAAAGTTCGGCTTTCTTTCAATTACAGGTTGAGCGATTTGTCAAGTTTCGACCTGAACATAAATTGCCATCATTACACATTATATTATTCAACATACGCCCGCTCTAATAATGATGCCCGCGGTTACATCTATTACGCGGAATATCGGATAATATACAGTCATTGCTGGAATGGAACAACATACGGTAATAATATATGATTAAACGAACTTACAAAGTGAAGTTCTATCAATATTATATGAGTACTTCATGCGAAGATATAAACAACAGGTAGTACTTTATCCTACAGGCAACATTGCACGTTTTAGAGAAAGAAAAAAATAATAATAAAGAGGAAGTCTTTTGACTATTACTTCGTGGTCGTCGACGGTGTGACAGCTCCTCATTCTTTAGAGGATAGCAGAAACAAACAAAATTTTTTGTACGGGTTTTGGGTTCGGGAGGGAGTGTATATCTTCGCATGAAGTACTCATATAATATTGATAGAACTTCACTTTGTAAGTTCGTTTAATCATATATTATATATTCGTAGCTTCATGCTTCAGATATAAACAACAGGTAGATGTTTAGAGCCAAAATTTTGTGAGGGGAAATAAAATATTATTTTTGCAAATTTATTAACTTTTATTTCAATAATAACCTAGTAACAATCATATTATTAAGCTTTGTGTAATAATTACAAGTATTTATAAAGGTAACGATAGTATTTCTTAAACCATAATATTTTAACCAATAGTAATCAACAAAAGTAGGCACAATATAAATTATGTTTCATTGGGTTGCAAAACTGATCTCGCAAAGCTGTTTATGTCCTGTATTGGCCGATGGTAAAATCTGGCAAATGTTTGTGACCTACTTGTCCAACCTGCCGTTTTCCTAATTGTGTCTAATGTGAGGCCTGATGCCCGGGCCGCAGATGTTGCGGCATGGCGCGTGCTGTGACCAGTAAATGTGGTAACATCAATACCACTCTCACCCAGTACCTTCTTAATCCATCGGCTAATGGTTTGAGAGGTTGCTGGTTTGTGCGGCCGTTTGTACGTCAGTATCAAGTTGTTCATTGACGGTGTCCTAATAGGTTTTGTCACAAATATATAGTCCTCAATTACTGTCGCAGGACATATAGCTCTATTCTCATGAAAATAAGGTAAGACCAAAACCGGTTGTTCACGTCCGACTGCAGTTGTTTTTATTGCTTCTGTAATACCTATTTCGACGGAAGAAGTCCCTATTCTTATATTTTCTAATTTTATTAAAGAGAAAGTTTGGACTCGATGCGCTGTACATAACGCCAGTAGTGTCACTAATTTCAGTGTTATTTTTTCTATTGAGAGGTCTCTATTGGGTACCCACTTTGCAATGAAATTCAGTACGACTTGTGGGTCCCACGTAGAGGAATATTTTGGCGTGGGAGGTCTTAGCTTGTAAGCCCCTTTAAGAAGCCGTTTGACTTGATCATTAGAGGTTAGTTTGCTACCTATTAGCAATGATAACGCGGAGCGGTGGCTGTTCAAAGAGTCGTATGCGGCACCGTTTTGAAACAATTCGGTTAAAAACAATAAGACTAATGACAGTGAACTTTTGTACGGGCTTATACTATGTACAAGACAGAACTGCCACCATAATTTGTAAGTCCCATTGTACTGAGCTATTGTGTTTTGAGAGAGTGATGCCATTGTCAAGTCCAATGCTTGGTTTGGGGTGCCTTTGACTGTGAACGCCGTCCTGAGAGCAGCGCTGCACCCAGGATAAACTTCGTATGTTGTCGAGTCCTGGAAGAGGACGATGTTACTAAGTCTGGAGTTAAATAAATTATATGTGATTTTAATAAGCTTTTTAGTATTGGAAACCAGGGCTGGGAAGTCCAATTAGGAAAGACAAAAATACCTTCAGCTTCATCGTTAATAATTTTTTGTAGACATTTCAAAATCATTGTAAATGGCGGAAATGCATAAAAAAACATATTCCATTTCAAGGTAAATGCGTCTATAATCATGGCATCTGGGTCTGGTTTCCAGGCGACGTAGTTTTTACATTTTGCATTAGTGCGAGAAGCGAATAGATCGATGACGGGTTCTCCAAATGTCGTTATAACCGTTCTAAATTGAGAGTCAGACAACTGCCACTCTATGTCAGGATTTACCCTTCGAGATTCCTGGTCAGCTTCAACGTTATCTTTAGTGTTAATGTACGATGCGTGTATCCAGATATTTCGCTCCTCGCACCATTGCCAAATGGTTTTTGTCAAGTCGTTGAGGTGAGGAATCTGGATTCCTCCCATTCGATTAATATAACTTATTGCTGTTGTGTTATCAACGCGTAACAATATATTACAACTACGTATATCACGAGCGAAACATTTCAAGCCTAGAAAAACCGCGAGTAACTCTAAGTAGTTAATGTGAAATTGGAGTTCACTATTCGTCCAACCTCCGCAGGTGCGCTTATTGTCACAATAAGCGCCCCAGCCCGTTCGAGATGCATCAGTAAATATTACCAGATCAAAGTTTATCGCTATTAATGATTTTGATGTGGTAATAATATTATCTATCCACCATGTTAGATCTGGTAAGACATCTGCGCTGGGTTTAAACCTTACGTCGTATCTGTCATTATTTGCGAGTAGCGCCAAATATTTTTGTCGTTCCATTTGTTTTGTATAAAGCCAGCCGTATTTTACGGCTGGGCATGCTGATGTAAGAACACCCATCAAGTGTGCAAACTCGCGTATTGTGCATGTGGGTAGATGGATAAATGTTTGTACCATTTGTAATATATTGTTGCGTTTGGTGAATGGTAGCGAAATTGTCATATCTATTGAGTTATACATAAAACCTAAAAATTTGCAGCATTGTTGAGGTTGTAAACAACTTTTTTCATAATTTACCACAAAACCTAAACAGTTGAGTAATCTGAGGGTTTCATTGACATTAATCAGACATTCATTCCGGCTATCGCCTAAACATAATATATCATCTATATATATAACGGATTTAAAGCCCCGACTCCTCAGATGACTCACTACTTCTTTCATTATTTTAGTAAATGTGCGCGGTGCAGAAGATAGGCCATAGGGCATAGCATTAAACTCGTATGTTAAGTTCTTTGAATTGGCGTCCTCAAATTGAAATCTAAGGTATTTATGATGAGAAGACCTAACCGGAACAACTAAATAAGATTCTTTTAGATCTATAGTAGCCATATAACCGTTTTGCGAAATCATTTTGGAGGCTGTTCTATGATCTTCCATTTTGAAATGAGAGCTAGCAACAAATTTATTTAATTCTTTTAGATTGAGTATAAATCTATGCCCACCGTTAGATTTAGGTGCCAGAAAAACACTAGAAAGAAACTGATCCTTTTGCGGCCTACAAGCGCTAATAGCGCCTAATTCGGTTAATTTTTTAATAGCTAGGGTCATTACTTGCTTCTCTTTAATCGAAATTATATTATGAGGAGTTCTATACTGAACTACTTTATGAGTGAAAGGAATGTTATATCCATTAAGAATCCAGTCAAGTATAACAGGGTTTTGTGTGATGCTAAGCCAGCAGTCGTAGTAATTTTTTAGCCTACCAGCATGTACCTGCGTTATTGATGAGTTGGCGCACGTTTGTTGGTGCCCGTTGTTGTCGAAGTCGGTTGGCGATTCGGCAGAGGCAGTGGCAGTGCAGCCTGCGCTGGTGCCATGGCACGGCGATACTGGTTCCGATAGGAGATGGTGCGCCCTCCCCTGCTCGAGTATTGATAACGAGGAGGGCCCGACCAGTTTCCCTGATAACGGGGCCGAATGGCTGGGGTCGCAGGGGCACTCGATGATGATGCCCTCGGGGGAGGCGGCTTCTTAATTTGGAGCCCCTGTCTTGTTATGGCCTTGGATGCTTTTATTTTTTCAGACAAAGTATTGCCAAAGAGAGTTTCGTCCCTATCGTGATCCTGTAAGACCGTTAAAATTGTTTTGTCCAAACTAGGAGTGATGAGCTTTGTTCTCATTTTGGACTCTACGAAATGTAGGTCAGATAATATCCGACAACTATCTGACAATATCTTAAGTGCTTGCACCTTGTCATCACCGGTCAGTAGTAATGTCATTGCTCTATTTATGGCAGTAATGCCTAGGCCTAGTTGGTCTTGTTTAATTTGCATATTTTTATCACGACTTTTTGAAAAGTCAGGCAGGGCTGCAGCAATTTCAGGGTTCAGAATTGGTGCTTTGAGCGATTTGCAGTTTTCGGGAATTGCGTATTCTTTGGTTAGTTTTTCTTTAACCTCGGATTGTAAGCCCTTCTTTAGAATGGGCAGCCAGTGTAGTGCTAATTTGGAGTGTATATTTGGCCCGTAAACTGGTGTATCATCAGAGATTTCACCTAAAGCATTTAGCAGTTCAGGATCCAGTTCTGGTGTGGGTTCCCTGTTTAAGTCTTGGGACACAGGAACTACTACATCCGTAACAGCGGGACCTGGAGGAGACGGCTCTGAGGGCGCCGTAGGGAGAGGCGATGTTGACGGAAGCACTACTGGTGGGCAGTCATCAGGCTGCGACGCATTTGCGTCGTCTACATAATACGTGGCTTCGTCTTCTGTTTAAAGAAAACGTTATATTAAAATGAGGGTACTTATGTATTTTATTTTCCAAATGAAATTCCTAATACGGAACTCTTAATGGCAGCGTCTAGCTTAGCCCTCGTGTCAACCTACGGTTGACATCCAGGATAGCTTTGCAGACTTTTGCCATTGGAGTGGTTCTCCAGATATACATATAGCTTCGTGTTGATTCACGGATAATTTTCAGGCTATTATCATGCTTCCATACAAGTTTAAAAATAAAAAAGTAAAATATAAACTCACCAACATTTTTCTCGGAATCAGACGAAGATGAATATATGATCCTATTTCGTCGAATTTTATCTGTTTTGTATTGTAATTTCATCATTTTTGCTTTGTAATGTTTAAGTTTTTCGTCAGCACTTCGTTTCGACATTGTAACTTAATTTTTAAGACGCAGTTACGAAGCTTGTGCGTCGTTGCCTTGCACGAAAAAGAATGAGGAGCTGTCACACCGTCGACGACCACGAAGTAATAGTCAAAAGACTTCCTCTTTATTATTATTTTTTTCTTTCTCTAAAACGTGCAATGTTGCCTGTAGGATAAAGTACTACCTGTTGTTTATATCTGAAGCATGAAGCTACGAATATATAATAGAGATGCTGCAATTAGTCCGTATTATTTGAAATTATTCGCCAATTTTCATAATTCAAATAGTGAAGTATAATAATTATTGTTTTTGAGGTTGAATATCCAGTAAAATAACAGTCATTAACAGTATAATCAGATTTAGAGAAGTGCATCGCAGGGTTTCGAATGATTGAAGATCTGGACGGCACTCACAGCCATGACATAAGCAGTTTGTGTTATGTTATTGACACGAACCACTATGAATGTTATGTGTGGTACAATGATATTTTAATTGGTGTGATGTTATGTAGTAGAAAATCTATAAATATAAAAGAACAAGCCCTTTTCTAGGAATCAACGCACAGACCAAACCGCTTATGATAGAGACGTGAAATTTGAACCCAATACTCCTCAAATAGTCTAGATGAATAACGAGAACTGGTTTTTCGAAATTCGTTTAAGCAAATGCAAGTGCAAACGTCTAATAGCTAACCGATTCTAATTTTCGCCACATTTGGGTAGCATAGTTATCGCAAAATTAGCAAAGAAATATTTCAAGATAATAAATATTGTAGAAAAATGTGTGCATGAGCCTGTGCGTAAGTAAGTACAAAATGTGTCATCTCAAACGTATCGGTTAAACGCACTGGCGTCTTTATTACTACTTACTAGTAAAATAATAATAAGTGACAAAAGGCTCTACTTAAAGCCGTTTTTAAAGGGTTTTGAATATTTTGGCGTACCTTACTGTCCGCGATCTTGATTTTTTCTTCAAAATAGCTGCCTCTCATAAAACCCTTATGAATCGATGGCTGACACTAATACTAGCAAGGTTTGTGTGAGACAAAATATCATCCAGTTCATCTCATCAAAGTTAAACAACATTTTTAGAGCCTATTCATACTTTCAATTTAGTTCTAAATCAATTTTACGGCGGCGCCACCAGTTTAACTTGCCTTGTTTGTATGACTATCGACTCATATAGGTAGATTTTATGAGTGGCCGCTATCTTGAAGAAAAAAACAAGATGGTGGACAGTAAGTAAGACAGACAACATTAAAGGCCCTTTCTAAAAAGCTGTGTAACTTTTTTTGCTCTATTTAGGAAGCACATCTCGACGGCTCGGCAAGTAATCTCCACGTAGTTTCAGTTTAAAATGCGGCAGCCCCCTTTCTCGCCGAAAAGCCAGCGAATGTTCTATAAGCGCTTCACCCGCTTCAGGTCGCCCATTGACTTATTTTTGCAAGCGTAAAAACTGCTGAAGCGTACAACGCATTCACCGTCATTTTACTGAATTCTTTTGTTAATAGGAAATGGTTTTATAATAGGGTAATAAAAGTAATATTGTTGTGCTTGAACTCTTTACCGCTCAATTCGCCTGGGGGTGTACGACATCTTTGTCATTCAAACGTCAAACAGTAGTGTGCAAACATTACTGTGTTACGAATTGAAGTGCGAAATTACTAGGCGTAAAGAGTTTTAATATGTCATATCTCTGGGCGCAAAGCCCTACAGAGTTTTGAACTGTTGATATTCAGGGTTCTGGGTGAAACTGAACTGTTATGAGCAAGTGTGACGCTTAACATCAGGTGAGCGACTTGCTCGTCTCGTCAAACACGATCGTAGTCGTAAATCGTTTGACCGTTTGGTCACTAGTATAGTCAGTAATTAAGAATGTTCTTTAAAAAAAAAACGCGTTGTCAGTTAATAATAATAATGTTTGGCAAAAGGTACACCTGGTTAAACAATTAATGTACGGAACCTCAGTTTCATTTTAAAAGATCTGTCTGTTCTAGTTCCCAAATGAGCGGGTCGAGAGTCGACATTTCGTATATAAGATGAAGTCACCGACCTCTATCCACTACTATTGATCATCCCTGAACCTAAACAAATCTATCAAAACCGATTAAAGCGTTGACGCTCTAGGAATTAATACACACACATACACGTTATCTTCCTTTTGGCTTCGCTTTTTGGAATTAGCTATTCACTATTTTTGGTAAGATTCAGTCTCGAGAATTGTATAAAGGCATTAACTCCGGAACTATGCAATAAGAAGCGGTTATTTTTATGTGTTATAAAGTAGTAAAGTTAAAAACTCCGAAAGTCAATTAACAGCGCGCTATAATTAACTTAGTGACTCGGGGGCAAAAATTGACGTTTTTCCATGCGGCCCTTTGTTAGTATTCACACACGCCAGCTCTGTTATAATACTTATGAATATTGACTGAGTAAATGCGCAGATACCGGTACATGTCAGCCATTGTATCGATTGTAGGTTGTAGAGAGTATACACGTTTGACATTCTGTAGCACCTTCAATTTATTAAGTAACGTTACTTGTAGACCCAGGTATGTCCTAAAATTGCGACCAGAATCACCGGACGTGCAGCAGCGTCCCCTTAAGTAAACGGTTAGCGTTCTACGATCCCCAAGCTGCCTGCCTAGCGTGGTGTTTATGCTCCCCTCACCAAGGGCCTTTGCTCAGCAGTAGACGTCTTTTGGCCGATGATGATGATAAATAAAGCCCCTTATGACTCGAAAACATTAGAACCCATTGCTGCTTTGGTTTCCTGCTTCACTTTTTACGAAGAGCTGACGAATGCATTAAAAAATAGGCAAAATAAAGGCCGAAATTAAAAATTAAAAAAAATAATAAAAAATAAATTAAAAAATATTAAAAATAGGCCGAGTTAGTAGGCAATTATTTGTTTAAGCACAAACTGCAGTTGGCATGCATTTACGAGACACTAACTCTCTGAATTGCTTAGCAGTAGCACGAGCTGAGAGGATCGAGCTAACGAGACATCCGTTGCCGGCAGCGTTATACACACTCGTATGTCAATACCTTAAAACAATGACAAGCGGAGAGCTCTGCATTGTGACCTAGTCTGTACCAAGCTATGTATCATTGGTAGCTAGGAATCAGTCGGATAAATATAAAGCTACATATAGTGCCTACAACGACTAGAAACTATAGCTGGTTTCCACCATAAATAAGCCGTGTACGGCTAAATACGGCAAAAATATTTCTAGTCGTTGTATGCACACTGTGTAGGTATGTTTTTTTCCTTGTTTTGGGTCCACACGTTGTGTATTTAGCCAACCAGTGTCAAGTATTGTACTATTTCAAGTGAAGTAAAATATTTCACAGTTACAGTCTAAGTCAAGCAAAGTAAGTCATGGTCAAGTTCACGTCATGCCCTAGTATTGTGGTGAAGACTTTACTAGAATTTTCTATGGAGTTTTGGAAACAACACGAAGAGTCACGTTTTATAACATTATACTATTCGCCAACACTCTGCACGTTCACGAACACTTAATGGACAAAAATCCAACACTCGAAATAACACATCATCATCATCATAGGTATGTTCTTATGTTCCATCATAACATAGACTAGGTACATGTCATCTCTTGGTAAATAATAACTTTTTCAGTGTTTTTTGTTTGCTGCATGCGATACTTAGCGTGTCATTAATCTACATCATTTATAATATACAAAGCATATTTAATGTATGCAACGACTAAAATGGCCAGGCAATGTATAAATAAAATCAAATTTTACGTATTTAATGTGACATTGTGTATAATAATGATGAAGAGTGGTCGATTTTATAGATATTCGATAGACTACGAAATCTAATTCTGTTTTTGGCAGACTTTAAAAAGTAAACTTTGTTTTATTAGTAACTATTTGTTTCCATTAAGTTGCACTTGGTAATATGATAAAATCTCTTAACTGTAGGTGCACGTTATAAATATTTTTTTTTACTACACATTCTCGGAAAGTACTTTTTTTTTTTTTTTTAACCGAGGGATAATGTATGTCATTGTTCTCATACAAATATGCGGGCAGAAAAAGTGTATGAAAATCCATTGTTAGCGCGCTGAACGGGCAGAAAAAGTATAATGGAAATTCAATGTCAAAGCGCTTTTTTTAAATATTTTGGGTAGTGTCTGTAGGCCTGTAATAATGCTAAAAGAAAAAAAATATCACAAAGTTCGTCGGGCGCCCATTTACTATTGATTTATATAATTATCTGAATATTAAATTTGTTTTGACTTTTATTTTGTAAGTGTGGGCTACACCGTCGGTAGGTATGTCGGGCCTTAAACTACAACCTCGTTGGTAATCGGTTACTGCCTCAACCTTAGACGAAACATCATACGCTAAATCCATGGCCTCAACTTTCTCCCCTCGGTGACCATGTGCTATAGTGTCATCTGTGACACTTTTTCTATCGAGGCAAACATTCTCACACACATTTTTAATTTTGTCAATTTTATCGGTGAATGTTGTGTTCTTGGTACAGCGTCCATATTCTTTCTTTCTTACATGTTTGAGTGTTTGCATATCTTGCGCAACATCTGTTCGAGGCTCTAGTAGTTACCTAATTGCAGTAATAATGTCAGCCGGCAGCCGTTCTGGAATTGCGGGACGTGACTGACATACCCTCCGTTCATCCATTCATTAAGATTGCAGGTTCGTTGCAACCTTCCATTGTGTCACTCACGCTGACTGCAAAATGTTAGATTAGCACCGTTTAGTCTTCGTGAAGCTATTTACGGCGCCAATGGCAAAATTTTCTTTTTAATTTCATTTAAATGAATTACTTTTTTTAAAGGCAAGAGTTTATTCTCTGCTTCAGCCTTTTGACATCGCACTGCTGGGATATCGGTCTACCCTCGAATAGCGATTGGGCCATATCCACCACGCCTTGTCGATTAGCCTTTATTATCTAAACAAAATACATACAAACTAAAACTTAGCCTACTACGCAAATACAGTTTGATTATACTCTCAGTTGTATAACACCTTTAATGAATACTTATTTGCTCTAATAATAAACTTGATAGCGATGATCAATCAAACATATTTTTATCTGTCTTTAGCAGGGTTTGCTAATATATATCAGCGGACATACACCAATGGATTTTTATATTGACTTTATATCATTTGATGTTTATCATCCAGAATACAAACATTTGTACGGTAGCTATAATACTTGACAAAAAACTTAACGCTTCACACACAATTAAAACTATCTTTATAAGTTGACACGTTCGTTAAGTTAACACTTAACGCTTCACACATTCATTTATGTTTAAATAAGATAAGATATATTTGTAAAGATGAGAATCCAACATTTCGGGAAATAATTATTCAGCATTCCTATCAACGTTTTCAACCATGGACATAATTTAGGTACGTACATTATGAGAATTCAACTTTTTGAATATTTAAAATTTTGGAAAATCGCTATTTAATGAAACTTTTACTAAAACCATTTGTCTAGCCGAGTAGAATATTTCGCAGGAGAATGATGGCACGCGCCTTCTCAGGCTACCTGTAGTAATGATGCTATTTGTTGAAGGTAGCGCATAGAGCGAGTCGACTGAGACAAGGGCTTCTTAGAGGTACCTAAAATGGATTGTTGTGGTTTTCATGTGCTCAGATGTCGTGTTCATGGAAAGCAGCAGGCACGTTCCCTCATTATATTAAATTTTGAGTACTCGAAACATAAATAACATTAAATAGTAAATAAATTAAAATAAACTCTAAGTAAAAATAATTCATAAATATATATACAACTTAAAACTAACCCTAATCTAATAAACCGCTACCAGCAGGCATCGTGCCCAAAATGCTGGCCGAATTGCCGCGTTTAATAGCGATAGCGATTCTTTGGGCAAGGTAGAGGCCAGCATTTTGGTCACGAGATGCTTCGACCAGACGCGATGATAACTCTATTTTTGAATTAGCTTTTGAAGTATAATAAAGAAGGGCCCTTTAAAAGCTTGTTTTTGGCATGCATTAACTCATAGTCTGCTTTACTTATGCAATATAGTCGTAGAAAACAGTTACTCTATTAAAAATGAGTAGTCGATGCAGTACAGGAATTTTTAGGTGCTCAAGATGAAGAGTTTTTTAAGAAAGGAATTTTAAACTTAGAAAAAAAAAACCAAGTGTATTATGCTAAAAGGCAAATAAATCGAAAAATTAAATAACATTTAATAAAATTTACCCGCAGCATACACTCTTAATTTTTAATGAACGCCTTTCATTTCAATTCTGGAAATTTTCCTCCATCTTCTGTTTGACAAAGGGTAAACTAAATCCATAAATGTTTGCCCTGAATACGGGCACTAGAATACGGCATCGGTATCTCCTACCTGTAGTAAGAGCCTACTGAAAGGGACGTCTTGGCTCAGGGAGGTGGGGCTCTAACCATCTAAGGAAATGAGCCCGGGGAGGACGATAACGTCGAGTGCTCGACATTGTCGTAGGCGAAGGCGTCTCAGGACAGCTCGTACCTGTCCCGAGAGGAGCTGAAGCGCGGTGCTAAATTCCGGTATATCAAAAAGTTGCACAGAGATACTGTTTTGTATAGCCGCACATAGAGACATTGTCCGGCCTAACTCGGCACTGAATGGAACAAAGTCTCACCTCGGATCTATCGTAAAACTATTTTAGCGTATCGATGGCTCAATGCGCGTAAATCACTGGCTATTTTTCGTTGGTAACTTCTCAAAATAACCATTCGAGTAAATGTTTTGTGACGTAACGAGCTCGTAACCGGTTTTATAAAGCAGATTGCTGGGAAAGTAGTCGGCTGAGGATTTCTTAATCTGATTTAATCGGTATAGATGTGTTTGACATCTGAGATATTCTCCAGAAACTGAAGAGGTCCGCAGATCGAAACAGAGCGTGGACTGTATATTACTCCAGCGGTCGGCCTCTTCAGTGTGGTTCGAGGTTGTGATGTTCCTTATTCGGGTTCGAGGAGAGCTTGCAGTAAAACTTCTTGTTCCGTATGTACAGATCGACTACATGTATTGAAATTCTTATTCTATCCTTAAGCTAAATCACAACCTTAACCAACATTCTTTAAGTAAAACCTAAAACATCGCGGCAAGACGTCCCTCTTAGATGCACGCTCTATTTTGTAACGTGAACTTTTTTCCCCGCAAGGTAGTTTTGTTGGCTTACTACTTTATTAAGACTATCTTTTGTAAAGTGCTACAGCTATGACGGAACTTTAGTTTTTGAAAAAAAAAAAAATAGTAGTATCTATCTCGGTGCGAGCTGCTCCCTCGAGACTAGGGTATAACCCCCTACTTTTGTAAGCCAAATTCTCGGGGTGAATATCTTAACTTATCTTTAAAAATAATTGTAGTCATTCCGCAACGCGTAATTAGCATAGCAATCAACTTAAGATTGTCTGTTTAAGTTTTTTCCCATACTTATGCTGATAAATTTATTTACGTTATTGGTATTTCTCTGAAAATTTTGACTATGCTTGAGAAAAGTACAGATTTCGGCCCATGCTTTTTATATCAAAGCCTTTTTGGATTTCTGTAACGTTAGACTTTAAATTATAGGATGAATTTTAGGTTACAGAGTACGTAATCTAAGGGATGAATGGAAATTACACGCAGTCGTTACATCCGACCGTAAAGTTCGAGGTCATCGAGTGAAGCCGCAAGGCGTACCCGAGGGATTATTACCTCAATATAATGTCTAAATAGGGCGTGCCACAGCTCCGTGATGGTGCGTTTTTACTCAATGACCGCCGGTTTCACATTATCGAATTTCCCTTCGACGCCCTCTAAAAGCCTAGCTTCATTAAGTTAACACATCCCTTCCAAAAACAACCCGTGAATCCTTTAATTTGCTGCGACAGTGTTCTGCTTAATTTAGCTCTAACAATAACTCAATCAGCCTTGGACTCAGACGCAGTATTAATCAGATTATTTGATGCCCACAGACGAGGCAGCCTCGGTAGAGACGGTGATGAATTCTAAGACTAACAAGAACTCATCATTTATCGAATACTTATTTACTCGTATTAAAAGCGAAGTAGACTTAAATTTAATGAACCTAGGAAGGCACCACGAGCCAATAAAAAATATTTAAACAGAGTTACACGCGAATTTCAAGATAAATAAAATCAAAAGTTAACGTTATGAACGGAACATTTTATGAATAGGTTCGAATATTTTTTTATTAACTCGGAAAATAACGAAACGAATTCAATAGAAATAGACTTTCGTTTTATTTGTGTAAAATTTCTGTATGACTCAGCTGCTGTGAATTTGGTAAAATACACTCTATAGACAATAGAACAAACTACACAACAAAGCAAATTAACGCCTGATTCATTTAAAAATCATTTTTTGGCGTGGAAAATTGTACAGGGCTGATTGAGTTGCAGACTATTTGTTTTCAGGGCGTGTTTATATAGATATTGGGCTATCTCTTAAGCTGTACATTAGTTCAGCAAATATTAAAGGGTTTCAAGTTATTTAAAATTTTGTAGAAAGGGGAAATTTTCCCGTTTTTTGTCCTTAAGCCGCTGATTTCGGAAAACAGATATCTACTAACAAGCTTTTAATTCTGATTTAATAAAAGCGACTCGAGTAACACACACTTAAATTTAATCCTAATTAACGAGCATTACATACACTGTACGGAAATGTGCAAAATGTGCTTTACCAAAACATGCAGTCCTGTGCCTGGGTATTCGAATTATATTTCTGCTTCCTACACTTCTGAGGAAGTCATACATGTGTGAATGTACTCTAACAAATAAAATATCGTAAAAATATTTTCTCTTTCCGAACATTTACCCCAAAACATTACGCCGTACCGCAGGATAGATATTACATGTGCATGATAACTATCTATATTATTGACTATCTGATAACATATAGAGAGCATACGAGTAACTGCTTAGTTTTGAGCGTAGGTACTGATGCTGAGTGTACCTTCCAACCCAGATTAGGCATTTTTTGGCATGCAGGTGGGTGGCTAAAAACTTCGAAACTTTACATCCTGTATGTCATCACCTTGATAACTAATTTTAAATGATAAATATATTGATATTGCATGGTCTTAAATCCTACCAAAACTAAATGTGTCAAATTTACTTTGCCTAATGTTGCTAAGACTGATACAGAGATTTACCTTATGGATAAAAAGCTAGAACTAGTAAATTCAACTTTATTTCTAGGATTGACATTGGATGCGAAACTACAGTGGGGACCTCATATAGAAGTACTTGGGGGCAAACTAAGCTCCGCGGTATATGCCATCCGGGAAGTACGTAAACTTACTGACATAGCGACTGCACGACTTGTTTATTATGCCTACTTTCACAGCTTAATGAGCTATGGTGTCCTGTTATGGGGCGCAGCGGCGGATATTGATGCAGTTTTTGTCCTACAGAAGCGCGCTATACGTGCCATCTATAACTTAAGCCCAAGATCATCACTAGTAGATGTTTTTAGAGAGATTAATATACTTACAATACACTCATTATATATATATGAAAACATAATGTACGCTCGAAAAAACCTAAATACTCTTAAAGAGCAAGGAGGTCCTCTTTCACAAAATCGTCATCATAACCATAAATTAGTTTTTCCTCGACTGAGGCTTACGAAAAGTAGTAAATCTTTCATAGGTAATGCTATCCTCTGCTATAATAAAATTCCAAAATAAATTTTAGACCTTAATAAATCTAGTTTTAAAAAATACGTTAAAAACTACTTAACTAAAAGGGCATATTATAAATTTGAACACTATATTAATGATAAGACTGTTTGGAAATTGTCTAGCTCTGAACGTGAAGAATTGAAATCTTTAAAAAAAACCCTGTAACTCACGGAAAAATATTTTTAAGACTTGACAAGGCCCTTTTACAGCCGCTTCTTATGTTATTTTTGTAAACGAGTAGGTACGTTACGTTACCAGTATAATGAATTTTTCTGTTTGACATGTCCAAGTGCTCCTATGTGTTCCAATGGAAATAAATGAATATGACTATGACTATGACTATGATATATTTTTATTTTTTGTTATATAAGTAATTGAAATAAAAGCGTTAATCCTCAAAATTTTAATATTTATAAAGTGTCATAGTATTGGTTTTATCAAGATTAAGATGTCATTAGATACGACACAGGTTATATGGATTAGGGCGAAGAAATGTCATGGACACGGCTCCTATATGAAGATAAACAGAGGCACCATGTTGTCCCCTCTGCCAAGCCACGCCAGGGCATGTCCGATGTTTTAATTTCGATTCCACTATCGATCAATTCTACATGAGTCATTCTAGCAATATTACAAACATTATAGAATATTTGGAAGTAGTAAAGCCATATAAGATCATCCAACGTATCAAAGTAATACCTCATAATAAGGCTGCGTTTCCACCAGAGATTTGCAAGGTAGCTACGCAGTGAGCGAGTGTTTAAAATGTATGTAAAATAAGTAGCTTCATTGATACATTTTCCACCAGATAGAAAAGCTATGAAAATCAAGCGATCCTTGTGGTGGGATTGACACATATCCGTAGCTTAACAACGTAGCACATCTCTGGTGGAGAATCAGCCTCAATAATAGTATTACAAAGTAAAACACAAGTACAATAACACAATAAAACTGTAGCCTTTACAACACTCGCGCGAATGTGCGCTGTATTTCAAATTCACACGTTTCACTAGGGTTGGTGTCCGTAATTCTATCTTCGATATTTAACCACGCAGGTTATCGATAGTTCCTATGAAAAATCAATTGTTATTACTAGCTCGCTTCGAAGACTAGGAAATGCCGGGATAATCTAACACCTAACACCTAACACTTGTGTCATTTACCTAGATCATGACTTCCACTTTAATACAAGTACCGATATTATTTTCTATGAAGAGATCTAGGCATCGCGAGACAGGGAATCCTACAGCGATCACTAGCGACTGCAATAATTAATATTGGCATGTCAATATAGTCAACTAGAAATGAAATCAAATGTTAAAATTATATAATACTAGCTGTTACAAGCGACTTCTTTCGCGTGGCCCTATAAAAAAAAGTATCCTATCTCCGTCTCCTACCCTTAAGCTATATCTATGCAAAAATTCAGCTCGATGCGTTCAGACGTTTATCCGTGATAACGCGACAAACGCCCAGACAGAGACAGAGGTACTTTCGAATTAATTATATTAGTTAGGATGTATACATAACAAATTTTCATAGCAATTGTAATTTAATTTAAAACATACAATAATATGTACATATATTATTATTTGTAGCAAATAAACAAATTATTATTAATCCTATCACAACGGCAGAAAAACATGCAGAATATTTCTAAACCTTTTCCGAGTATAACATCGTACCGATAAAACTTAGTTTGTCCACTATATGTTTCTGTTTAGCCTTTTTCTCAAACTTTTCTGTTAAACTGCGCTCTAGAACTTTTATCCTCTAGAACGCGGTGGTTGGAACGCTCTTAACTGTAAGTTGACATCACGGTACTATATTTTATAGTCCCTTTTATTGTTTCAGGAAAGATGGGCTGCTTTGTGAGCAAAGACAAGCTGACAAAGGAAGACATGGACTTCCTGAAAACGCATACGTCTTACGACGAGACCACCATAAAGGAGTGGTATAAAGGTTTCAAAGTAAGCATGTTTAATCTATCTATTCTAATTTTTTTTGTACACCTGTATAACCGATAACAATGCTGTTCCATAGCATTCATAGCCCTTTGCCTTAACTTTTGTTTCATTTTGTGTATTCTCGCTTTTGTTTTTTTTTAAATCAAACTAATATCACATTTAAAAGGCCTTTTACATGCCACACACTACGTTTATAAAACGTGAGTATTGTCAACCAGTTGCTATGTTTAAAGTTTCAAGTCTCTCGCTCTGGCAAGTTTCTTTAAAATGTATTACTATTTTTTTGCTGCCGTATAGGCATACAAATAAACACACAGACATGAAAATGAGATTACAAAAAAACTACTGGTAAAGAGTATTGTCATTTCCACTGCAGGCCTTTCTCTGCAAGTGCTTTATTAAAACGATTTTAAAAAATAAACCTCCCGGATGATTCCCTCTCTGCCACAGTTCCGTCATGCCATGATTAAATAATACCGACCGATAAGTCCTGGCATGGCACTATATATTTTGAACAGTCGATGATATAACTTTGTAGACCTTTTTTACAACTTTTTTTAAATCTTGGGACTGCTGAGATGCCTGAGGACATTATTGGATTGAGTGGGAAGTCCGACCGATTCGGAAAAGAGCACAGCCTTTACAGACTTACTTTTTAAGTCTGGTGGCGATGGTAATTGTTTGCTATCCCGCTCGCTCGCACGGCGCGAGTAATTTGGCACAAGTGAAACGGCACACACACACACATGACCTTCGCCAACAGTCATGATAAGGCCCTTGGTCAGATTTTCAGCACACAGCTAAGACCCGCAGTGGAACTGATTTTGAATACAGAAACCGCATATAAATATTATTTTATATACATATTATTTATTAGATTGTGAAATGAAGTGATGCAGACAAATTTTCGGCCTATAAGTGAAAGACAAGGTTTTTTATTACTGATACGGAATACACTTTCCATAACGTATTTTTAATGCTTCGCGATCCCATAGAAAAACCAGTATCAATATTTGTTCTCAACACAGAATTCTCCTTATAAATAAGACTTGGTTCTCAATATACTCGGTAAAAGCGGCTTGAACCTTTTCATTGCAAGAAAATCGCTTGGATTTTATCCAAGCTCTCAATTCAGATTTCGGCACAGAAGAGGCCACTTGGGGCCAGGTCTGGAGAATAAGGTGGGTGGAGAGCACCTCGAGACCGCATTCCCTCTGCAAACCCATTGCAAAATGTGACTTGTGAACGGGTTTTTTTTTTGACAGACACAACTTTGGCGGCATGGAACTTCTACCAAAGGATTGCCTGATATAAAATAAATAACCACCGTTTAATCAGAGCACCATATCTATGTAATGTCGAGAGCTTTTCTCCTTGTATTTCATTGTTACTTCAGCATGACCGAAATAAATATACTTATTTCCGTTCTGATTCTAGAAAATTGTGCGCTCGGGTGAACAAAAATATATCTCTTTCGTTCTGTCGTAAGTTATAAGATATCAAAAGAACACTGAAAGTAATAATACCGATATATAAATACTTACATACTATACTTACATCTCCTTCGATCAAAATTGTGCGCTTGGATGAACAACAATATGAACCTGAAAACTCCTGCAAGCAGATGTTATTGTCTGCTCAAACTTATTGCATCGCAGAGAAACAATAAATATCTACAATTTAGATTTTCCTTACGTTAGTTATATCATTTCTGATTAATAAGTAGTAAAGATTATCTTATAATATGTTTCATTTTATGTCAGTGCTCCGGCTGACTCCGGTAATACGAGTATTACCGACATGGAAAAATGTTTTAAAATTATAAATTTTTATCGAAGTTAACTTTTAGAATCAAGAGGGAGTTTTCCCACTACAGACATCACCGAGAACGAGATGACGGCGCCGAATTAGCGATACATATAATTACTAACGCCGCGTGTCCACACACGTCCGTCACCCGAGCACCGTTATCCCGGCAGCCGGAGTTTTGAGCAGTTCGGCGCTACCGCTAAAGCTCGTCCCGAGATTGTCGAAAATCGAACGTAATCGTGGACATTCCAAAGTAGTTGTAGTTAAAAAAACTTGTGGTCATGCACGCTGCAAAAACTTGTCCGTGAAGCAAATAAAACGCTCCTTTAGGGTTGTCGTTCACGTATTAGCGGATGAATCCAAAATGCTCTGCATTGCCTACGCCTTCGAACGTATAAAAGCAGCAGGTTCGTTTTATTTCTACGAAAACGCGCCTACGAGTACCACACACGACATTGTGAGCCACTGAACCTCCGAGTTTGTTCGCAGTAGACACATGATCGCCGTCTCATTGCCGTCACATAATCTCGTTTCTCGGTTACGGCTGCGGTGGACAAAGGCCCTTAGACTTTATTTTTATATCTTTTACAAAGTACGTACACATTATCATAAAATAACATTTTTTTAAAGAGGTTTGATTAAGCGGTCTTCTCTGGTCTGATACCAAAAATTGATCCCACGCTATATATTTATAATATAAGGTAATGATCGACACTTTAAGAACATTGGGATTTTTATTCCTCAAACTCAAATATATTTTACTAAAGAATTTGATGGTTTCAACTCCTTAAAATGGTTCTGTAACATTTAGAAATTAACTTATTATTATAAAAGCTTGAATTATTAAAAAAAATACTGATTTAAATTTGTATTTCTTATACATAGTCACAGGAATGCTAGATTTTATAGAACTCGGAAAGAAACTCTTCATTATTTCAACTATTGGAGCTGTTTCCTAATTTAACTAAGGTTTTTTCTTACAGCAAGACTGTCCTAATGGACGGTTGACCCCGGCTAAGTTCGTCGATATGTACAAGATGTTCTTCCCCTCCGGGAATGCTGTTGAATTCTGCGACCATGTCTTCCGCACATTTGATATGGACAAAAACGGATACATCGACTTCAAGGTAACACGTCGGACATCCTCGACGCAAGGACATCCCCAGTTGACTTAAGACCAATGTTAAAAACTGTATCATTACGGCTGGCGACATTGAACGTCTAGGGGTTATTAGGTTGGGGTGTCTCTGACTTTTATAAAGGGAACAATAAAGCCGAGGCTCTGGAGCGCAGAGTGCCTCGCCCCGACACAGGAAAAAGTATACAAAGCTGGCGATACGTCCATTATTTTTAAGTTTGTGCGTTTGTTGTAAAGAAAGGGGAAGATACAATACGTAAAATTGTTGTTTTAAAAGGTTTATGATAACCGTACTCAAAGTCATCATTTCAACACAGTATTGTAAAAATTCGTAGCGTATCTTCCTAACGAAATGTTCACATTGTCAACAGCTGCTATGAGTACACATGGACCCGTTAATTATCACATATCGTTGAAATGCCAAGGTCGCATTATCGATCTAGTTAAACGACATTATTATATGTATTTCACTTGTTATCCACCTGGTAAAGAGGGTCAGTGAGTACTTTGATGTGTGACGGTCATTGACGCAGGTGCGACTGATCCCAGCCTTGGCTTTGAACGCAATGCAAATGCAATGTCATGTGGCTAAGCGTAACGTTGGCATATTAATGTCTCGGTATACATCGAGATGCTGTATTGTTATAGGAGTTTCTCCAGGCCATCCATGTGACCTCCAGCGGCACTCCTGAGGAGAAGCTGAAGTGGGCCTTCCGCATGTACGATGTCGATGGCAATGGCGTAATCGATATCCAAGAAATGACTAAGATAGTCCAGGTAAGTGTTTACAACAAATATCTTATTCTCTATTGCCATAACTAGCTTGTTATGCGCCATGTTAAGTTCGCTCCGTGTTAGTCGCATGAAACGGTATTCTCTAAGTTTCTTAAACGCGCGATTCTTCACGTTGTAGCACGATTAAGAACCGCGTTTAAGTTTGAGCATGTTATGACGTCACGCGTTATTGGCAAGTTATCTCATGTGCGATGGAGAATAAGGTCCCAGTACTTAATGTCTGGTATCTGCATGTTGAAATAAAGTACTTCCAGAAATATAGTTTCATGTCTGTGTGTCAGCAGACATACATCAAGAAAACACAAACATACAAACACGAGGATTAATAAACATCAACGAGTATGAGTGACATATAATACGTGAAAATTTAAGTAACTTACAAGTCATCATTAAATGTCGTCAAACCGGACGCAATTAGCACGTGACCGTGGTAGACGGCATAGCAAGAGAGAGAGAGAGAGAGAGGCCTACATCCAGCGGTGGGATAACTAAGGCTGTGGTTTATTATGATAATGAATGATTATCTCAATAATAATTATTATTATTATATTATTAGTACTACTTCAACTCAATTTCCCATGAGAACTATTATTTAATGCTCACCGACAGTCGTGACAGTAGCATCGTTTAATTTTATGAAACTGGAAACCTTGAAAAACGTGCTGTTATATTATTTACCTACTTAGTTTGTGCATTAAACAATTTCTTATGCAGGCGCATACGTTACATTACATGCGTTTCTTTTTCATTTTTGTTTCTTTTAATCTATTAAATAGTAGATTGTAACACAAGGGAGCAAAATAATATTTTTACGGCGAGGGCGCTTTTTTGAATCCAGGGCGAAGTGAGGGATTCTTTAGTAGTTTCCTGAACGTAGCGAGGGATTCAAAGTACGTCGCCCGAGCCAAAAAATATTTTGCGCCCGAGTGACACACTCTACTTTTCATCACCCACTATGAGAAAATAAAAGGCGCCTCATATTTTATTGTAATCTCGTTTTATACATATAACTAAAGCAAAATACTCAGTCACTCTCGGGGCCTAACTTGTATTCTACTTATACTACTTGTACATACATGATACATGATGATACTATACTTGTACTTACTACTTCATTGAGCTAAATTGGACATGGCAAACAATGCGCCTACGTTTTAAGCTTCAGTCCAATGGCTCCCACTAGATTTTTCCGTATCGGAGATGCCACGGATGGAAGACACATATGTTGACACATGGATTGTTTCTTCCACGTACCTGTAGCATGTGGAATGGCTTACCCCATTCAGTTTTTCCACAGAAATATGATCTTGGCTGCTTCAAACGAAGGGTGAATAGAGTCCTCAAAGGTAGGCAGCGCACTTTCAATGCCCCTGGTATTGGAGGTGTCCATAGGCGGCGGTGACCACTTACCATCAGGAGGGCCGTCGCTTGTTTGCCACCAATTACATTAAAAAAATTTCGGAGCTGCATAGTTTAGAAATGGCATACACATTGTAAGAAACTTTGTCGGACCATATTTCGCAAGCGTTACATCTGATAAAAAAATTGTGTAGTAAACCTTAACTTTATTTTAAAAGACCTATTCAATGATACCCCACATGTAGGGGACAATCGATTTTTTTTATCCCCACTACGTGTATTACCAGCCACCTCCTAAAAATAAAATTATGCTTTTTTTTATTCTTTGCAAATTGTTACCTTTAAAAGACCTATTCAACGATTCCCCACATGATGGGGATCAGCGATTTTTTTTCTCCCTCTTTACATGTATAGGAGCTAGCTACACTTATTTTTATTTTTTCTAAACTGTAGGTCTATACTTAGACTATCGTTGTGCAAAATTTCATGCATGTAAATTTATAACTTTGGAAGTTATAAGGCTGTAAAGGATTCAGACAGACAGACAGACAGACGGACATGACGAACTTATAAGGGTTCCTTTTAGTACTACGAAACCCTAAAAAGGTATTTTTCGTCGGCTACGCGACGAGACGTAGCAGTAGTTTGTATATTCAATTCTATTTGCACCCAGCCATCTGCGTGAAATATTCATTAGTTCTCGGCTGTCGTGTCTCACTTTATCTAAAATGGGATGCAAATCCTTGCTAAAACAATTATGCAGCTTAGCGCTTCATTATTCTTGTCATTATATAAAATTGTCGGATTATACCAACTCACGTAATTTTTCCTTAAAAAATTCAGAAATAGAGATACAAATGTAAACGCCGCAAAGGCTTTTGGCAAACTGTTTCGGTCCCTGTCACTCGCATGCCCATTTAAATGAGAAAAGGAGTCTGAATTATTTATCTATTGCCCCAGTTTCAAGCTGCAGGGCTGACTTACTACAGAGAGATTGATAGATAAACTCTTTGTTTTCACACAAAATTATCACCAAATCATATTTAGAATATAACGGATTAAAAACGAGTGATTTCGTGGTATTTATATGCCCCAGATACTCAATAATGCCCTTTCGCGTATGTGCCTTGTTCGTATGCCTTTCGAATTCGGGCCCTATCGCATTATGTGCCCTTTCGCGTAATGGCGCTTTCGCTTTGACGTAGAAGACCTCTATTGGATTCTTGTTTAAAAAAAAAGGTAAAACAGTTTTTGTTATGTGGAACGGCTCTGATTCTGTAGAAAAGTTTAAGCTTTCAAACCGCATTACAATGAGGATTTTTGGCAGGCGATTAGTGCACAGAGCTTCGAGGAAACAAGGAACTAGGAATGGCGAGGATTCATAAAAGGGGTACAAGTCGAAGTCTGCAATGATGGAGATTACGTGACACTCAAACCTTAAATCTTAAATCTCCGCCGCTTGTGGCACTAGCTTATAAGATAGCTCTGTACTTGTTTTATTAGTAGTAGTTCGCGCCGAACTGAGACCTCGCGACCCCTATATCTTCACAACCCCTGGACCGATTCAGCTCATATTCGAACTTAAAAATTGTATTGAAATGAACTACTTGCCTACAAAATTTCATGAAGATCGGAACAACGGTTCGCAAGTTATCATACATCATCATACAAATATACACACAAACATACATACAAATGCCGATTTGTCCCAGTAAAGTCTGAGACCTTCGCTTCGCTCAGTCAATTATTTTGGTGTACACAATAACGAGTTTCTATCTATCTTTATGTTATATATCTGTGATATAAAAGGAGATGCATCTATGTAGGTTCCCTATAGGAAATAAAACGGCTGGACCGATTTTGATGAAATTTTCAGGAAATCTTCAGATTGGCCCAGCGGCTGATCCTGTGAAGCTTACTACCTACCCTTGCGAAGCCGGGGCGGGTTGCTAGCTCCCTCATAAAGATAATACACTAATAATAACTTATAACATTATTAAAATAGTCAAAAATAAATAAATACATTTGAATGAGAAAATAATAATAGCATCAACGAGGTGGGACCTATGACAGATTTTTCCTTAAATTGCTCATCGCTATCGACTTTTTTTGGAAGTCAGTTAAAAATGGCGAACGATGGAGCATGTCTTATAGGCAGGGCCAAAACGTTCCAAAATGTAACTTTCCGGAATGCAAACGACTTACCATAAAAAGCTTCACGAAGTCGGAGCGGTGAGTAGTCTTCAGGACATAAATTGCAACCCATGTTACAAGAATGTGCTACATCGTTCACACGATGTCTCTAGTTGAATTGAATTTCATACGTAAATTGTAGTATTCATACTATAATTTGTTATTTCGTACGTACACTAATTCAATTCAAAGATCGTACGGTTATATTACATTATGATACAAGTGTGGTTTGTTTGCTGTGTGTGCTATGATAATAGATGCTATACTCTCGGTTCTCTTATCGAATAATACCGCCTCGAGTGTAATACAAAACAAAACAAACAAAATAATTTATTCAAGGAAAAGTACATTCACGTTTTTACAGTCCCTAACCGCCAAACTGGGTGTTCAAAACCTGTGTCTTGGTAGTTAGTTCCTTCCATTTGTCTTAATACAAATTATACCAACGCACACGCGTTTCATACGACGTTTTTTGACAAACTTGCGAGGAAAAAACACACTTGAAACTTTGAACATTTCGTAGGCCGCTAGGTGTTTCCCTCTACATTTTGGTGGCAACGCTATCACTCGCGTCTCATGTCTCGATTAGTAATTCTCGCGGGGTCAAATTGACATATTGCTTTTCTTTCCTACTTGAAGTCGAATTTTTTGATAATAATCGACATCACAGTGAAAACGTTACAAACGTTACGTTGTACTGAATTTCACTATTGCCCGCTGCGTTTTTTTTAAATGTTTGTATTTGGTCATTCTTAGCAATGACTACACCACCTATGTACATTAGGGTGTCCCGTCCATGTATGAGATTTTTTTTCGAGATATGCTATCGCAAGAGGTGTCAAAAGTTGCGTAATTTTATACCGATTACGCAAAAGGTGGAAAAAATAGAATTGCGTGTCATCTTGAGGGCTCTACCGCACATTAAAGTTTTGTAAATTTTACGTTTTCACGGACTTTAAGCATACACCTAAAATGATACAAAAATCAAGTTAATAAGATATTTTAATAGCGAAATGAATGAAACAAAGCACAGGAAAACAAAATAAACAGAATAGAGCTTATAATAAATGACAAAAACTTAGAATTTAAACTTATTTTTGTGTCCAAAATTTGGTATTTCTACTCGAAATTGTAACCTGGTTCTAATAAAACCATCACTAGAAGTAGCGTCAGATACACATTGTGAGGCCTCTGTTAATAGTTTAATAGGTCCTTAGACAGTTAGTGTATGACAAAAAGTAAAGAATTTTCTATCAGCCATTCTTCATTAGAAATATGTCGAACGACCGGCGGTACTGTAACCTGGCACGAGTGTCACACAATAATTTCGAATTAAATGAGTTAAATATTCGTTACAAACCAAGTCGATGTCAGGCAAAACCGCAAAAGCTACAGCAGCAGCAGATCGCCTCGATAAGCCGTATCTATCACAGACCTAGCAATTGTTGTCAATGGCAACGTATTCCGTATTGCCGTTGAAATTGATGGCGCCTCTGTCAAGGGCGTGCTTGTTAGGATTGCCTCTGTTATCAAGTTACTTTTATGGGAAGATTCACGCACCGAATCTTCATACTTGCTTTAGTGTTCTTATGTCCTGGATTAACACAAAGGCTTTTTATCCCGGAAAAATATACTATTCCTATGATAGCGCATGAAACCGCAGGGCGCTGCCCGTCGCAGTTGGAATTGCAAGATCGATATTTTGAAATAAATTATACCAGGAATACAAAAGCGACGAGGAGGTCGCTTAAAAATAATTTTAGCGATATTGTATGCTGAACGGATCGACCTGAATTTTTGCATACAGATATAGCGTAAGGGTCGGAGAGTGACAGGCTACTCTTTATGTCGGGAAAAATTTATAGAATTTACCACGCAGGTATTATAATATGTATATAAACAAAATACACTCACTTCCCACCACAAATTCAAAAATAAAATTAATTTTTAGGACAAAAATAGTGACTGAAAACTCTGACTAAAACTAAAAAGACTGACTTCAAGACTACAATTAAGTACAAGACTATAATTAAATAAAAACAAACGAAGACCTTCAAAATATTAGTTAATTACTTCAAAACAAAGAGCATTAAAGCACAATCAACGTAATTATTGTTACTTATATACCTATTTACAATTTATAAACAGTTTTTTTTGAAATCGGTGCCAGCCAAGAAGGACAGTTTAATCCGGCAGCTGCAACAAATTTTCGAACGGCACGGGGCGGCGGTGCTGCTACTGCTTTTCTGGTCATAAACTAATAAGCTAGACGTGGTACGAACTAATCCAGGAGAGTCGTGATATATTGAACATCTCTGCCTATGCTAAGCTTAAATGTTATCCGAGAATCTCGTTTATGCTATGTCAAATAGTCTGCATGTACTCTGGAGCTAACTTATATAGTATTCAAACTTTATTACCAGAACCCCTCTAACACGTTCGGGAATTTAGTTTGCTCGTTCTAACGAAGTCTTGCTAGTAATATTGCAACAATTTTACATGTATTCGGGCGGTACTCCCAAACTTCAATGCTGGCGTCAAACGCTTGGCGACTTCGGCAAGCGCAAAACCTGTGTGTTCACTTT
Source organism: Apocheima hispidaria (assembly GCA_947579745.1). Lineage (NCBI taxonomy): Eukaryota > Metazoa > Arthropoda > Insecta > Lepidoptera > Geometridae > Apocheima > Apocheima hispidaria. The sequence continues at coordinate 5,930,238 of OX388149.1, read as the reverse complement.
TAGCAGATTTCTGCAATGTGGACAGATTCAACTAATTTTCTCCATGGCAGACCATGTAAACGTTTAATAAAGACTTGCAGTATTGAGCATATTTGAGAGTATTTAGTCTATAGTCGGAATATCCGACTCAATTTAACGTGAGTATTCCCGTTTAATTAAAACAAAAAGTATTTAACAAGTTCTTTGCTGTCTTCCATTCCAATAAAGGACGCTTCACGAAACTTTTTTTAAGCTAAGTGACAAGTCGCTCGTATGTGGTAATTCTCATGCTTGCCAGTAACGGTTCAATGCAACCCAGAATTTCGTACTTGAATTGTTAAATTTATGTATTTATGTCAATTCAGAAACCTATGCTTTCAGAAACTTTGTGTTTTGGCAACAATAAATTAAAAAGTTAACGAATCTAGGACACTGCAGCTGGCTGGGCTCAGTTGTTATATCTGATTATCAGCTCTATGGTCGTGTAGCTCTTACCAGCAATGTTCGACTAGAACGCTACTTGTGTCATTATAACACTAATTATTAATATTTGTGGGCTCACGCACTCTAAAATAAATTAGCTAGACACGAGCAAAACGTTCAACACTTGCTAGTGCAATCAAGTGCGAAAATATATTTTTATAAGGGTATCAGTAGAAGTTATCATACTCGAAATAACCTTTTAATTAATTTATGCAATAAAATATGTACTTGTTTCGCGTATCTACATGTTTTGATACTCGACGCTTCTGTAAACTTTCCTAATCGCCTGTTAAGCTGCTGAGTGCCATGACTCACCTCTAGTTTACGTTTCACCGGTGTATTTTTATCTTTGATCAGACTGGCCGGGTTTGTTTAGCCGACAATCTACGCCTATCGTAACAATAGACAATTCTAGTTCTGAAGTCAAGTTATACTAGTGAGGGGTCGTCCATAACTGGCTTAATGTTTTTCATCTAGATTTTTGTCTTGATGTTTTCGTCTTCTTCCGGGTGTGATATTTTCTGAGTTTCAGAGTTATTGTGTATTTTTGCGTTACAGAATACTTGCATTTTTGAACATCCAATGTGATACCGCCTTTTGAACCTCACGTGACACCCCCTTAACTGGAAGTCGATAATGTAAAATAGAGTTATTACAGTTACTATGCATGGGCGCATAAAACTATGGGCATAAGTAAACAATAGTACATTTTTCACCGAGGGGAGAAAGTGACCGATTACAAACGAGGATTAGTTTGATGTCCGAGGCGCAGCCAAGGACCTTAATTCACACGAGTTGGGAATCGCACTCTCTTCCGAGCAAAATAAAAAGCAAAACAAATAGTAAACTCAGATAAATAAATCAAAAGCGAGCGAACATTGCGCGCGATTTTAAAAAAGCATTTGGCCAAAATCATAGGCCAACCACCAGGGAACAGGCAGCAGCGTCCTCTTAGTAAATATAACAACAATAACGTTGAACATTCTGCGATCTCCAAGCCGTATGCTGAGCGTGGGTATCATGGTAACCATCTAGCTATAGATACAATTATCATGACGTCAAGTTATTTAAAAAAAATAAAAAATTTGCTTTGGTTGTGAGTTGGTTTGGTCCATTATAAAAACCTATATATAATGATCAACATTCTATAAATGAATAAACCAAGGCGTCGCTAAAAATGCTAGTGTATGTATTGTGTTATATAAAATGCTTAGTAGCATTATACATAGCCACATGAATCGTTTTAGCATTGCAAAAAGGAAAGAAAATAACGAATGATTCGTGGGTACACCGTCCCGAACGTAGGTCGGGCCGGTGTACCCGCGTTGATCTAAGGTCTGTCGTTAGGAGAATGCCATTGTTTTTTTTAAATAACTTTAACATTATTCTAAGGCTAATAAGGAACTAAGTCGAGAAAAAGATAGCGCTATTATATACACATCCGCGTGCAGATGAAAGGAGATAAATACAACATAACCAGGAAATCAATCAAAAATCTTTACTCAGCCATCGTTCGGTTCGGAGATCTGGTAAAAATGTATGTTCAAAGATTTTCTTACATCAAAAAAATAAAAAAACATTTTTCTATATATGTAATATCCCCCCTTCTACATAAATAATGAAATGCAGAACAAAAAAAAATGGGTTGGCTTGTGACGTGAATATTTCTATGACGAAAAGAAACTTAGAATATCAGTACTGTGTTGCGCGCAGTTACATTAGTGTTATTCTTGGTGTGAAATACATTATTATACGTGTATTTTCGCTATAAACTTGTAACTTTTTCGTAACAAAGTACAGCTACGTAGGTCTCTGTCACTATCGAACGTGTACGAACGAAGCGGTAATAACTTTTGCAGAATGCCACGTTCCCACCGCTCTAGCTGTTAAATAGCCATTTACCAAGTTTTGCATCGTTGCGGTCTCAAAAACTTCATCGGTTTGCCACTTCAAACTCGATCCAAAGTTGCACAGATCTGGTGTGAACCGAGCCTTGATAAATAAGCTTTGCTTTAAGTTTTCGAATACGATTTACTCGAAGATCGTCGATGTATGAGTAGACTGAAGCCGAAATGGGGAGCAAAGATGCTTAAGCTTCATGGGGTATCATTATGCAAGGTCTTAGTTTACGCAATTCAAAAACATTTTACACTTCAAAAAAAAACCTTCGTAAACGATGCGGGCCGTCCTCATGTGTGCAAGCCTTTATAAGTATAACACATTGGTACAAAACTCGAAATAATTTCAAATGAAAGTAGCTACGGCAAGAGCTTTAGTCATGTTCACTCTATTCGTGACTGTACTATGAACACCTACGATACGTGTAGGTACCTACATCGCTTATCTTCTCTCTCGCTACAGCCAAAAGTAGGTAGATAATTATTGTATTATAGGTTTTCAGACATTTCGTGGTCAATCCTAACTAATATTATAAATGCCAAATAACTCTGTGTCTCTGTCTGGGTGTTTGTCGCTTTCCACGGCTAAACGGCTGAACGGATCGACCTGAATTTTTGCATATATATAGCGTAAGGGTCGGAGACGGACATAGGCTACTTTTTTTTTAGGTCCACGTGAACGAAGTCGGGGGTAAATTAATAAATAAATAAAAAAACGTATTTTTATTACTTGTAAGAAATCTGTGTAACAGGAGGCGCTCATTTGGCAAAAATATTGTAGTTCATAAGAACATCTCATTTTAAGAGCTGTCCGTATTCCTCGAAGATTACCTACACAGTTGAAAAAAAAAGATGTCATTCCAATATTCTCAATTTCTCCAAAACATCATTTTATTAAGACAAGATTTTTAATATCATGTGTTTAGTATTCGACGTTTTACTTTTTTAATCGGTTAATTGGATAATTTTCGTAATTTTTGGTTTATTTTTGAGTTGATTGGCTACCAATCTTAAATTGTACTATGAAAACTGACGTGGTTTTGATACATTTTGTTTTAATAAAATAATAATAATCCTTGATAAAGGTCACCGAATGTGATCGAAACTATAGTCGGAATAACCGACTCAATTTAACGTGAGTATTCCCGTTTTATTAAAACAAAATCTTAAATTGCTTATACATATATCAATCAAAATATGCTATATTAACGATACTGATTGCGTGATAAAAATTTGCGCTCTACTTAAAAAGTTACCCTGTATAATTTCAACGTCAATGAATAACAAAAGAAAAGTCTTGATATAGAGAAAACCCCGAGTCTAAAGTCGCCGGTATTCTGGCGTCCTAGAGGTAATTTGGCTCACTTTATAAGAAACTAGTTGTTACCCGCGATTTCTTTTGCGTGGACGTACAAAAAAAGTAGCCCATGTCCTTCGCTGACCCTTAAACTATATCTATGCAAAAATTCAGTTAGATCCGTTCAGCCGTTTACCCGTGTTAACGCGACAAACACTCAGACAGAGAGACAGAGTTACTTTTGAATTTATAATATTAGTTAGGATGTCGTGAGAGTGAGAGTGACAGAGATAATCCCGAGCGCGCTAGTTCCAGGTTCCAGGCGTTAACGTCATTCATCCCTATTAAGTTCGGACCAACCATCGCGTCGAGAAGGCGATGTGGCAGCTAACAAAGTTAACTGGGGCTCGTCAGTCTAGTTACACTTACCGTTGGCCCTGATAGTATTAGGATAACTTAACGAGTTACTCTGTGTGATATCATTTTAGTATCCCTAATAAAGTGTTGTGACCTAAGCAAATTTATTTGACATACTAGTTGTTACCCGCGACTATGTTCGCGTGGATATAACAAAAGTATCCTATGTCCGTCTTTGTGATATACAGTAACTCCTTATCAAATTTTATTAAGATCCGTTCAGCCGTTTAGCCGTGATAACGCGACAAACATCCGGAGAGAGAGACAAAGTTAGTTCCTATAGTTCGCTAGATGGTGCTAGTTGGCCATATTTGCGCATTTTTTGACGTTATGTATAGACTGACAGTTGTAATGTAGGGAGTTCTAAATCGCGCAAGCAAAGTTTTTTCCTCGAGACTAACGTATTCATTTTTATACCTCGAAGCTTTTTTGGTCCTGATACGACTGCGGCTATATTCCTCTGCATTATAATATTAGTTTAAGTTATTAACTATTTTATCTACTACTTTTATCTATTTATTATTTAATTACAAGTCATTTTTACATAATCACTAAAATATCAACAAAAATACAAATAAAAATAGCAAAACAATATTTTTGTCAAACGACAACAAATAGATTAATGCAATGTCAAGTACAAAATTATGTATTGCTTATTTAAGTGTCACAGTTTGCTAATTATTTTTGTACCTACCTTATAAAAATAAAATAAAAATAAAATAAAATATCAATCTAACTAATGATTTAGTAATCATTCCCGAAATGTAAAAAAAAAATTAAAGCAAAGGCAGCATTAGAATTAATCTATTGTCAAAGTGAACAAACGTTTCAGAAACCCGAGGAGACACGAAATAATACATGTTCGAAAACAATACGAACCATCGACATTATTTTATCGCGTTGGCGTGGTGTTCTGTAAACCACTTGTCCACTGTGTCTGCGGTATGCTAGTAGGAATTGTCGGAAGCACTTTGCTCGAGTGCACCGGAATGCAGGAAGCGGCTATTTACGAGTAGCTACCGTTGAATGTCACCACAGGTGTTTTGCAAACTAGAAAGTCTACGTGTTACATCGCTGATAAACTGAGCATTCGTTATAATTAGCATTATAGCTACTTTTCTCTTATGACAAGTAATATAAAATGTTTTATAAGAAAAACTTTCGATGAGCATTCACTTGAAAATTATCAGTAAAATGCTCGTAACGATGCATATGGCTAGTATTTATAATAGTAATATATATATATATATATATATATAGCCATATGCATCGTTACGAGCATTTTACTGATAATTTTCAAGTAGTCAATCAATATATATATATATATATATATATATATATATATATATATATATATATATATATATATTACTATTATAAATACTAGCCATATGCATCGTTACGAGCATTTTACTGATAATTTTCAAGTGAAGTATTTATAATAGTAATATATATATATATATATATATATTACTATTATAAATACTAGCCATATGCATCGTTACGAGCATTTTACTGATAATTTTCAAGTGAATGCTCATCGAAAGTTTTTCTTATAAAACATTTTATATATTTATATTTTATATATATATATATATATATAATATAATAATAATAATAATAGAGCAACAGTATTATATACCTTCAGTCTGATAATCTTTGTATAAAACTTAGTCACTCTTAACCACATACCATTGGAAGAAGCTGCCTTTTGCAACACAGTTTTAAACTAACGCAAAAGGCAAAGCTATCACTTGTATTTAACCTTAGTTTTATATTTTGGAAATAAATTATGTTTATGTTATTAATTATTCAGTTCGACAACTATGAAGACGGCGAACGCTCGATGTTTTGTAAACCCGTAGGATTAACAGCGCCATAGCTTAAGATAATTCTAGCCAGCCAGCCAGCCCAGCTAACATGATACTGAAACACAGATCACATTTAGATTCCTCACTCACGCTCCTCCTTCCCTCCTCCTTTGCTCTCGCTTCCTCGCTCGCGTTCGGAGCGCACCTCCCTTCGGTCTAAATAGTCTTATAAAAATCTACTATCATTTGTTCATTGCTGCAAGTAGGCGTGCCCTCGAGATAGCCAATGAGATCGTGGTCGCAATCCCCGCAACCCGCGCTTTTCTCCGACTTTGGAGACTTATTTTGTCGAAATAACGATATCGTAATGCGACATCTAGTATGATCTGTGTACTGAAAGAACCATAATTTCAACGGTGTCCCATGCAGGTCGCGCTGTTATTGTTTTATTATCATAAGCAAGCATAATAAAATTATAACTATCACGTTTCAGGCGATCTATGACATGCTCGGCGCTTGCTCAAGTAACCGGCCTGCGGACTCGGCTGAAGAACGCGCCAAGAACATCTTTGCAAAGATGGACGAGAACAACGACGGACAGTTGACGCAAGACGAATTTCTCAAGGGCTGTCTGCAGGATGAAGAACTGTCCAAAATGCTAGCGCCCTAAGCGCCCGTGTGATCCACTATTACCGCGATGAGATCACGTCGGCCACAAGATTCCAATACCCTGCCCCCCCCCCCTCCCCCGCCCCCCGCCTATTGCAACTTCTATACTCACAATTAAAGAACCGACGGCGTTCTGTCCCAAGGGCAAGCGACGATAAAACAGTTTTATTTCTCCGGCAAAAGTAGGTATGGTATACGATAAATCGCGTTCCGACTAGTCGAGTTTCGGACATTAAAATTTTGCACTACCGATAGTTCCTTCGGAGTGTTTATAAAAGATTGTGGTAATTAGGTACGTGATAAACAATTAAGACTTTTTGAGAGCGTTTTGAAAGTGATCGAGTAACGTCATTCTCGTATCGGTGGCACAGCGCGGTCAGTAACCAAAAACTTCGAAAAATATAAAGTTCAAAAATTTACCGCATCCGAAAAGGATTTATAAATCCTTTTCTGTGTTTCGCGCAAACACAGAAAGGTGCCTTACACGCACAAGTTTATTCTACAAACTTATCGAGAGACAAAGAGCAACTAAGTATTCAATAAACACGATAATTTAAAGAAAGCATATGAAAACGATTTCCAAATAATTCTGATTGATCCAAATAATTCCCGAGATATTTATTAGTAAAACTGGTGTAAAACATAGCTCGTGTAAAAGTCATGAAAGAATTGATTGTTGATTGCATCCGAGTGCTTATAGTAGGCAGTTTTTGCTCGAATGGACCCAGTGCCCCGTTCCGTGAGGTGCTTATTGCCATGATTGTTAGGTTCAGCAGACACCTTATCAAACCCCTTATCGCACGGCGATACGGTTAGTGGTCGCGCAGTATTGTCGGCTAAGCCTAACAATCACGGTAATAAGCACCTCACGGTACAGGCCCAGATCACGGTTCGTATATTCGACAAGGCTAGAGGGTCGTGCGGTCCTCCACGCCGTTCTACACAACCGATGCAAAATAGAGCTGTGCTTCTGAATCCTGACGTCGTATTAGTCGATTATTAAGTGAAAAAAGTATTTTTAAATTTTAAGATAATTCAGATAACGGAAATTAAAATTCATTGGTTAAAGAATGTCCATTTCTTTATAAAAATAAATGTGTAAAAATCGTAATTAAAATGTCTCTGTTGCTGTCGGATTGTCAACTTTTCTAATCGTATATGTCCAAACCTTTCTATAGTAGAAAACGTACGATTTCCTCTACGACACTTTGGTCCATGCCCTTATTGTATCCGACGAAGGATTTTTATGATATAGCACAGTATAAACTCTATGTCAATCTTCAACTTTTACTATTAAGGTAACATTTAGTGTAGTTGCGTACGAACGGAATCGGTCAGATTGTTGTCTTGTCACTGCACTGGAATCAAGCAAGCATCTCTCGGAAGTACCGTACACAGTGTATGTACAGTCGTACCAACCCAAGCTCGCTACAATCTGGTCAGTTCTGTCCATTTCAACTATGTATCTACGTGGAACAGTGAATTTTATAAATATTATAAACAAATTTTTACCTTATCGTTTGTAAGATCGGTGTTATTTATTAAGTGTTCGGTGTTATTCGTTACTTCGTCAGGGATCTATTTTTTACTGCTCTGTCTCCCGGCTTCTCCTCGTTTTATTTCGCACGCTTCATTTTTCTTGTTTTCGATCACGGCTACTGGAGCCGCTATTCCGATCCCTAATAATAATAATCTTCGTTTGATATTTATGAAAACACGTCATTTTCCCACTAACTGTGCCTTCTAGTTCTCTCTGTACTAAATACTTTTTTTTACTGAACTGTTTGTCGAACGTCAATGCTCATTATTATCCACGTCCTCGATGCAAACAAACCCCCTATCTTATTTTCACGCATGTTATATTAATTTTGATTTGGCACAAGAGTGATCAGATTTAATTTACAATTATTTGTTGTGACACCTTTTTTTTTTGTAATACTGAACGTAACCTAATTAAAATTACGTTAAAAGCTTTGCAAATGCGACATAATGATGTCGATTATGTCGGATCATTTTATAAACTTAATTTTATTCTAAATTTAACAGATACTATTGAAATTACTACAGAAAATAATTGCCATCCTTTTTTGACATGTTAAAATGAAAAGACACGCAGATAATTTTAATCTTCTCAGATTACAACATAATCGGCGTCATTGTTCGATTCGAGAATAAAACTTACGCAGTATTAAACTATTATTTAAAAATACTTATTCATTGGGATAGGGGATTATTTTTGGACCGGACTGGGTTAATAATGTATGGAGCTGAGACATTCACCTTTCACGTTTGACCTTGGCTTTTATTAAAATAGTGTGTCTAATTGAGTGTTGTTTAAGTTTAATTCGCCAGAGTGGTCAAACTAAACGAAAAACAAATTGTTCAGAGTCCTAGTCCTCCCACGTTGTTTAGAATATAATAGTTGTTAATTCTTAGTGTATAGCTGTGCCATGATTACCTTTTGTTCTTTTTTAAATGGCCACAGCACTTTAAGGGTCGCGATTTAATCCATTGTTTAGTGACGGCTACTTAGGTTAAATTAGTTTTCAGTGCATTATTAAATTAGGTTAAAAATTTGAAACGAATTTTTTAATTAGCGGCCGTAACGCACAATTAAAAATAAAGCACAAAAAGCATTTGGCAGTTTGCTAATCGACACCTAGTGTTAAATTTTAGTTAATTTAGTATACCACGATGATGTACACTGAGAAAAAATTGTATTAAAATAAATACAACCCTTATGAAAAGTTATTGTATATCACTGATAACGCACTGGAGTGCACTGGAAACTAAATTGAGATTTTGTTAGTGTTGAAACATTCCATAATATTGAAAGCAGTATGATAATAGTTTGTAATTTTAATACTATAACCTAAAAACTTTTTTTTAATCCCTTGATTTTTAGAAAATTGTTTTCTTAATACACGCTTATTACAACTGTAGGATAGTATATTCTATTAAGCTTCGTAATGGTTTACGTTTTTGAAACCTTTCATTATGTATTTTTAATACTACTTAAATTTGCAGTTAAAAGTAGTGTGTACAATCAAAACTGAGTCTACATATTTATGTACTTACAAATAATTCATGTAGAAAATCAACAACAAAATCGACTGAATTTTATACAAGTAGGGAAGAGGGATCAAAAATACTCATTTTGGGCCTGAAGGTAGCTGTCGCACACAGGGTGTTAGAAACATATCACAAAATTAAAAACCTTCATCGGGATTTTTAAATCGAAAAGGGGTATTTAATTTTAATACTATGTTCCTTTATCACGTCTAAGACGTCGATCTCAAGACTAGATAGTGGTCGGTCGGCTTGCGTCGCCTCGAGGCTCGAGTGACCAACTCGCACCACGGTCTTCGTAGTCAATTATTGCGTTCAGTTCTTACGACCGTTGTTTTGTTATGGTTTCAACGTGCCGCGACCCAGGCCTATGTGTCAGTTTCTATTTATATTATATGTGGCTACTTGGTGGCCGATAGTTGTTAGCGATAATTCTCGCTTAGCCTCCTTCATCTTACTCGGCGATTTCCCCTCGAAACAACTAGCGCGCTTTTTTGACTTCATACTGATTGGAATTCCCATACGTAGTCATACATAACGTTTTTCAAAATTACTCTGTACGCTTTATGTGGTAAGATAACTTGAACTTTTTAAAAGTCTTCAATTATATCAAGTTTTGTGCATCAGATTGTATTGCAACAGTTTTGACTCGCTCTAATTTTAAATAATTTCATTAAAAAAAAAACTCAATAGATAATTTAATAAAGGACGATCTGAAAGTATACCTACTGATTTAATTAAGAATTATGTATTAGTAAGTTTATCATGTCAGTATATAAACTATAATAAGTTCGTTGTAAGTTACCGTTTGTTCAGTTAAGCTTATAAAGCTTCATTAATAAGTGTCTCTATTTTGAATTGTTATTCATCATCGTATTATGGAGTCGTTATCTATCTTCACACTCTTGATTCAACTATACTTTGTAGATTCTGTAGTATTTACTTACTAGTATGCTTAGAGCACTAATCATTTTTAAACGCGGTGTATTATTTCATTTTAAAGTACGTGTACTAGATAGGATTTATTCGTAAGATATTACTGTAATTTAGCTGCAATAGGCGCACAATCCGTTAGATTTATTCCCATAGAACGTGTCCCCGTAGATTTTTCCAATTTAAATTGCAATAAAACATTAAATCCAGGAACACATTGTAATCGACGTTTTTTTTCAACTTATAAAAATATGTTTGTCTCTTTCGAAAACTGATTTCAATTGTTTTATCTGAGCGGGGCTTATACGATAATACTCGTAACATCTACGTTTATATATGAATGACACCTTAAGCTAAGTTTTCACTGGGTTCTGAGCAAATGTTTTGAACTTAAAAATATGTATCCTTACAAAGTTTGATCGCTTTAAACGTTTTCATTCACGAGCGAATGAAAACGTTCACGTTATGAATGAACAGTCATAACTGTTCAGGATATTTATTATAGGTGAAAACGTAGCTTAAGTTTACTGAAACATATACGTATAAATCCTGTTCATATTGCTAAGAATATCTAAGTCTGAGTCGTTTTATTTAAACTAAAAATTGTCATATACTCAACAAAATAAAATATTTAATTTTATTGTGTATATTTAACCGCCACTAAGGCATTTTGTAGTCATAGATTTACCAACACAGAGTTAGGTGAACAAATTCATGAAAAAAAGGGTCCGAGTTTTAATAACGATTTATGTAATCCTTTTTTTTTTTTCATATTATACATACGTAATTATAACTGTAATGTTTAGGTACTTCAATATTATTATTACTGTCTTAGAACTTGAATAGAAATACCGACAAACTAATTTTAAAACTCGAGAAACGTTGACAATGCCAAATTGTAACCATTTTCGTTTACTTTTAGCGTTTTAACACAGACTACTTAATGGTTAATTGGTTACCATGGTTTTAGTTCGGTAATGTATGAGCGCTGACTAAGTCTATGTGTTTGTAAATCTATGATGTTACTACACTTGTAATAGACGGAACGACACTTTGTCCCGTTTTCTGTTGTATTTTTAAGAATACACAATTTTTAATGATTCACATTTTGCCTATTCATGTATAATTATAAAATTATAAAATCTAGTCATTATTTATTGGACTCGTCATTGTAGTGCTTACATCGATACATTCAGTACCTACTCTGATATGAACAAAGAGATCAATTGAACCTCGGTCCCGACGAACAATTTTTGAAATTAAATTTCAAATTTTCTTTTCTCAAATATTGAATTGAAAAGAGACGTAGATAGTTTTAGTATTAATTGTCGGGTATCTTTTACGGTTCATATCGGTTAACGGTAAAATTACATTGCAGTAAATTAGATGTAGAAGAAAAGCGTCTCCTTAAGGCCACTACTCCTGTCCTAAGTTGTCTCGCTCGCGCGTTTTTACACTGTTGAAGTTATAAAATCACAGAGAGTTAATCTACAAAATATAAAAATAATTGCGTGATAGCAAAGAGAGAGAGGGAGAGAGAGCGAAATGCATGAAAGCGGCCTTATTACCCAATTACACTAAGGAGTTTGTTAACGTTAAGTAAAATAATAACTCATTAGTGGGCGTGAAAATGTACATGATAGCAAATTTATTATGAATATTAATTAAATGCGTTCTTAAGAACATGTATTATATGGACAAGCAGTAAAAGCATCTAGTAAAAAATAGACAACAAGTGGTCTAGCATTAAAACTAGCTTTGTAGGATTTTTACGTAGATTATGAAGCGTGTTTCTATGAAGGATTTTTGCAACTCCAATGTGTGTGTATGTCAGTGTGTGCGTGTGTGTGTTATGTATTTGAGCTAGTGCGTGAAGTTGAAGTGAAGAAGAATATCAATACTACAGTAAAGGTTCGAGGCCAAAACCTTTTTTGTATAAAAATGCTCTTAACTGAATATATCGATGTGAGTTGTTAGACAATTTATCATTTGCTTTCATTTCAACAATCATTGAATGGTAAAGCGATATTTATGTTCTATAAAGCCACATTTCTAACATTGAGGTTTTAAAAGGTTAGGTGCAAACAGGTGAGTAGTATTCCTTTTGTCTACGACTAGACGTATGTTTTATTTAACGTTTATGTTTCAGGACGCAAGAGTTGATTGACTAAAAGAAAAAAAATTGTGCAGCACATCTTAACGTACTATACAAAAATAAATCAATTCCACAAAAATGGGTAAACAAAATAGCAAACTGAAACCAGAGGTCCTAGAAGATTTGAAGCAAAATACTGAATTCTCAGGTTTGGTATACGTCTTTACTAGCACTACTGCGCGGTTATACTCGTACCTACTAGTAAATCCTACAGGAACTGTATCCTACTGTATACTTTCGGGATAAATGGTGGCATCAGCACCAGAGATTAGAATAAACTGTTGTCGTTGAGGTAAATGAGGTGTGAGGGTAATGTTTCCAGCGTAATTACTGGGCATACAGATATTAAACATCTAACATCTCAGGGTGACGAGCGCAGTGCATTGCCGCGTATAGTTTTGAACTGTTGAAGTTCAAAATTCTGGGTGGCACTGAACTGTTATGGGCAAGCGTTACGCTTAACATCAGGTGAGCGACTTGCTCGTCTCGTCACCGAGTAACATGAAAAAGAAAAAGAAAAAAAAGAAAATAGGTATGAAGGAAGGTATCTTATGCCCTGGATCAACACACATGCGTTGATCCATATTAATTTGTTACTAGCTGCGACCCGCGGTTTTACCCGCTATTCTACAGAAACCGAATATTTTTTCGTGATAAAAAGTAGCCTATGTGTTAATCCAGGGTGTAAGCGACCACCAAATTTGATTCAAATCCCTTCAGCCGTTACAGAGTTGAACGGGAACAAACATAGTTACATACTGACATACTTACCTAGTTACTTACTTACATACTTACACAGACACAAACTTTCGCATTTATATTATTAGTGTGAAGTGATAACAAACGCTCGATTAAATCATGCGTTACCTTACGGGCCTTTATCGATAAACTGTATCTATAACTAAACCTCTAATGTTTTTCCGCTGCAATATCGCGTCTAGTTCAATAGAAATAAGGTACAAATTGGTCATAAAACGTATTTTAACAAAAGCCTTTAACTGCCAAGCGTTGGGATTTGGTAACCCACCCTTTTCCTAAGGGGAGGCATTAGACCAGCAGTGGACGTCTTATGACTGCAGATAATTCTGCATCGGCTTTTAAATAACCCGGCTGAGATATGGGCCTGCACTCGAAGGGTGATTGATTAGGCCATATCCACCACGCTGGCCCGGTGCGGTTTGGCAGATTTACATACGCCATCGAATTTCTCTCCGGAAATATGCAGGGTACCCTCACGATGTTTTCCTTCACCAAAAAGCCAGTGGCATATCCGTAAGTAAATTCCAAAGAGCTCATTAGTACGGGCCCGCCCGGTTCGAACCCACGACCCCATGGATGTAAGGCGAGCGTGCTCTCAATGAGCTACCACGGCTTGCAAATGATTACCTAACCTAAAATATAACAGGGTATAATGTGTAATTTAGTACATTCTGAAAAATTTTACCATTACGCATTATGTGGCAATGTATACTTCAATAAAAATCAAAAATTCTAATAAATTTGAAATAAAAATTATGTTCTAATTTGCTATCCCCGACAGATCTTTAAAAACTTTGTATTTATATGTAACAAATAATTCATTTAATCAACATACTCGGACTAAAATTAAGTTAAGCATTTATGATAATAGTGTGAATCTTACTGTAGTCCAAATCTATAGTATAGATTTTTGTAATATTTGCTTACTATGTTCATTTAATCATCATTTATCATCATCATCATCATTTTAGTAATTGGTGGATATTGCTGTGGGTGGCATAGTTAATAATTAATCTTTAGTGCTTTAGTTTTAGTTAATATATACTGTGTCACTGTTTATTGTCCCAAATAAATAAAATAAAATAATCACGAAACATCGTCCACAGAATGTATTAACAAAATAAATCTCCAATATTACAGATGCAGAAATACAAGAGTGGTATAAAGGATTTCTAAAAGATTGCCCCAGTGGACACTTGTCTGTTGAAGAGTTTAAGAAGATATACGGAAACTTTTTCCCATACGGCGATGCCAGTAAGGTATGTGCGTTACTCATACTCGGTAATAGTTCATTATTTGAAGAAAATACAACTACGAATTAATTTGGTCTTGCAGTGATAGACCAAATAAAGTCAGTCATGTCAAAAATATGAAATTTATCTCAAAATATGAATAAACATTTCTACTTAAATATTTTCACATTGTTCGAAAAAAGTAATGTAAAAACCTTGACGGCAACGGGGCGCTAATGTGCTTTCTCTATTTGTAGCTTGGAATCGCATCTGCTCACATTTTGCAACTTCGTCCAAATATCATCGATGATCGTTGCGTTCGTCCATCAATTACTCTCTTTTTGCCGCTGCAGATAGATATGTACCATTACTGAAAGATTTCTTTTCCCTCAGTTTGCAGAGCACGTGTTCAGGACATTTGACGCGAACGGGGATGGTACGATAGATTTCCGGGAGTTCCTTTGCGCGCTGAGCGTCACTTCGCGCGGCAAGCTAGAGCAGAAACTCAAGTGGGCCTTCTCTATGTACGACCTTGACGGCAACGGATACATCTCTAGACAGGAGATGCTCGAGATCGTCACCGTAAGACTTTTTATGATAGTTTCTTCACGTGCCAAAGACACACTCTCACACACTCGATCACACTACCTCATATTTAAAAAAAAAACTGCATTAAATTTGGTCCAATCAAGGTAGTAAAGACAGACATAGACGTCAACCCTTTAACGAGACTTTAACCCCTTCGAGGGCGTACAAAAAGTTGTACGCCCTCGAAGGTAGCGATATATACATCCAAGAAAGTGCTTAGACACTTTACCAACTGGATTGAACTTAGAGTGGTCGTGACGTCACTTGCAGGCGTCGGGTACGCGTAGCTATAATAAAGAAGTTCTAGAGTGATGCAGATGATCAGCGACACAGGAATTGATGCTTGCATGTTGACGACCGCTACCGGTGTCCTTACTGATTCCTCGTTAGAGATGTCGTGCACCGTCCGTGGCTACGGTCAGCAGCGAACGATGGAGCCCTTTAAATCCAGCCTTATTCTAAATTCGAGCCTAGGACAACGAATAGCAACAACGACAGCAACAGCAATTGGTTGCAGTAACAATACAATACAATATAACATTATTATACACTAAAACAGACAAACTTAAAAAACAATAATATTTAAAAAACGGTAGTATAATGGGCGGCCTTATCGCCTAAAGTAACAGTAAGTAGTAACATTCTTTATTCCGCTTTATATATAATTCCCCAGCATCCACCCAAAAATGGAGGAGCGTGGTTCTAGATCGCTATCGTATTTGTTCCGGTGGCGTAGAAATTTATCAAAATAATGCTTAGAAAATTTCTCAAGGCAAATCTCTTGCCGGTCTCTCGCCAAACTTGCCGGTTGTAACATGGAGCATGGAGTGTTAAAATTTAATGCGCTACAACTCTCCAAAGTGTGCTCGGTTCATGCCATGTGCGTGAACAATGAACAAGACGGATGTGCTATCTTATCGATAGCTAACGTTTCCACATTGAAATATTCTAATCTAGAACTTTGCGCCACTCCCAAAGATCTTAAAGGAAAAGGTATGTTCCTCCGAACATTTGCGTCCCAGTATGTTTGGTACTTGAAAAAGTTTCGCCATCTGCCGAAATCTACTAATTACGACCATTCACTCTCAAGTAAGTACGAAATTGGCGTGAGACTGGGTTCAAACTGGTTTAAGAAGGTCCTTTGGCCCGTTCCTTGACATAGTCTTAGTTAGGAAGATACGGTCAATTCCGTCGATTACATGTAAACTCGCTAAACTAAACTTAGTGCTATTGCTGTCGGAATCGACGCGTAGTTTACACGGAATCGACGCCATTATGTCACAAAAGTCATTGTTTTATTATTAATCTAATGACGTCTAGCGCCACCTGTCGTTGAACTAACGATCGACTTTACCGTTTTTCAGGCTATCTACAAAATGGTCGGGTCAGTAATGAAAATGCCGGAAGACGAGTCGACGCCCGAGAAACGGACCGACAAAATATTCCGCCAGATGGACCGAAACAAGGACGGAAAACTCTCGCTCGAAGAGTTCATAGAGGGCGCTAAAAGCGACCCCTCGATCGTTCGCCTGCTTCAGTGCGACCCCCAATCTCAGTGATAAGCAAGATGCTAAGCTCGTATGTACGAGTTCCCATACGGTCTATCCACACCTACGAACCTATTGGAATATCCACCCTATTACCATGCTTGTAAGAGCTAGTGCGCGATGTGAAGCGTTAGTTACACACCAAGATGTGGCGTTTGTCTTGATGTCTGATTGGTCCTAATCTGCTTACTTACAATGAGCCGTTTCCATGTTTGCCGGTTATGCCGTTTTACTTATTCTATCAATAAATTAAGTTATTTTCATGCAAAATAGATGGCGCGGCAATAACAATAACCGTGAAATATTATATTTCACTTCAAATAACAGAACTCGTCTCTAGCTTGTGACATTACTTGAGAAGCCGAAATAGAAGAGAAAAAAAAAGCAATATCCGTTAATGCGGATTTAGGCGGCTCATTTTTGCAAAAATGAGCTGTCTAAGTAAAACGTTTCATCTTTCATTTATTTATTTTTATTGATGTGCCTTTGTGATGAAAGACACGGACCACCTTGACGCTTTCATCGACATCGGTCTTTCATCGGACATCATCATCGACTAGTCTCCGTGACATTGTGAGAAAATGAATGGAAAAATTGACAAATACTTGACATTAATTCACCATATTTATTATGAAGTGTAAATAGAAGAATTAATTCACTGTTCATCATTCACTAAAGGATTTTTGGATGAACCGTCTAATTCCAATACTTAATGACAATACACAGTTGACGGATATTGTTAAAATACTAACTTGCAATCTATTTTCGAAACTGAATTTAATGACGTCTCATAAAGGAAAACGGTTCATTGTGATTCTTATATTCTACGAAATAGGGTGCAGCTGTAACATCTTTTAAAGCGTTTAAAACGCCATAGTAAGAGCGCAACAAATACGAAAGCTGATTTATTAGCTGGCAAAATACAACTTTCGAAAGTACATCAGTATAAATGATAATATTTTTATTTCGAACTCGGAATACCTTATGAGCAGGAAACCAACATTGGCCGTCTCTCAATCGCACATTCAATATTTTTAAATATCTACAATATAATATTACAGAGGGTGAAATTGGAAAATTTAAAAAGTTAATTTGCTAATTTTGTAGACAGGGTGTGAATTTCCAAAAATTGTTTTATTTGTCAAATATAATAATTTTCAAATGTCAAAAACAATACAGTCAACTATAAATAAAACATCAAGTGCATGAAAGGTCACTCAAGTAACAATACTACAATACCCACCCGTTACTGTTCCCGGTGCAAAGGTAACGCTCCCCGCATTGCCGTGATGAATGCCAACGGTCAACTTTTCCACCAGCAACGAGCCAAGGCGGGAGTCACCTGAATTTTCTGTCAGCCTATGGTCCTATCTCGGCCAGCGAGCTCTTCGCTTCTGCTCCCCAAATGCACATTTTGAATGAGCCGTTTTCCTTGTAGACATTTCATCCCATTCAATTTCTTTCATCCAATATAGATGGCGTGGCAATCGTTAAACAGTATCCGTCATAGTTGACGGAATCTATAAGCAATATCTGTCGAAGTTGAAGGATTTGAAGATTGCCACGCCCTCTATTTTGGATGAAAGAAACGGACATGAAATGTGTTAAAAAGAAAAACGGCTCATTGAGTACCGAATGTTTCTGACAAATATGATCAAAATCGGCAGATTAATGGCGCCGCAGCAAACTTCCCCCATTTTTGGGGGAAATACCCCTCCAATCGAAAATCCCGACGACAAAGATAAAATCTATGAAATTATAGAATTGAATTAAAAAAGCTTGTGCTCGCGAGGTCTACTGTCGCAGAACAACTAGTCATAAACACACAAATTTACTATGATTTCAGAAAATTAACGTTTTTGATAACTGTGAATGATTACGGACCTTAAAGTATTTTTTCCAAGTATTATTAAGATTAATCATTTTAATGTTTAAACAATCAACGATGATCATACAATCGGACACCAAGACAAAAATGTGCAACTAAAGTGTATAGTATTAAAAATGTTTTCCCAGTGGTAGAACATAGTAGTTAGGTTAAAATTCACCTTCTAAGCCCTCTATCGTTTTGCTTCTTATTATATTAAGCGGGACCATTATAACTCGTGGAAAGATAGCGTTCGGCTATTTTGCGTCTATTAAAATGTTTGTATGTCATAAATTAGTAGATTTAAAATACTTATAAATGGCTGTGTACTTTGTTGTTCAGTGATTGGATATGGCCGTGATAAATATTAAATTATATCATTGTAAGTACATTAAAATAGTATCTTGACATACACTAAACGTCAATTTAATAAATCATATTATAGTCCCACCTAAGCGGTTAATTTGTGCAGTCTATAAATGTTTTTAAATATCGATGTTTAAGTCTACGAGAACAAGGCGAACGCAATCTTTCAAAAGTCCCGCTACCATTACAGCAAATTTTTTATCAATCTGTCTTTTTAATATATCAAATAAAAATGACAATTGACAGTAGTAAAGGAATTATTGCTGCGCGTGCTTGGGGAGCGGTGGACGCATCACTTAGCCTCGTTGCTCCGAGACGAGCAGTCTGAATACTTTAACTGTCAATCGCACTCGCGTGCACAGCGCATGTAAAACGATGCGAAGGGACGCGCTTGAATTACAGCTAACGTGATCAACTGCCATCCGATGCACACACTTGCTCACAGCGCAACCTTAGTCTGTTTATAATTTATTGTCGTTCAAATACCTACATGTTATCATGAAGTTACTATGATGAAGATGTACCAGCAAGCTTTTGCCATAGCAATACGGGCGCATTGATGCGTCTCATTGATATCTAAATAGTGTGGTATTATTCTCCGATGTTCAATTTATCGATAGGTGATTGTGCCGTCTCGCTACCGGGGTGTTTCTACTTTTTGGTGCATCAAACAGTATTTTTTATAACAAATGTAATACAATTAAACTACAAACGAGTAGAGGACGCCGCATGTCGTGTGTTTTTTTCAACAGTATTGTAGTCTATTTTACAACATGGAACATCCCTAGCAGTGTGATTTTGCACGCAGATGGCGCTGCATCGTACAGTTTGTACGAAGATTTAACCGAACGCTATCTTATCAGTGCTAACGTCTATGCCTAGTGCTAAAGAGCGGGATATTTAGGGGTGCTACATAAACACTAGTGTTACGTGGCTGCATTTATCATTCTAAGGCAGATCTTGGGATAAAGGAGACTTTTATTGGCACCCTACAGGGGTAATACAGAAACGTCAGGTAAGCTATTAGCTGAGATATATCGTATTCGCGCCTAACAATCTTTGTCAGCGACAAGTTGGCTGAGCAGTTTACAGTGTACGCTAACCCTGTTTCTAGCTATCTCGTTCGCACTTTATCAAGTTTTTTAATATAAAAAAAAACAAACGTAATTTAAAAAAGAGTCTTGTTAATATCTTTAGAATACCATTTCCAATGTTTTATAACAACTTTCATGCTATTATTGTTTTGTTTTGTCGAATGAGAAGGTGAAACAATTTTTATTTTCTTTTTCCTTAGCCAAATTAAAAAAGAATAACATGATAATTGTTATAAAACATTGGCAATGATATTCTGAAGAATATTATAAACAAGACATTTTTTTTTAAATTCTTCCCTGTTATTTTATATTATAAAATGTTGATAAAGTGCGATAAATGTGTGTGTTGATAAGTCATAAAGTGTGATAGCGAGAACCAGGGCTGGCGCCCTCTTAGCTTATCGAGCGGTTGACAAAAACGGGTAAAAATGTATCTAAAGTTGCCTTATTATTTAATAGTGTAGCGTCGAATGTTAAATGCAGACGCTAGCACTGATAAGATGGCTATTCTTATATAGCACAATTATGAAGACATACGCAACAAACGATACAAACAAAAATGAATAGGTATACAATTAATGTAATTTTTCTATAATATAAAATTATTTATGCTGATCTATATGCGTAGCTGATATTATTAAGGTTTAGTTGTAATGATGAAAAACAAACATAATTTATTATCCTGAGTCAGCCGAAGTATTATTATTCAATTATTTGGTTATGAAATGGTTTTATAGGATTTGAAAGAGTACTGTTAAGCCTTCCACAATCCAAAAGCAAGTGAGCAGCAGCGCAGCTTGATCGCGGGTCCGCGCGTACAATAAACTGTATGACGGACTACTGTACAGTAGGCACACCGCACGTGCTGCAATTCAAGGAACTGTATGTCCGACTAGAGTACAGTGGGCACAACCTGCACGTACTGCAATACAAGGAACTTTATGATGGACTTCTGTACAGTAGGCACAACCCGCTCATGCTGCAATACAAGGAACTGACGGTTTCAAGCTGCGTTACTGCTAGTTTTGGTCTGTATACGCCTTTAGTGTCAAAATATGACTTTAACAGTAGTTTAAGTTGGTTTTTCAGTTGCTTTGTATAGAAACGTTGACCAATCACTAGAATGTTGTATTAAGCACGGACAATAACAATCACACAGCTCTCTTATTCAGAAACGGCAGATGTTTTAGTTAAAATACGTTTGTCTCGTTTCCGCAAGTGATGCTTGTCTGTAATAAGAAGTCGACAAAGTGTGTTTCTGAATAGGCTCGTTGGTAGTGATTCACTATGCTGTTCACAACTTACACATATCTGGTATTCATATTTGGTAGGTTATCCATTTAACCAGTATATCGGATTATTTTGATTGCTTAAAGCACTAAGGAACCTTCCTCGAGACATTATACAAATATTTGTAGTAGGCACGTATTTTACTTTAGGAATATTTATGTACGACATTGCTAGTAACTTACAATTTTTTCCTTGAGTTCAAAGTCTGGATTACACGTGACAAGTACAGTGATGAGAGCAAAAAACACTCTGTCGAGAAAATGGAGTGGACGAAATGACTTTTGCGTAGAATTTATTTGACGCAGTTAGTGTGTTAAAATAGATCGTTGAAAGACGAGACTTCATGCAAATATTGCACGGAACAGATTTCAATCTTTGAATGAAAGAACGCTACCACAAGTTTATTTTCTTTTTCTCTCACTCTTTCAACAGGGGAGAGAGAGCGAAAGAAAGTGATTTGTAAGAAATTCTTATTACTATTGTTACTGAGACTATGTAACTGGTGCTAAAACACTACAATTTTTTAGTGAATGCGTTAAACCATATCAGAGGTCTACGGGTGACCTTAAAACATTCAACTACAGACTTACTCTTAAGTGAAATGCGTGTATTTTAACAACGATCTATAAATCTATAGATTCAACAGTTCCTGATTTCAGGCCACTCGAAGGCTTCTAACATGGCTTAACATTACCAATAAAACTGTACTACAATTATGAGGCAATATTAAAATCAAAGACCGTCCACAGAAACAAACCAAATTGACATATTTTTGTTTTAATTAAACGGGAATACTGACGTTAAATTGAGTCGGTTGTTCCGACTATAGTTTCGATCACATTCGGTGACCTTTATCAAGGAATGCTAAGCGAGACACGCCGGCGACCTCGTCTTGCCTTGCATAAATTGACATATTTCTCAAATGGGCGACTGTAGCCGATGACGTGTTGTTTATAAGCACAGCATTTTGGGGGCGTTTTCAGTGTGTCGGATGTTGAATCTATAGATTTAAAGATCATTGGTGTTTACTTACCGGGAACTCGACCGAGAGCACCGTCCCTCCACTGTACTCGTTGGGTGTAACCTAGCTTAAGAGGGCGGTGACCCTGGTTCTCGCTATTTCGCTCGCACTTTATTTACTTTATTAATATGAAAATAACAGAAGAAATAAGTATAAATAAAATAGTCTTTAGAATAACAATTTTCATCTATTTTTTCATGTGCTATTTTTTATTCTGGCGAAAGAAGGAAGAAAATGTTTTTTGTTTCTTTTTACTTTTCCTCAGCCAAAAAAAAAATAACATCAAAATTGTTATAAAACGTTGGCAATGGTATTCTAAAGACAATAACAAGTTTTTTTTTTAAAGTCTCTGCTATTTTTACCTTTAAAAGTATTGATAAAGTGCGAACGAGATAGCCAGAACCAGGCTTAACGCCCTCTTAAGTTATACATATCCAGATGGGCTATCAAATGCTTTGATGCTTTTATAAGAGCTTATATTTAATGGTTCACACTGGTCACACTTTCAAATAATTTATTTCCAACTTGACATCGAACATTTTAGTGCGTTAGCAAGACATTAGTATCCCCATAGTATATCTAAGTATTAAGATCTGATTACTTTGTAAAGAAAGAAACAAAGTCAGAAAGAAAAAAATTGTTACGAAGAGCAGATGGGCTCGTTTTGCCTTTCTTATGAGCAATAAATTAAAATACCACATTGCTATCGCAATAAGAAGATAATAAATTAATTATATAGTTTGATATTTTATAAAAGTATAAATAGGCATCGCTTTTTGTGTACAGAGTAGGAAAGGAATTGTATCATTAATAAGCATAGCTACTGCTCTGGTACTTACTATTGGATCTTTATAAAATTAAAAAAAAATACATTAAGTGACTAAATAATAAATCGCTTACGCCGCATCTAGGGTTACCATTTTGACAAACGTTCACTCCGAAATCCGGACATGCCTGGACAAATCCGGACTAATGATAACCTAGCCTAGCCGTAATTTTTTCATGAAGTTTTGGGTGCGGCATTACGAAGAATTATCAAGTTAATATTATTATAAACACAACAAGCTTCTCGGATAATATTCGTATTAGGTAAGTTATAATTTTCCTAATTCAGATTGTCACTCATTACGCATAGGAGCCACGGTGACAAAACCAATCGATTTCTCTAGAATCTGCCCGATGGTATCGAGTAAACATAATATATACATGTAAATATTATAGGTTGGGTTTCGGAAAATTTCCGAAACAAGCGAAAAATATTTAATCTATATATATTTTACATGAAAGCGACATAATAGTATGGAAATTGGACACATAGCTTTTTATCCTAGTATTGTATATTATTAGTATTTTCAAACGAGTAAATCTGACATATTAATAATTACGAAAAAGCTATAGAAATGATTAATTCTTGTAGAGGCATGCCGTTAATTTAGGTTCTGTTATAATAACGCAATGGTGGTCATAAAACCAAATCAATTCATTTTGTTAAACTTACTTAATAACGACGTAAGTTTGGTTCGACTCATCTGAATATTACTTATTTTACGCATCAGTTTTATTCATCATCACATTTTTTATATTACTCCGTTTCATTATTTTTACAACCACCGAAGCGCTGTGTCTCAAATAATTATTTATCTACTTACTGAAACACAGATCACACTAGATACCGCATTAAGAGATTCGTTGTTCCTACAAACAGTCACCAAAGTTTGAGGAAGGCGCGGGTCGCGGGGAGTGCGACCGAGCGTTCCCATTGGTTAACTCAAGGTTTCGCCTACTCGCGCCTAACAATGAACCAATCAGATTAAGTTAATTAATTAAGTTTATTTAGACTGATGCGTGGTGCGCTTCGAGCGTCCTGAATGTTGAATCTAGGGTGTGATCTGTGTACTGAAATTACCCTTTGAAATTTTGTGTTTATCCCATCACTCCTTGCATGCTATTTGAAGCAAGGTTTTGGAATACGCTGTTATTTAAGTATTACATAGTTTTGTGTTCGTTTATTGTACAGATCTGATTTCACATAAAAACAATGATTGCTTTTATCTACCGGAGTTTAAAAGTAATTTTTCGCCAACGAGAGTTAAGGAGAGGGAAATACTTTTCCCCTCTTTTCTCTCTTTCCAGATATACCAAATCTTCTAGTGTCAGTTAGTCACCCATCTTCCTCTTTTCGTGAACGCTCGATAAGCTAATCTAAGCAACAAAATAATCTTTCAAATTCTCGCTGACAAGAAGTATCACTCGTTAGAGTGAGACATTTTACTTTAATAAGTTTAGTAGAGATTAGCTCATCCAGATTTTATGAATAAGAGGGTATATATGTCAATTTTTATATTATTCACTACTATATTATTATATTTATGAAAGACATAATCTCTACTATTATATAGTTTTACATACTAACGCATTGTTGTGAATATTATACCTAAATTGTTTTGTATCACTACAATTTCAATCTCAAAAAATCTTTTTCTTTTGTCTGTGACATATGGAATCGATGTATTATGGTTGTATTCAGTTTTATTATAATTTGGTTATTACTTTTAATGATATTTTATTTCACTTCTTTTATTATAGCTGCCTAGTTATGAAGAATATTAATGCACAATCATTTTATTGTATTTTTTTTAAATTTTCGCACTCAGCTTTGTGATCGTCCCTTAAACTTTCACTGTGAAGATCGCTAATTACATATTTTATAGAATTGACATATACATATTACAGTATCGATTTATATATCGTTATTTTGCCAGCTTATATGGGACAGACTTTCGTAAATGTTTGTTAATTGCACTCAAAACGTGACAAACGAGATTTAAAGTTATTTACCTAACATCAATTTGTATTTACTGGCTGCTCTGTACACCTCGAGTGAATATCTGCTATTAAGTCGATCTCATGATTATCTCAGATATGGAATTATAACGAATATTCCAGCATTTTAACGTTTGGCGCATCGGTGCAAGGCACTTTGCGAGTACGTGCCTTTGAAATTACAATGTTTTTCTGGACAGGTATACCATATACCTAAGAAATAGACTCCATAAAATATCAGTAGACCAATAACGCGCATTTTTATCAATCCGACATCCTTTCACTACACACCTGGGCCCTTATTCTCTATTGCCATAACTAGCTTGTTACGCGCCATGTTAAGTTCACTCCGTGTTAGTCGCATGAAACGGTATTCTCTAAGTTTCTTAAACGCGCGATTCTTCGCGTTTCACGATTAGGAACCGCGTTTAAGTTTAGAGCATGTTATGACGTCACGGGTTATTGGCAAGTTATCTTATGTGCGATAGAGATTAAGGGCCCTGTATGTAATGCGACGCAAAAGAAACAAAACATGAAGTTAAGATAGATGACTTTTGTTATTTCACAATTGTGCATTATACAATACCTAAAACTGCCTATAGATGAATGTTATTTTCTTTGCAACTATTTTATTAGCAGGTATCTAGTTTGCTAAGTACATACAGATATACTTAGCCTTAGTAAGGATTAGTTAGCTAGTTAATTGTATACGTATTGCAATCACTTAAGTCTTCTTATTCCATTTCTAGTATATCTGTAGATCGTGCTTCCTGTAATAAGAAATCCAGCAGGCACAAACACTAAAGTAATGTGCACAGGTACCAATCTGACTCGTTAATGAATTGCAACAACTATAATACACATATCGCCATCTAACGCTTAAAACCCAATTAATGTGTTAACACACAATTTCACGGCAATATCGAAATTATTTTAAAGAACGTATGATAATAAAACCTACATTGTTATGTAAAATAAAACGTTAATAGTAAATTAATATCAATAGTATATGTACAGATTGTTAAGTGTCGTCATATTTTGTAACTTTCATGTGAATTGTACAAAAAATGTATGTAATTTCGAATAATTTAGGTGCATAGGTGGCAAGACAGTTATTACAGTATGTATCTACAGTTGGTTTAAATTTGCACTAGATGAGTAGTTAGATACTTCATTTTAAGTAATTAACGTCAAGACCGAATGGTATTCTAGGCTTAGTTTTCAATGTAGCTTCGCTCTTTATGTAGGTATGCTTTCGTCGCCGCGTTTTTTTTTTTGTTTTTTTATGTACCTTTTGACTTGTAAATCTACGTCAGCTCCATCATATCCTTACAATCTAGGTACAGCTGTTAAGCTTCGGTCGCGATGGTCTTAGCCAAGAAGACTCTAAAAATTATTAGGAAAGAAGAAATGTAGAACATGGACCCATTTTCTTTTCTTCTTCCTCTAACCCTGAGATTCTTCTTTAGCTAACTGCTAATAATAGCAAAACTTTAGCTTTGATATCAAAAGACATCTTTTGTTATTGAGAAACTAAAAATAATGACGCGCGGGCATTCGCGTCAGTTTGGGAGGCAATGCGAGCGAGTCAATCGCACCGCGAGCGATTCGCTAGCTTGCCCTTAATTTGACCGAAGCTTTACGCTTGCTTGTAGCGTGCGTAAGTATAAAGGCCTCGCTACGTGGCCTGACCTGACATCTTTTGAAAGAAATGGCTATATATAAGATTCTGGGGAGTGAAAGGGAGAAGCTATAACCTTAATAGTTTCTTTCTTTTGCTCCCGTGAAATTGAAATCTAGCTGTCCCTTTCACACGACGTCAGGTCAGGCCATGTATAGGCACCTTAAACAAACGAAGTTCTGTCCACGAAGCGGCAACGTCGCATTGCCTAAGCAAGCAATCTCTGCCGCTCCATGGACAGAACTTTAAGCAAGCGTTACAAGCGGCATATGAAAAAAGCGTGCGAATGAAGCGACGCATCGTAGATAGCAACGTTTAGAGATTAAAATTGCATTTTTATATCTGACTCTCCAGAAGTCCAGACAATAAGTACTTAGGTGCGATCAATTTGAATTAAAAGAGAAAACAACTTTGGATACTATAACGTTAGCTGTGGTGTTGTTTCTGTTACGGCATTAATATCTCCATAACATCTTGTTTTTTAAAAAAATATGATCGTTCGATGCGTTGTCACATCGGTGTCTTCTAAGCAAGCGTGCTCCATCGTTGACAAATCAATAAACGAAAAAAATTATTGCGAAGCCGAACTTGCAGCCGAAGAGAGCACCATCGCGGCGAGATCCCGTGCTACTCGAACGAAGTCACGATCATCAACTAGTTCTACATTTAATTATACTTATAGAATTATTAAATGCTAGTTTTTGCTTGCGGCTACAACCGCGCTGCGAACAAAATATAATCTGTCATTGAAGGATAGTAGGTATAGCTTTTTCTAATAAACGAATTTTCGGAATTGTTCAGTTCAGTAGTTTCAGAGATTACCTCCTACAAACAAACAAATGAAAATTACAAACTTTACGTCTTTGCAATATTATGGATAGCATACAAGACGAACAGAAGACAAACAATAGATAATATAAGATAACGATGTACTCGTACCTATATACCTACTTACTGAAGTACCCACATATTTTATTCGAACAAGCGTACGAATAACCCATTAACAAATTGGAAGTACTAACATTTTTAGAGAATTGAACAAACATCAAATTGAACTCAACTTACTCCTATCTACCAAATTTTTTTGGTATGGTTATTAAATTTATCGACAATAGGTTTCGGTTTTGGACGAAACAACCTAGATAGGATAGATTGAGCGCCAATGTCGCCATTGTCCATTGCTTCTAAGAATTATTGTTCATAATAAGCTAAGTATTCCATCAATTTCAATTTCCTTTAGTATGGGAGACTTAAAAGGTCGGTAACGTATACGTTACTACATCTTTGTCCTGGTATCCTTGCCCTGGTTGAGTACGTACTTAGAATATGGTTGTGCACTGGTTGGTACCTGGTACCTTTGACTACATCTTCCATTAAATGTGATCATATCCAAACGTTATTTACCTTGCGAATATTCTTTGATTATATATTCATAGCTAAATTTTCTGCGGTACTATCTTTAGTAATGTAATTTAAACTTTAAATGTAAACATGATATCAGCTTTCTTAGTAGGAACTTGACATCATTTATTGACCGTTTAATTTTGTAACCATAATATAAATTACCTACTGATAACTTCCGCTTCTAGGCTTTTAGACAAAGCTGTAAAAAAAAAAAACGACACAGGCAAGGCAGTGTTGCGTGTTAAATAAAGTAGGTATCTAAGTACTTAGCCATTGAAAATTTAACACTTTTGTACACGACATACGCACTTGCACGCTATTGAAGCGATAACCGATACGCTTCCGAAAACAGTTTATTTTATACTAGCTGCGCCCCGCGGCTTCACCCACTATACTACAGGAACCGTTACATTTTCTGGATAAAAAGTAGCCTATGTGTTAATCCATTGTATAAGCTACCTCCTTATCAAATTTCATCCAAATCTTTTCAACCGTTACAGAGTTGAACGGGCACAAACACACTTACATACTTACACACAAAGTTTCGCAATTATAATATTAGTGTGTTATAGTGTGATATGACATAGGTATCTACTTTTAGGTAACCTAGTAGGTAGCAGTTCGGGGCTCCGTTTTTAACTGACTCCAACGAAATCCCAAATAAACTTCGCAATTTTAAAATAATCATATCACTCGCTAACGCAACGAGTGGTTTGAACCATTCGAATTTGCTTTCTATCAATAGAAAATCTTTTATTTCGTATGATATTTTCGTGCGAAATCATACGAGCGATGCAAAAATAGAGCCCCTGCTACCATAGTTTCGTGTCCGAGGTGCGGCGACAACGGTGAAGCGTCAGTGAGTTGGCACTTTTTGTGGATAAGGTACTCTTACCTTATCCCTAAGTCAATGGCTTCGGTTATATATATGTATTATTATAAATAATAATACAATATTTGACTACTTATATTCTCCGCCTCTTAATCGTAATGGTAGATATTAATGTTTGGTACCAGACGACATACTAACATGACTATTTAGATGGATATAGGTGCGAATGTAGGTACCTAGCTGCTACCTATAAGTGTATCTAGTAATTTGAGACATGTTCCTCCCGTGTAAAAAAAACACTGCATGCCCCTCGTAAATGTTATTGAATTTCTGCTCGAATCGAAGGCTTAGGGTTACATTGACTGGAGTATCAAGCCGTCTAATATATCAAACAGACCAGGGGCCTTACCCCGTAACTCTGGTGGCAATGGTCATCGCGTGCCGTCCCACTCGCGTTAACTTACTCCCACCATGCGAGCGAGCAGGATAGCAAACGAAGACCATCTCCACCAGAGTTACGGGATAAGGCCCCAGCTTCTGAAATCGACCAGCAGGCCTAGCACGCGCGCCAGGATAAAATTTTGTGCACCATTTTTATCCTGCTAGAACGAGACGGACGTATCCATATTCTAGCTTTGTCACGTTGACGCGAAGACAAAACAGGTGGACCAAACTTTATCACTGCGCGCGTGCTTAAGGCCTCGCTACATGGCCTGACCTGACATCGTTCGAAAGAGATGGCTATATATTCTGGGGGAGCGAAAGGGAGAAGCTATAACCTTAATAGTTTGTTTCTTTTGTCCCGTGAAATTCAAATCTAGCTGTCCCTTTCACACGATGTCAGGTCAGGCCATGTATAGACACCCTGAGCCTGCTGGCCCAAATAAAAGT
The DNA here is from genome assembly GCA_947579745.1 of Apocheima hispidaria. Classification (NCBI taxonomy): domain Eukaryota; kingdom Metazoa; phylum Arthropoda; class Insecta; order Lepidoptera; family Geometridae; genus Apocheima; species Apocheima hispidaria. The sequence goes on along the minus strand of OX388149.1, from coordinate 5,900,132 downwards.
GAAAAGATTATTTTACCGTCTTCCAGTATGATAAGCAGTAGAAAACTATTACAATAATAAGAATAATAGCTTGTGTTTGATTGTTGATTTATATATGTTTATATCAATATCATTCGTTAGGTAGGTTATCGTTTAGATTTAGTTAACTAGCTTGCCCGCAGTGCTTCGCTCGCATTGGCTACAGAAATTTCAACACCCCATTTCACCGCTTTACGGGATGATTTTAAACCGAGTTTAGTTGGATTAGCATGTTTTTATTTATTATTTCAATAAAAACTCTGGGGGTCCATTTTACCCCCTTTGAGATGAATTTCGTGAAACCCGTTCTTGTTGTTCACCTAGACCAGGGGTCTCCAAACTTTGAAGCCTTGGGGCCATAATATTTGCGGTATGTTGCAAGGGCCATAACAATTTAAATTTTTCTGCCCACCTAAGCAAACATCAATTATCATTCTGTGTTTTCATTCTCTTCCATTCAACTTATCACAGCAATAGTAACAACAGTAAAACATTGGCTGTCGTGGGCCAGATTGATGACACTAGTCTTAAGCTGTCGCGGGCCGGATTTGGCCCGCGGGCCGTAGTTTGGAGACCCCTGTCCTAGACCATTTCAGAAGTATTGGGTTCAAATTCAAATTTCACGTCTATGTCATGAGCGGTTTGGTCTGTGCTTTGATTCCTACAAAAGAGCTTTTTCTTTTACATACGGAATGATTTTTTTTATTGGACAGCATGGGCATATCCGAATCCTTATGAGATACGGGAAAACTGTCTTATGTACCATTTACTCATTTTGTATGAAAACAATAAAAAATATTATACCAAAATGGTTTTCAGAAAAAAAGACCTAATGGTTCCTAAGACAGTTTCCTTGTATCTCCTATAGTTTCGGATTTCTTCATACCGTCCCAGTTAAAAAAATCACCCTGTACCCGAAAAATCACGCTAACCCGAAAAATGGCTCATAGTATTATTATTATGAACAACTTTTACTATGGGACCAACCCAGAAATCGCGAAAAAGATATCAGCTGTTCCATATGTTTTGTCAAGTGTCATTTAAAAATTTTCTATGGAACAGTGGATATTTTTTTCGCGATTTCGTGGTTGGTCCCATACTAAAAGTTGTTCTTATTAATACTATAAGCCCTTTTCGGCTTAGCATACCCTTTCCTTATAGCCCTGTATAGATGTAAACATCATTCGTTAGGTAGATAATCGCCTAATACCTATGTACAGACCGTTTTCTGAACTAGTTATATCTACTTACTTATTATACATATTAGACTTAGCATTATTATATCGGTGCTAAATAATATAACACATCTTCCTTTATTTATTTGCGGTGAATTCATGACATTGCGAATATATTTAATTTTCACGCCTTCATAATTATTATACCTACTTATAAGTTGATAGTGTTAGTAGTTTTGCTCTTTCCAAATAAGCTTACTTTTAGCTTTTATTAAATGAAAGCATTGTAACTGGTAATAAATTTGTAATAATTACGCATACATTGTTCTTATCAGCTGTTAGACGTCGACTATTGGCGATATTGGCGATAAGGGGTTGCCTTGCCATAATCCCCATGGGATGTAATGCATACAATGTCTGAGGTAAATTGTTGGATATTGTAGATACTTATAAATACCAAATAAAAACCCTGGTAAAGACAATGAAAATTTAAAGGCATAAAAACATAAGTAAGTACTTAGGTACTTACCGTATTTTATAGTCAATATACCGCTAGTATTGTTATTAAAAGTAACACAAAATACCCGACTGCAAAATGTAGCCTATGTCACTGCTGACGTAAAGGGGAATTCAACGATACTTCACTCGTCGAAATCAAGCCGTTTAGGCTATAGGAGGTAATATGGGTAGACACAAACATACTTACTAACTTATATACTTACTCGTACATACACCCAAAAATATTATCCTGTAGCTAGCCGCTTATAACATTTTTGTTGTAGAACGAGGTTCCGAACCTGCCCTTTATTATTAAATCTCAGAGTGCTATTGAATTAAGAAGCGCTGGACAAAAATAAATGAATTAATAAAAATTTTGTTTAACATGATCTCATTTGATAAATAATCTAAAACAAGTGTTCAGAAAGAGAGTTCTGGGGCGCTAGTCTCGACTTTTCGCTACAGCACTTTGCGACCGAATTCGGTCGCTGTGATGCAAAAATTCGACAACGAACACGAATTGTTAGCGAAAAAACGCAAACAGCGTTGAATTTTGCATTTTGCGAAAACTCAACGCTATGTTTCCGTTTTTTCGTTAACAATTCGTGTTCAAAATCGAATTTTTGAGTCATAGCGACCGAATTCGGCCGCAAAGTGCTGTAGCGAAAAGTCGAGACTAGCGCCCCTGAGTGCCAAGTGCGAGTTTACCAAATGCGCTTACTTACTCGAGGACGTTAACGTTAACTATAATTTGTATGAAATAAGAGCGGCGCTGTCTAGCGTCATCTAGATGCGATAAACGCAAAAACTCGCAGTAGGCAAATCTGTGGGATTATCCCGTAATTCTGAAAGCTATAGCGAGAGTCGCGCGAGCGGGACCGCGCATAGTGCGACTAAGTTGGTACGAGCGAGGTGGCACGCTCTCGCAATCAGAATCACGAACGTTTCAAAGTTAGAGGATAAGTCCTCTGTTCAGAAAAACAAAACTGAACTAACATTACGATTTGTAATTTATAATTGAAGGTGTATTTATTTGTACCTTATTTGTAATTTAATTATTAATTTGATATGTATATTTGTAAATTGTACAGGACCAAGATGGACCTGCACGATATTATGTTGCTAACACAGCGCCCTCAAATCTCACGCCCGCTCTCTTTTTGAACAGACACAAACACCATAATTTTTTTATACTTAAAAAATCATTATAACCATTTCATACTCTAAAATTATCTGAATATACTTAAGGTGCATCATTTCGTTCAACGCGCCATATTCAATTTTTATTGCGTTTTTTGTCAATATCAGCCTCAGTATTTACTCATCGTGAATATTGAAACCAATTTTGCGCTAATAAATAGTTTGTATCAAGTAATTACCTACGGCTAAAATTATCACCTAGATAACATTGGTTCAGCTATGAATGACAATAAATAGATGTTCATCTTGGTTTTTGGTTTAGTATCCACTTATAGGTATTAGCTTTAACCTTCATTTTTATTTGTTTTTTTGATACAACCTATTTATTAGTGCATTATTTTTCATGAAAATTAGAATTTGGCGCGATGAACGATACGTTACACCTTAAGTGAGTCAAGTACGGGATGAGTAATTATTATTTCTGCTGTCCTCCACGAGCGGCCATTAAGACTAAAAAAACAAAAATCAAACCTAGTGTCCACCAATGGTGGCCAACTAGGTGGTGGTCAACGGGATCATACCAGTTATTAGGTAAATAGTGTCCTTTGAATACTAATTTTAAGTTCATTCAAGAAAGTAAAATGCATATTAAATTAATAATAAATGGTACCTAGGTACCTACTAATGTTTCTGACGATTTAAAAAAATAATGGTTCATAACACACTAATAAACTCCTGAAGGTGATAAAAACCAGAAATGACTATTTACAATACTTTTAGATACGTTGTAAAATTTACCTCCACTACATTATAGACGTCTTCACAGAAGTATCTAAATGTTGTGTAAAACATATCATCTGAATGTACTCGATGTTCCGTGGTCTTCTTAAACGCGTTACGATGTCACTTCTATAGATATTGATAGTTTCTTCACTTCATGTTTACCTTCTAGCACACTGCTCTTTAGCTATGTAATCCGTATAATAATATACTTAACACACTTTATCCTTAAAATTACTTATTCTGTATATATTCTACGAGTTTGAATGTAAACGCTCCATTAATAAATTGATACGTATTTTAATGAATACTTATTTGTACTGTGTAGTCGTTATTCGATACCTAACATTTACTTTGAAAATTTGACTTCTAGATCTGATACTCTGTTTTAGATTTAAAGTCACTTAAATCTATTTATTAAATCTTTCTTCTCTGAAATGACGTTTTATTTTGCCATATGCTTTACTTACTCACCTGGCTTATCTTGCTTATATCATTTGTAGTATGGATTAATATACCTAGTGCATCAGCCTTTAAAAATCCCACTGCTGGGGTGTCGGCTTACCCTAAAAGGGTGATCAGGCCATATCCACCACGCTGGCCCAGTGCGGGTTGTGGAATTCACATATGCCATCGAATTTCTTCTCCGGAAATATGCAGGTTTCCTCACGATATTTTCTTTCACCGAAAAGCCAGTGGTATATCCGTACAAGTTCCAAAGATCTCATTGGTACAGTCCCGCCCGTCAATGAGTATTTTTAACCTGGGCCCGTACCGTGAGGTCCGTGAACCTTATCGCGCAGCGATACGATCCGCGGTGGCGCAGCGTCAGCTGCTGCACCTAACAACCATCGCAATAAGGACCTGATTCAGGTTATTTGGTTATTCAAAAATTCTTCGTCTGTCTTCATTCAAACCCGTAAATGTGTAGGTAGGGGAAGGTCAGGCAAAGTGTCACTCTAACCTTTCAATAGCTGCCTATTAGAAAAATATCTGAAAAATTCACCTTATTGATATATTATCTCAAATTAATATAGTTTTTATATTAAAATGTTATTTTGACTTATATCAAGACATTTAATATTATTTAGTAAGTTAAACCTGAATTTGGAAATTGACCACTTTACCTACCTAGGTTGGGTAATGTGACCTCCATCTTCTTGCTCTGCAGTAAAAGTTGGACGGCAAGACCCCAATACTTTTTTGATTATCAACAAAATCTTTATTTATTCTTTTTATAAACGTCGTTAAAGCGTCGATGAGGAACTTTGAATTCTTTGCTAGCCTTGAGAAATCCAAGGTAATTCATTCTTCGTTTCTTACAGCTCATGTAGATTTTTCAACACACTTGCTCGTAAAGTGGATTTTATTTCATCGCTTTTATACTCATAATATAAGTTATTACACACGTGATTTTTACTTAACGCTTCCGCACTAGCGCTTAATGTACTATTTCCATAGCATCTGGGTCCCATGTCTGCTGCATGCTGCGACGTTCGTTTATATCTACTTGGCATATCTAAAACAATACATTTTTTTTTTAAATTATTTCTAAAATTACCACTAAGATCTGGTAGGTCACTTTACCTAGCAACACACTACGCCACTTTCCTGCGGAACGCGACCAAACAAAAAATATCATTATAACTAACTTTGTTTCATTAAAATCGGTTCACGGTAACTTAAGATATTACGCAATATTTAAGAACGTTGAGTACCTTTGCAAAGCAAATTTACATCGGGTCGCCACTTGCCAATAGATGGCGACACGAGTTTTCTGTTTCACAGTGGCGAATTGATTTATGATTTAGATACCATTTCGGAGATTTGTATAGGTTCTATCAGGGTACATAATACTCTCTAGTGAGAGTTATATTTGTAAGAACATAAAATCGAATTACTGATTAGGATATCGCAAGCATCCCGACCGGGCAAGAAGCGTGAAAAGCACAGGACTTCCTTATAAAATTTAGTGAGAATAAGGGATGAAACTTTGTGTGGAAGTTCGTCATTTATACTTTATATTTGAAAGCACAAAGTCCAAGTTTCAGTTCTGAGCCCTAAACCCGCGTACGAAGTCGCGGGCATCAGCTAGTCAAAATAAAAAATCTTTCAGCGTGAACTTTACGCGTATCGGTGTTACTGTAGCAATTTGCTAAGTTTACGTGGTAGTAAGAAGTGGTACCTCATTGGGGACTTGCTCGCCTCATATGCATGGGGTCGCGTGTTCAAACTCGGGCAGGCTCGTACCAATGAGTTGTGTGTAACTTAAGAACGGGCATAACAATGGCTTTTCGGTGAAGGAAAACATCTTGAGGAAACCTGCATATCCGCAGAAGAAATTCGATGGCGTATGTGAATACGCTAACGCGCACTAGGCCATAGCGTGGTGGATATGGCCCAATCACTTTTCGAGGGTAGGCCGATATCCCAGCAGTGGTATGTTTACCTACTCTCCGCTAGTGTAGGGACTAGAAGGGGACAAAAACCCGACAAAAATATAAATAGGAAAAAAGATTTGAGAGTTTAAAGTGATCTAACGAATCACTCACATCACATTACACACTGAGCATAAGTAATGAGACTAGACATCTGATATCTCAGAGTGACGAGCGCAGCGCATTGTCGCGCAGGTTTTTGAACCGTCGTAATTCAAAATTCTGAGAGGCACTGAACTGTTATGGACAAGTTTATATCGGCCACCGCTTGCAGTCTCTTTTCCGGAATGAGAATAGCATCCAGAAAATGGTAGATTATTAAGTCATGGAACAAAAGTTGAGTATGATATTGGAAATTGGCCTGCGACAGGTGGCCGGTTAGTTAAAAATAGCCCTCATATAGGTCTTCGTAGCCCTGGAACATCACTATCAAGGATTCTGGTGAGTAGGGGGGCTACCAATGTAATTTATCTGAACAAAATAAAACTGACACAATTCAATTCAATTCAATAGGACTTTATAAATTACAAATTAATTATCTCAGTATGTATATAATTAATTTGTAATTTATAAAGTCCTATTTAACTAATTGAATTAATTTAATCTGTTTTACTTCGACTTATATGATATTATTATAAATGAAACATATGTACCTACTTAAAATACACTTGTAGTTCGCGGCGAACTGAGACCTCACAACCCCTATATATTCACAACCCCTGGACCGATTCAGCTCATATTCGAACTTAAAAATTTCATTGAAATGAACTACTTGCCTACAAAATTTCGTGAAGATCGGATTCACGGTTCGCAAGTTATCATCCTACAAATATAAACACATACATACAAAAGCCGATTTGTTCCAGTAAACTCTGAGACCTTCGCTTCGCTCGGTCAATAAATATATTATTAAAAATGTTCGCGGTTGACCCACCTTCACACTGAGCCTTCAAGGGAATTTCTAAATAGCAAAAGTCGAAGTGACAGTTGAAAGTGTCACTTCTCTTTCCTCCTAAGAGGGTTTTGGCGTCGCATGTCTAATGCGTTTGCCAGTGTCAAGTGTACATAATACATTATCAAGTTTTGTTAAATATTATCAAACAAGTCATAGTCACAGTCAAAGGCGAGCAAAGCAAGTCACGGTCAAGTCCAAGTCATAGTCATGCCCCAGTAAAGTGGTGAAAACTTTACTAGAGCGTTCTATGGAGTTTTGGAAACAACACGAAAATTCACGTTTCACGACATTATACCATTCACCAACACTCGTGCATGTTCACGAACACTTAACGGGTAAAAATTCACAATTTTTACACATTAACACTCGAAATAACACAAGTTTTGGAAAATAATAAAATGACGCGACATGAATTCTTCACGTTCCCGCCAAAACTCCCAAGTGTCACTTGTACACTTCTCGTTATATTCTCACGTAAACAATCTCCTTTTTACTTTGCACCATCACTGTATAATGGTTAAAATCTTTTGTTAAATTTTTCAAACGAAACAAATGATCATGAGGTAAGAATCGTAGCACTGTAACACAGGGTTTCCTAGTACAGCTGCTAACGAGACACCGACAGGTTTTAATTAAATGAAACAGTGTTTTAGTTACTAATTAAACTAAGAAATAACCTTAGGTTAAAATAATTTTGTAATAAAATAAATTAATTGAATTGAAATTGATTAAAAATAAAATTAAAAGACCTAAGTGGTTAGGACATTTTGCCCTAGTACAAATGGCGCATTGATGAAGGTTGAGTGACAAATGTCAAAGGGACAGATGTCAATGTCAAACTATGAAATGTCGACTAAGAGAAAAAACTTTCTCGTGGTACTACTAGTAGTAATACTGGTAGTACCACGGGCAACAAACCCTCGATAAACTAATCTAGGTAGATATGCTTTAAAATGATCATTCTTTGTCTCACTGACTAGAAATACCAGGCATGAAAGAAGAGAAGAGATCAAGCGCTTATTCATACAGGGCCAGTTTGTTAAAGGGATAGGCGAGGCACAGATGGCATGGTAAGTATAGAACTCATAATAACTAGGTCAACGTAGAAATAAAAGGAATATCATAACTCTATATATTTATATACATATATTGACTAGCCTTGTGGCTCAGTGGCAGGATTTCCGCCTTCTGAGCAGTAGGTTGTGGGTTCGATTCTCACTCAGGACAAACATGTTTGTTATGAACATGGATCTTTGTTCTTTGTGTATCTTTGGTTCTATGTATTCTATGTCTGTTTACACAAAAAAAAAGTATAGTATCAGTTGTCTGGTTCCCATAGTACAAGCTTAATTTGGGGCTAAATGGCGATCTGTGTGAAAAACGTCCACCAATTTTTTTTAAATTTATATTTATATACTAGTTGTTATCCGTGACTTCGTTCGCATGGACATAAAAAAATATCCTTTGTCCGTCTTTGTGATATACTGTAACTCATTATCAAGTTTTATCAAGATCTGTTCAGCCTTTTAGCCGTGATAACGCGAAAAACATAGTAACATATTAAGAAGACAAAGCTACTTCCTATAGTTCGCTAGATGGCGTTGATCCATTTTTGTGCATTTTTGATGTTTTTATGGACTGACAGTTGTAATGTAGGGACACAGATCACACTCACAGATCACTGTGATCTGTGTGGAGGGAGTTCTGAATCGCGCAAGCGAAGTTTTCTCCCTAGACGAACCATTTCATTTTTATACCTCGAAGCTTTATTGGTCTGGACTGGACCGATTCAGCTCATATTCGAACTTAAACATTGTATTGAAACGAACTACTTGCCTACAAAATTTCATGAAGATCGGATTCACGGTTCGCAAGTTATCATCGGACAAATATACACACAAACATACATACAAATGCCGATTTGTTCCAGTAAACTCTGAGACCTTCGCTTCGCTCGCTCAACAAATTTTAAAATAGTAAAAATTATTCATATCGTCTCCGGTATTAAATAAGTAAAATAAGCTGTTGTTAATTTTAGTAATACAGGGAGATACTAAGGTGTAACTATTAAGGCGTATCTAGCCTATTCCATTTCCTTAGTTTTCTTTTTCCAATTTATCAAAATAGTACCTACCCAGCAGATAATCTTTAAGCTATAGGAGTAGAAAGCAAACAAGCAATAGCAAGTAGTAGTGTGCAAATATTAGTGTGTTCCGGATTGTAGGGCAACTTGTCTTGCGAAATTACTGGGCACAGTAAATTTACATTTAAAATATGTGTAATTTTGCTGATCGATTGCGCTAATGCTTGATTGTGAACAGTTGAAGTTCAAAATTGTACTGAACTGCTATGAGCAAGCGTGAGGCTTAACATGAGATGTGTGACATGCGCGTCTCGTCACACAATATTTACCATAAAAATATATCTGTAACATAGAAGACTTACGATATCTCACCTTAGTATATTTTTATTTCAATAATTGAAACATCGTCATCGTCCCAAAAGCCCATCCCAGTAAAACAATAGCAAACTTAATTAGCAAGGTCCATACAAATTAAACTAGTTAGATAAGCCAAATAAAATTACAGGGTAAATTGATTTAAACTCCTCACACATAACTATAACCAGCACCTGGCTGCGTACGTATAGAGGTGGGTTCTAAATTGCGTATTTAAATAAGTATCTATACGGGAATACATGAGTTTATAGATGTTGGCACCGAGTTAGTTCTCTGTATGGTGTATACTATAAGGTGGGTCCAGAGGGGGCATCTCCCGCCACCCACAGGGGGCGAGCGCGCCTAAGGGGCCTCGTCCAGAGAAAGTAAAATATCCTGGTATGAGGGAGGCTAGTATTGTCAAGTCGACGTATAGGTATAGCTTTAAACTATATATCGGCCCTCTATACTATGGCCGTACTTATTTACATACGTACATACCTATATACGTTTATCTATTATGCAGACATGGGAATAGAGCAGGCTGGGTGGACGGAAAATTTGCGTACATTGGACGTTATCCGACTCGACTGGTACGTTCATATCGATATTGGAGTTCTAAATCAAGCATGATGTTTGAATTCAGTGCGTGGAAAGACTACGAGTCTTGAGACTGATGATGCTATTTTGAGTTTCCTTGTGTACTGGGGTATTAAAAATATCTAGTAGTTACCTAATTCCTAAGTTGGTAGGACCTGCTAGGGGTCTAATATAGTGTATGTGTCTTCTGGGTACGTTATTCAATGTGGCGGCATTACTAATAATATTCGATGAAACTTAATTCAAGTCCATTTATTTCAGGTTAATATATATATATATATTAACCGGTATTTTATTTTTGTTTTAACTATATTACTTGTTTATTTTTATATACAAATAAGATAAATAAACAAGTAATATAGTTAAAACAAAAATGAAATACCGGACTGCAAAATGTAGTCTATGACACTCCGGACGTAAACAGGTATCCAACAACACCTCGCTTGTCAAAATCGGTCGAGCCCTTTAGGCTACAGAACGTATTATAGGAACACACAAACATACTTCCATACTCACATACAAACATACACCACAAAAACATTATCCTTCTTCTTGGGCATTCGGGTAAAAATACATCAAACATCAGAAAACAACATTAAGCAATTCAAATGATAACATTTAAAACTTAAAATCAAAGTAATAGTTATCAACTTTACTATGAGTTCTCGATAAAGATTTTAAACACAAACTGCAGTTGACATGCATTTAAGATAATGCTTATAGTAGCACGAGCTGAGAGGGTCGAGCTAACGAGACATCCGATGCCGTCAGCGTTAAACACACTCGTATGTCAATACCTTAAAACATGACAAGCGAAGAGCTCTGCATTGTGACCTAGTCTGTACCAAGCTATGTATCATTGGTAGCTAGGGAAAAATTAATACACAAAGGCTATTGATAGAATTTTAAAAAAACCCTTAAAATATACAAATCTTAAATATATGCAATCTATATAAAACAAACCTTTTCTAGGAATCAACGCATACCTAGACCAAACTGCTTATGATAGTAGCGAGTGACGGATTTTTCGAAATTCCACTTCTAAAAGGGTAAAAGGACACCTAAAATTTGTATGGAAATAAAATATTTTTTCATGTTATGCCAATGAAACACAGTTTGATGTCTCAGCTCAGGCGAGCGAAGCCGTACGGGCAAGCTAGTATCCTTAAATAGATATGGCTGGTATGTTTTATTGACTTATCGTACTAGCCAAAGCCAACGCTTATGGTACAAGTCAAAAAACATTTTGTTAATAATGTTCAAAATGTTTGAGAAAAGTACAATATAAACCTTGGCCATTAGGCATTTCTAAAATTGAAAAAATGGAGGAAAGTTATCATTGGATAACTTCAACTGGTTGAACAGATATAGTTGAACGTATTGGAGTAAACGTACGGACTCTAGAACCCCCGCTCTCGTACCCCATACACATTGGTCCACATTTTCACATTCGTCCATAAAATTCTGTGTTGCCTTATATTGTGTTGTAAGATGAATATTATTCATAGTTGCCTAATAAGTACTTACATTATTATATGAATGTTATTTGCGTGTCACATAATCTCTTAAAATGGTACACCCCGTCCGTTATATCTTTCATATAAATCCTCTCCACGCTAAGGTTGCCTGGAAGAAATCACTTAAGGCCAGTTGTTACACCGGCTTTAACACGTTTTTTGTCATTTCTAGTGTGAACAATATTATAAAGAGTTGGACTCCCTAACGTAGTTTTTCAGCGTTCCGTTCCAAAATGGTAAAAAGGAACTCTTAAATCCTCATCAGATGATACTTCGGATCCAGTTTGTCAAAACTTAGTATTATTGATATGGACACGTACCTAACTTTTTTTTAATGGAACTTTGTGACGAGACAAGCAAATCGCTAATCTGATGTTAAGCTTCACGTTTGCCCAATTATCCATAACAGTTCAGTGCCACCCAGAATTTTGGACTTTAACGGTTCTAAACCAAACATGAGCTGCTTTGCACTGCGCTCGGCACTCTGATATATTAGATGTTAAATCTCTTTAAGCCCAGTAATTACACTGAAAACATTGTCCGTCAATCACGGTAATGTTTGTACTGCTACTGCTACGGTTGAATAACTGGTAAAGATGTGGTACTTCCCCAGGCGGACTCTGCAGAAGAGCCCTACAACTACAAAACTGCAACAACAAAGGTAAAAGTTTATAATTTATTACTTATTACACACAGTTTAGTGTAACTTTTGTGAATGAAGAATTTGTTGTTAGTACTTCGATGGTAAGCAATACACAAGTGTTATAATACATAATTGTACAGCAGGTAAGTATTAGTAGCCATAACAGTATTCTGAAGGTCATCAGCGACAAATATGACTGTCCCATTTCAAAACATTGGGTTAAAACAATAATGCCAAATAGTAATATCACGTTATATTTAAGATAGAGCTTATGTTAGTTTTGTTTAATTTTGTTTTGTTTTAGCCTATTTTATACAAATTTGAATTTTGTGGCTATGGATCTTTGTAATCCGAAATAAAGTTTTATTATTATTATTATAGCTTTTGTTTCTCGTCTATTCCTAATGGCTCCACGCAATTTATTATAATACTAGTTGTTACCAGCGACTTCGTTCGCGTAGCATAAAAATCTTATCCTATGTACGTATAAAATGTACTCCCGAGCCAAATAAATGTAAATAAATGAATATTAATTAATACCCTAACTTCCTAACTAATATTATAAATGCGAAAGTAGCTCTGTCTCTCTGTCTGGGTGTTTGTCGTGTTGTCACGGCTAAACGGCTGAACGGATCGACTTGAATTTTGTGCATAGAGACGGACATAGGCTATTATATATATATTTTAAGGGTTACATACTACTACGAGGAACCCTTATATGTTCATCATGTCCGTCTATCTGTCTGTACGTCTGTCTGAGTCCTTTACAGCCTTATAACTTCAAAAGTTTAAAACTTTAAAACTTAACTTTTAACATTTTGCAACTATAGTCTAAGTAAAGACCTTCAGTTTCAAAAACTAAAAATACTTTTTGTGTATAATAAGGGTAGCTCCCATACATGTAAAGAATGGATGAAAAAAAATCGCTTGTCCCCCACATGTCATTGCCTATTCAATGACATGTGGGGGACAAGCGATTTTTTCTTTTAAAATGAAGTTAAGGTTTCCTACATCATTTTTTTTTCCAAAGAAGTACTGTTTGCGTAATATGGTCCAACAAGTTGCTTGCAATGTGTCTCCCTCCTGCCGCTTGTAAACTATGCATCTCAGAAACTTGTTATCTTCCATGTTGATAGACCGTAGTAAAAACTTTCTTTTAATATTATTTCGGGCAAAATCTGATAATTACTTTTTGGGATATGCTGAAAAAACGGATAAATACTTCAGACGTTTTACTCACCTACGGAACCCCACTAAGCATGGCCCGACATGCTCTGAACAAGTTATTTTTGTATTTTTTTGTTGTTGAAGTTACGTGGAGCATACATTTAACTTAAATTTTGTTTATTATTAATAGTTTTGTTTATTAGTTTTTTCATAACAATGTATTGTAACATTATTTAGCTTGAATTTAAACCATTTAATTAAAGCTTAAGATTAAGCGATTACAGGGTTATAAGGAATGGGTATGTTAAGCCGAAAAGGGATCATAGTAATCATCATTATGAACAACTTTTACTATGAGACCAATCCTGAAATCATGAAAAAAAACCAGCTGTTCCATAGAAAACATGTCAATGATACTATGAGCTATTCCATACATTCTAATGTATGGAATAGCTGTTTTTTTTCTCTATTTCTAGGTTGGTCCCACAGTAAAAGTTGTTCAAAATCATGAGTACTATGAACCCCTTTCGGCTTAGCATACCCCTTTCTTACAACCCTGTATTATTTCGTCCGTTTTTTTTTTTGTATGTAAGTTTTTTTGTCTTTGATCTCTGTCTTCCGCCGTACGATATTGTTTAAATTAATGATTAAAAGTCTACGAATCATGAATCTTTATTGATTGTACGAAATAGGAATTGTATACGAATTGCCTGGTAACCGATCACCCTTAGTAAGTAGGTACAGTGTGAAAAAAACAGAGGACTGACAAATTTTCTGAAAGTAGTAAGTACTTACCGTTAAGGCCACCACTTGTGGCACTAGCTTATAAGTTTTTTAAGCTTGTAAGTACATACTTTTTTAGCTTGTAACTACATACCAGTAAGGCCACCACTTGTGGCACTAGCTTATAAGTTTTTTTAAGCCTGTAAGTACATACTTTATTTTAGCTTGTAAGGACATACCGGTAAGGCCACCACTTGTGGCACTAGCTTATAAAATTTGTTAAGCTTGTAAGTACATACTTTTTTTTAGCTTGTAAGTACATACCGGTAAGGCCACCACTTGTGGCACTAGCTTATAAGTTTTGTTAAGCTTGTAAGTACATATTTTTTTTAGCTTGTTAGTACATACAGGTAAGGTAACTACTTGTGGCACTAGCTTATAAGATAGTTTTTACGTGTTATATTATTACTTTGGTACACACAGTAAGGGGTTTCTATCTATCTATCTACATACGTTCTTAGTTAGTTTTTTTTGTAAAGGTGAGGGCACACACTAGTCGGGATGGCTACACGACAGCGCGCCACGAATACTTGTATGAGAGTGAGAAAAGTACACGAAAAAAATAATTTAAGATATAAAAATATTTGTACCACATCACAACACAAAGCGAAGCGGAATATATAGATGATATGTCATATACATCGCATAAGACTGCCAGTTGATCCTGCAGCTGACATACATTTCTGCAAACTTACCGTTTACCGTCTACCAAACCAAAACAAACACATTCCATCTACTTGCACTTCAACGACACACAACACCAATGCCAATCTTGCCTAAACGCGTCGGAGACACGCCGCGTCGTCGGCGGCGTCGCGTCGCATACACGCTCCGCCCGCTGTGTATCTGCTCTTAATTCTTATGGTAGACATGGTAGTAAGAGCCTACTGCGTATCGGTAGTTCCCGTCGTTATCGATTGTATAATCTGTTAGTTGTTACCCGTGACTTCGTTCTCGTGGACATAAAAAACTATCCTGTGTCCGTATTTGTAATATACAGTAACTCCTTATCAAATTTTATCAAGATCCGTTCAGCCGCTTAGCCGTGATAACGCAACAAACATTCAGACAGAGAGACAAAGTTACTTTCTATAGTTCGCTAGGTGACGTGAATCCATTTTTGTGCATTTTTTGACGTTTTGTATGGACTGAACGTTATGTAATGTAGGGAGATCCGAATCGCGAAAGCGAAGTTTTTCCTCGAGACGAACGTATTCATCTTTATGCCTCTATGCTCTATTGGTCCTGATACGGCTGCGGCTATATTCCTCTGAATTATAATACTATTAGTTATTAGGAAGTAAGGATTAATGAGACATACAGGCTTCAACTAATGTTTACAGCATTCATTCCAGGGCCCAAACAAGATTAATTAAAAATAAAAGAAAGATATTGAGGTACGAGTATTCATACGAAAGATTTAAACTAAGTTTGATCGAGATAACGTGAAAAGTGCCGTAGTAAGTTAGTAAGTAACACTAACTGAGTTTGGTGAAGTGGCAGTAGCGACGGGCGCGGTTCGCAAATGTAAATCGACGCACCAGCGGCAGGAACCTAGAGCCGCAGTAGCCTACATCGGTTCGAATGGAAAATATATATCAAGCCGAGCGAAAAGTCCACTACACACCCCGAGGGTGGCGGGGTCCGGACGTGCGTTCGATTCAAACGAGCCGTGGCCGCCCCCGCGCCCCGGCCGGGCCAGTGGCGAGCGCGTGCCGCGGCCGCCGCCACCGCCGGAGCCCCGGGCTCCGCGTGCTCCGGCGTCGTGCCTGCTTCTTTGCTTCGCCACCTGCCCACTCGTCTCCCGGCGTTCGACCTTTCAGATGTAATTTCAGTTTTCCTCAAGAAATTCCCGACAAAAATAAATATGCTTAAACCCGACCCTACGCAGGAAAAGAGGAAAAAATATTAAAAATTAAGAAAATATTTGTTTAACAGTTATGTAAACATCTCTAATTACGGCCTGTTCAAATTATTATTTTTTTCTTTGCAGCCGGCCTGCCGGGCGGCGTTCTAATTAACATCTATTACAGGTATTTCTGGAAGAGAGGAGTATCATTCGGCGAGGGTGCTGAGTACACTCAATTAAACGAGGCTGCGCCCCCTGCGCCGCGCCACCGCCGCGCCGCCGTGCCGCGGCTCGCGCTCGGTTCAACCGACCGGTGCTAATGACGGTCCGCGCGCTACTTATCGACGGTCGGTACATCTCACTAATTAGATCCATATCTAGCTTTCCGTGGCTTAGGTTTCTGGGTTGGTGTGTCGGGCCAGCGGGTTGACCTGTTGCGCTGGCTCGCTGCGGCGGGCTCGAGCTGGCCGTGCAGCCTGCAGCATGCAGGCTCGGCCGCGGGCGCGCGCTCTTGCCGATAGCGGCACGTAAGTCCGGCCATCCGACACACCGGGCCGCCTCCCCGTGGTCACCCGTTCGGAACGGCTCCCGGCCCACCACCCGCCACCCTCTTTAAAAGCCGGTGGCGAGCTTCAAGAGAAAGTGCCGCGTGTGTGCGCTCACATGCGTAGAGCCATCTTTGAAGCAGGGAGCGGATTACGTGGAGGCGACGCCCGCGCCCGCGCCCGCGCCCGCCGCCTCCTATGCCTAAGTGCGTTCACACAAAGCCTTCCCACATACATTTGCATAGTGACATTGTACGGTAATAATGTATGTGACCACTCGCCCTACATACTCGTTTCCGCTTCCAGTAGATTTTCGAGGGCCAATCAGAGCTTCTCCCGGCTTCAAGATTACCGATTCTAATTTAAGATATTAACGTACATTATAGCTTGAGTGATAACGTAAAGCTTAAACAACACACATCTATGTCTGTACCGATTTTTAAGTTGGTTTTCAGAATAATAAAAAAATATGTAATTCGGTACATTTTTGTGGGAAACTAAGCGAGTACCTTAACTGGATAACGGTCACTATAGTAGCGTTGTACTCGTATGTGCTACGCCAATTCGTAGCCTGTTTAAGCTTACGATTCTTCCAAAAACATCCAGATAGGTACTTACTTATCCATTAGAGACGTAGGCACTGTCCGACAAATTCGACGAAAAGAAATTGAATGTATAATTTTGATTTACATATGTGAGTAGGTACACATGTGCGTATAAGAGGATTTCTTGAAGTTTCGTCGATATAATAGAAGGGTGGGGGAGGCTGCTCGGACACCCCGCGTGCGCTTGTGTGCGTATGTCTCGGACATGCACGTTACGCAGATTTCTCTAACGATTTTCCCGGAGTGTGAAATGTAAAATAAGGGGTTAGACGAGGCTCTCGGCCCCTGCGTCCCGCGCACCCCCGCGCACCCCTCAGCTCGCCAAATTGATGACCGGCCACCCTTAGGGAGATCTGTTCAAATTTAACACATATCGTATTTAAAAGTAAAACGCTTGGCAACCTTATCCCCACTCATTAATATTCCCTTGCAAATTGTTAGAATATTTCGCCTGAAGCCGAGTTTATTTTTTAATTTCGTAAGCATTTGCTGTGAGAAGTACTTTTTATTTTATTTAAAAATATGCCAAAGTAATAATAAACTTACACCTTTAGAATTGGAGTTGGGAGGAAATATTTCTGTGCACTTGAGAATTACTCAAGAAAAAGAAAAGCCGCGAGTCAACCTAAGTGGCGACTTGGCAGAGGCCGTGTCCTGCAGTGGACTAAAGTGGGCTAATGATGACTATGTTAAGAAATATATAAAAGTTATTTAATGTCTGAATTTCTTATTTGATTTAATGACTGACTTGATTTGCAACCACGGTTGCGAATGAAATCTGAAATAGGCAACGAGTTTCAAGGCTGGATACGATTTTTTTCGAGTCTGTGACACAAATGTTTTAACGGACACGAATGTTTAGAGCCTAAAAATCAATTTAAAAGTTAAATTATAGATAAATTGTAGATAAGTTATTTTATAATATGAATATCTTTTCCGTCGAATAGCCCAACATTTTAAATTAACTATTTTTGCACAATTTATAATTAAAAAAACGGTTAAATAGTGTAACTATTCCAGATTGCCAACTGAAAGTGACTTGGGTTTTTATATACTAATATCTATAGGTAAATGAAATCTCTCCGCGCAACCTTCGTTTCGCCAAAAATACCCATAAATCAACTGCTTGCGCAGATGACGTCATTGCTCAAGTTGTTTGCTGCTAACAATAGTAAGCGTTAGTTTCTATGTGTGTTGTGGTTTACTAATAAACGCAAATGCCCTATGAAAAGACAAGCCGGAGGAATGTTTTCGGCATTGCTTTTAATTTTCTGGAGCGTTGATTTCCTTCTCGAATTAAGAGAGTGGTTGTTCGCTCAGGGGTTGCAAGAACCGGTTATGCGTCGGCGCAGCTAACTGTATATTATCTGTTTTTTATGCAGCATTCCTATAGCATCATACGTATACCCCTGTATTCTTTGTGAGATTCTGTTGTAGGGACAGAGAATTAATTTCATGTAAGGCATTGTGTAACATAGACTTGTTTTGTTTCGCAAAGGCAGAATTTGATTGATGCTTCACATAGGAAGAAATAATCCTAGTTATTTCTTCTTATGTGAAGCATTAATCTAATTCTGCTTTTAATATTTTGTATTTTTTTTATATACAGTAAAATCGAAAGATCTTATTGTTGAGTTAAATGAGGGAGCCATCATCGCATTACTTAATGTTGCAATTTCTGATGTTTATTACTAAATAAATGAGCCAATTTAAAATAACGTGGATGGGAATTTCATATTTGGGCAACTGACTGACGACACGAACAAATCATTCGTTTGGTGGTAACGCCGTTACTCATACCATTTCAGTGCTACCAGGAATTTAAATCTGGGATTCAAGCCCTGCTGGGCAATTTACCTACTACACTTGTCACCCTGAGATGTTAGATGATCTCTTTATGTCCAGTAATTCCACTGGAAACATTGCCCTTCTAACCGGAACACAGTAATGTTTGCTCGCTACTGCTTGGCGGTTGAATAACTGGCAAATGAGTGATACTTCCCACGGTGGACTATTCAAACTAAAAAAAACCTTTATTGGCCATAATTATTTTTGTCAAAAAAGACAAAGTTCTTACGAGTACAGAATCAATTCATAAATAGTGTTTAAATATTACATATAATAATATGTGCATATCGATTTTACATATCTACTATCACAATTAACTAAATAAGTAATTATTAAAATAAAAATAACAAAAATAGATTTCTTTTTCTGTTTCGACAACGTAACATTTCTCTTGATTAACTTACCTATCGTGAAATTCCTACCTACCAACTTGTTGAACATTCAACTCTTGTCTAGCAACTAGCCTAGATATTAAATACCTACATAAAAAGATCTACATAAATATCAATCACGAGATTTAAGAGAAAGCCTCTAAAACAACCCCCGAAATTGCATGACAAATTTAAACCTCCAGTGAGATGCGCTCGCGCATTGTTTTCTCGAAGCTGCGCCATGTTGTTGCACCAAACTATGTTTTTTTCCGTGATTGTATACTAGCACACCCTTCTACGTGTGCGTTAAAATTCTAAGAAATTTCATCGCTATGAAGGCTTTTGCGCTGGTGTGTGTGCAAGTTGCATACACCTGTTATGTTCTACGTCTGTGTGTGTCTGTGAGCTCCAGCGGGGGTGCATGCGACGTTGCTAGATGCGTTTTTAGAGCCCTGCGCCCGGGCTTGTAGATTTGGCAACGTCGCGCAATTTGAACACGACATCAGTTTGGAAGCCTCTTTGTCGGAAACCAAAACGCTATTATAAATTTGAAGAATGAAAATTCGGATACTAAAGAGCTAAAACACGGTAAAATAAAGTAAAGAATTGTCGACACTGATACGCTACTACTCATAGATACTATCAAATGAATACCTGGCGTAACACTTGAATCAGTTATTCAAGAAAATATTTCAGAACAGCTGCCGAAATACGCCGAAGGTACGTGGTTGTAAAAACTACCTAATAAATATTACGACTTAAATAACTAGAAGTCACTCAGATGAGACCATATTAGGTACCTATATTGAAATGGATTCATTATAACTAAGTATGTATTCAAATTTTACTTCATCAAAATCTTAAGAAGTTGTTCTGGCATCTTTAGAGGTAACTATCTCGCTCATACGCCACAACTGTATAAGGACAAATGGTAGCTAAAACAATAGAAATCTCAAGGCTACAGCTATTTTGGCTGTTAACAATTTGATAACATTTTAACTTAACTACCGTATAATTATTTTGGCGTCAGTAAAATACATAGTTATGCATACCAATACGTGTGGTATTTAGTTTCGAGTACCTTTTTTTTAAGTTTACCTTAATCGCATCTCAGTTCAATTGTCTATTTTTCGATATAGCTATTTCGTGAACAACTCTAATAAAATGATGAATAATCAAAATATAATAACATGTCTGCGCGAAACTAAGACTAAAAACGGGAGCGTTCTCCGAATCCATCCAATGTGACCTCAGAGTCAAAGCGGTGATCTGAACAACGGCAGCGTGTGATTTATTTGTATCTATACTACGTATATCCGTATTGGCCAAGTACTGCAAAATGCCTTCAACTAAATCAACACCTAAATGTCAATCTCTAACATATTACCTGTCCTAATTAATAGTAGGTACGTACAATCCGTACATACCTACTATGGTATGTACGTATCTAGCTGTAAAATTATGTTAGCTGATCAAAGTGTAGTATCATCATCACCAGCCGTAAGATGGCCACTACTGAACATAGGCCTTCTCCTTAGAGTGACACGCTAAACGAAAATTGGCTATTTGCATTCACCGGTTGCCCGATACTTTTAAAATGTCGACAGTCCACTTAGTGGGAGGCCTGCCTACGCTGCGTCTTCCGGTTCGTGGTCGCCACTCAAGAACCTATCTTCCCCATCGATTATCCGTTCTTCGAGCTATGTGGCCTGCCCATTGCCACTTCAGCTTGCAAACCCTGAGAAAGTATAGTACAAACACAAAATCACTATAATTATGCGCATCAGTACAACTAAAATAAATAAATCTTTTGGCTAGTAAAATGAAACGATATGTGTTTGGCGCCGAACGTGTAATGTGTGTTGAAACAATATGTGTTTGGCGCCGTACGTGTAATGTGTGTTGAAACAATATGTGTTGGGCGCCGTACGTGTAATGTGTGTTGAAACCAGATTAGTGGCTGGAAAAGTTGGAACAAAGGTAGAAAGCCTAGTTCGACGGCACTTACTGGATACTAAGTGCCTTTATTCTAGCTAAAAAAAAGCATGACATGTTTGTTGTGAGACTACCTGATGCCCGCGAGTTCACATTACAACGCGGTGCTAGCCTATAGGGACTGAGACGCGACATTAGGTCTCGCAGACATGACTAAAATTACGAACTTTCATACAAAGTTTCATCCTCTTGGGGGATACATTTTCGAAAATAATTTCTAGTTGCACACCTACATTATATTATTATAAGGAGCTCCTATGTAAAAAGTGTTTCTAGACCCGCCAGTTTAGGTTGTCCATTGTCTGCCAGTCAGCGGTGTAGATTTTACATTTTGTTTAAACCAATAGAACCAAAATCATCTGTATCTCTCTTCATTTTAATTTGTGAGAAAAGGATAGAAATATGCTTAGTGCTGTCAAGTTTAGTTACGGAAATGGTACAACAGAATCGACGCCATTGCAAGAGTTTCATATTTGATAATTAGTTTCATCAATCCTACATCAAAAATCTTGTTGATGAGCAACTAGGTACAGGTACATATAATAAGTATGCCTGAGTATTTAAGTTCCCAGAAATGTAAGTACCTACGTATAATAATTAAAAATATCATAGTTGACTCCGAGTTAACACTTTTGTCTTAGAACAAGCTGCAGTTTTAATGTTTCCGTGAACCACACTAGTAAGCTTTCTACTAATCCTATAGTAAATACTTACAAACTAGTTTGCATTCAAATATCTTATCTTTAGCGGGAATAACCTTTTAGAAGAACGTTCCATTGTCTACTCATCTGTTCTAATGATACCAAATGAAGACAAAAAAGTTCTTCATTGTTACAATTATTTTACTTAACTACTTTTAAAACTTATTTCATACTAGCATGCCCGCATGGCGTCTCTCGCATAGGCTAACAGTAAATGAAACACCCCATTATTCCCCTCTACGGGTTGATTTTTGAAAAATCCTAAGACATGCCTTTTTATTATTTATGCTAAGTACACAAACCGAGATTCATTGGAAAAATATTTTATTTCCTTAACTTTAGGGGTCCATTTTACCCCTTTAAAGGTGGAATTATGCAAAATCCGTTATCATTGTTCACCTAGTTTTGAACTGTTGATGTTCAAAATTCTGGGTGGCACTGAACTGTTATGGTGAAGCGTGACGCTTAACATCAGGTGAACGATTTGCTAGTCTCGTCATCGAGTAACATACAAAAAAAAAAAAAAAACTAGACAATCAAAACATTGATAAGTATTGGGTTCAAATTTCACGTCTCCGTTATAAGCGGTTTGGTCTGTGCGTTGATTCCTAGAAAAGGGCTAAAATAAAGCCTATACCTCTTTTATATATAATATATAGATTATTTTCGAAACGTTTGAAGTCAGTTCAATGGTTTTTGATTTAAATGCTGGTCTCATCATCAATTTCAAGATCGACAGCCAGATGACGTCCAAAGCTGAAAAAGGCCTTCCCCTCAGAAAATGAGTGTGCTGCCATAATCCCCAGGAGCAGGAGGCTTAGGGATCGCAGAACGCTTACCGCTTACTAAGAGGACGCTGCTGCTCGTCCCATGGAGGTTATGGTCGTAGTTTTAGGACATTCCCCTTTGATAGTGTTGTTCTGTTTGCAAAATATTTTTTTATACTAGTTAATTTATACGAGACAGCGTTCACGGTCGTCTGCCAGGGCCCCTATTCGGAGAAATTACATTTTATCTCGGTCACTCTCACTCCTATTAAATTCTAAATTAGAGAGACAGTGACCGAGATAATTCCGAGCGCACAGGAATAGGGTCCCAGTTCATCACTATCCCTTCTTTTATAACACTTTTATTAATAAGCGTGTAGTAGGTAGTAGCTTTGTACCTAATTCATGTTTTGTCTTTTTCTCTGTTCGAAATTTTGATGAGAACCGAAAAAGACAGAAGATTGATAACTATTTCAAGGCTTTACATTGCTTTTTTAATAAGGGGTAGATAATAAAATTAGTTGAAACCAGATTTGTTTCTATTTTTTAGCTAGCCAAGCTTTCTCAAATTTTTACTATCATTGTTGGCGGTAATGACAACACCGTACTTACAGAAAGGTACTTACACCGTACTTACTTCGTTAAAAGGTATGAAGGCGTTACTGTCGATAGAAATGTAGAAATTGGATAATTTTGTCAATGTCTATATCCGTCTAGAACTTTCCGAGTTTGCACTTCCTTCCGGGTGATATTTACAATTCCCGTTATCAGCCCCTATAAAACAAATCCCCTAAACGATGAGGATTCAAACTGCTAAGCTGTAATCGATGTTAATAATAATAGTAAAGTTTTTAAGATTAAGGTGCAACGTTTCGCTCAGCGCGAGAAATTCAAAATTTCTTGCGTTTTTTGTCAATTACTGCGTAATTACACATCGTAGGTTCATGAAAACTAATTTTGCGATGATAAATAGGTCGTATCAAGAAATTACACGAACCAAAAATTCAAGCTGAAAGTTAGTATAACTACATTTCTCACTAAACAAAAAACCAAGATGAAAATCAGCTGATTGAGATTTGTAGCTAAACCAATGTTATTTAGGTATCATTTTACCCGTAATTTCTTAAATTAACTTATTTATTGGCGCAAAATTGGTTTCACTAAATCCACGATGTATAATTAAGCTGTAATTGACAAAAAACGCAAGAAAAATTGAATTTCGCGCGATGTGCCAAACTTTGCATCTTAAAAAGTTAGTTTAGACAGTGTTAGTTGACAAAAACCTGTTTCTTCTTCAACATATAAGTCGATTTATTTAATCTATTTAAGTAAAAGTTAAGTACCTATCTAAATGTTCGTCAGAAATGGAAGAGCGGTGTCTTCTGGCACAGGCATTACATGTCTATAAGAGGACTCTTGACTACTTTGTATGTTACTGAAACTTAGTTAAAGAAATAAATAACATTGAATATCAATACAATCTAAACTTAAATAAAAGAGTTAAAATTACAAACAAAATTATTATAAATTAATTATAGATAAAAAACAGAGCTCAGGTCAGTATCCGCGGGCAGGGTACCCAAAAGGCTGGTAACGTTACCTCGTTGAATAGCAATGCTAATTCTAAGAAATAAATTATTATTAT
This sequence comes from Apocheima hispidaria, assembly GCA_947579745.1. NCBI lineage: Eukaryota > Metazoa > Arthropoda > Insecta > Lepidoptera > Geometridae > Apocheima > Apocheima hispidaria. The sequence goes on along the minus strand of OX388149.1, from coordinate 5,875,655 downwards.
TATTATATTCCATTCCACACAGTCACGCATAACACGCATTGACTACTTATAGCTACTTCACCTGTATAGACTCAACGCTGTGCATCTCTTGTTCTTAGGATTATACAAAAATCCCTAAAGCGCCAGTTTTCGCTGACAGCGTTCAGCTTTCCGCCCCAACCCTAGCTCCGTTCCGGCTCTGTTTCCGCGCGAAAGTTGTCGATCTCAACTTTGTTTGTCGCCGTGTGTTTATTGCTCGTCCCTCATAAAATGTTATGAATGATACAGTTCGCAAGCAGGGATTAACCGTTTAGTGAGACCGCTCGGTATCCATTATATCTACTTGTGCGGTTGTTTGTTTTTGCTCGTTTTATAACGGACGAGAAACGTTTACTGAAGTTAACTTTAGGAACATTTTTGTTTTGCGACTAGTTCTGGTTTGATTCGGATTCGGAGAATTTGATAGATAGTATCAAGTGTTCGTGTTTCGGATAATTTTGTGAATGAGTTTAATAAATATTGTACAGACATCTCCACAAAGTTTATCAACCTACTAATTGAAGCGTGATAGTTGGATCTAAATTTTAATTCAGTAGTATAAAATATTTACTAGGTATTGATGATCATTTGAAAATTCACCCTAGATGTTAATGTTACCGTTTTTATGCATCTGTGACGAGCGAGCAAGTCGTTTGCCTGATGGTTAGCGTCCCAATTTCCCTTTTCAGTTCATTACCACTCACCACGCATGAACCAAATAAGTATTACAGCAACTCTTTAATTGTTTAGTTTTTAGGGTTCCGCAGCAAAAATTATATAAGAAACCCTTATAATTGATGTCTGTATTTCTGTTCGACAGGGTCCTTTATGCAGAGACTATATGAACTAGAATATATGAATATATAATAAAAAACTATATGAGCTTTTTGAAAAGCACAAAAAAAAAATAAGTTGAAAGAATTATTACCTAACCCCATCGGGTGGTGTAACGTAGAAAACGGATTTCAAAATCAGAGGCATTTAGAATTGTATTTTGTAACATAATTTTTTCAATTTTGTTTCGTACCATTACAATTTTCACCCTGAAGATATTATCTGGAAAATGTCAGAAAATCTAGATAGCTAAACGTAAATTTAAATTACTTATAAAAATAACCTGTCTTACAAGATTAAAATAGTGTACTAAACGTAGCTGACCTGGTTTGAGGTTATGCGATGACAAATAAACAGCTCCGCAAAACGAGCAAAACAATTTTACACATTTAAAACTCGACTATATAAATTACAATAAAAAATTAAATATAAACACTTAGATAGCTACGGAATTTTACTAAAAGCATGTCGTGGCACGCACTTGAATTGATTTCAATTAAATTAGTACGAGTGTTACCTTTCGTAGAATCTTAAACCCAAAACGGAAATACTAAATCATGTTAGAAATGGTCCGAATGTTCTCTGGGTAATCAAATTTTCGCATTTTGGAAGGAAACGTAGTTTATTTTAGTTTATTTGTAAATTATTTGGTCAACAACGGCACATTTCCGGTTATTTTTTTTTTTGTTAATATGTGGTTATATAGATGTCATTGAATTACGAACCGAACTATAAGCCTGATAACATTTTTAAAACAGGAATTTTCAGTTTCGTAAACTAGAATGAAAATCCAAACAAAACATGCAAGTGTGAAATTCGTAGCGAGAGTGTCTTCGCGCGGAGGAAGCTATCGGCATCGGCCCAGTCCGAGAAAATCGATGACTTCTCCCCCTCATAGTTTGCATGGACGGTGTCCGGCAGACCCCTGCCGGTACCGCCCTACCTTGCCAAAAAGACGCACAGACGCACAGGCCTACAACGCTCGCTCAATCTTATAATTTTCTAGACTGGGTTAAATTTAGATAAAAGCGAGAATGTTTTCGTGTTTCCGTCTTTGGACCGCGCCTCTGTCTTTACGATACTAACATTTATAGGCACTGCGCAGACATCGGCCATTCCTATAATACGACGTTTACTCACAGGATTTGCCCGTTTGTTTAGATTTTAAAAACAATAAATTGACTTGTCTTTCCTTTATACTTGTTGTTTAATAGCTGAATATTATAAAGTAGTAAGGATAATAAAAACAAAACCTAAAGAAAAAAACACTGTGATTGAATGCACTAGGCATAAAAATAAGAGCGCATTCAGTTGTGCATACTTAATTATTTTGTTTGTACCAGAGTGCTACGAACGTTGTTCCGATCCGGTTTATGTACCCTGTCCGCCTGACGTCATATAGGTATACCTACCTACCCATGCATGTGGCGATTATAAACACCACGTACAATGTTTTTGCATACATACTAATGCTAAGCTTAGAATTTAGTATTGCTAAATGTATTTATCTCTTCAAGTAGATTCCATTTATGAAATTTTTGATTTCGTATTAGATCTGCGTAATTTTTATTTCTCGAAACTGTGATCGTTAAAACCTTACCTACATAAACACCTGTGTATACGTAGGTACATTAGTGTTTCCTCTCAATGACGTTTTTTTGCGATTTTATTTTATCATATTTATTTCGGTTATTGACTTCGCACAAGGAAATGACACTGTCCGTCATGCAATAGGTATTTCGAATTAACATTAATAAGAGGGTATGTGTGTACCAGCCGAATCGTTTTCTAGATTCACCGAACGATAAAGAGGTTAAAATTGTTTTAATTCGAAGGTGACTTGTATCGCTTGTGATAAATAACAACGATGCCAAAATAAAATACATTTAATGAGTTAATTGCCGCCTTGAAGCATTTTTTTGGAAATTTGTATCCAAATTACCTTTCTTCGGAAAAATAAAACAAGATTTAAAATTTAGAGAATTTCGTCGCAGGGCTCTGTCCGCCCGCATTGTAAGGGTGGGTGCTATCGCCGTCCTACTCGGACGCAGCATCACCGGACATTTCGACCGGGCATTTCAATTTTGAGAAAGAGTAGGACCAGCCTCGCCCCCCACACCCCTGCTTCCCCCCGCCGGCCATCTCGCTTGCACCAAGGACACACAAAAGGACGCAGGAGCGATAACTTCATCACCGCTCGAGTGTCTCGCTCGCACGCTCGCCTCGGTGGGGGACGACGTTGCGAATTGTTATTGAAGTCATGCCCCCGAAGGCGACTTCGGGAAGGCTGTCAGTCGCTCTCTAGTAAACGTCCGCAGCGTCCGTACCCGGATGAATCGCATCACTCGCGTGCTGCACTTCACGCTTCGCACAAACTATACCGCCGGGTTACAAACAAGTGCCAAGTTTTTCGCCGTTCATAATTCTGTGATTTTAATATAACGAGACTTTTAAAAAAAAAAACGTTCGCAAACTTGATAAACTTTGTGGTGTCGGTGTTGGTGAGTGTGTCGGCCAGTGTCCGGTGCGAGGACGGCCCGCGGCGCGGTGCAGCGCGGGAGGCACGCACCCTGTGTTTACGCGCGCACGTGGCCGCGCCGCGAATACGCGCGCGGAAATGCCGCGGAAAACTTTCTTTCAAAACATAACTGTGGCATAAAGTTGAGTCGTGAGGGGAGCGCGCCGCGACCATGACTTTAACCTGTAGCGTCTGACTCGCGTGGACTACCTACATGAACGTCGACACGAGAAGTGCTGTTTTTTTATTGTTTTTTTTTCGTTGGAGGAGACGGTGCTCTCCGTGGGATTGACGATTTAAATGGATAACAGCAGCGCCGTATCGTCGACATTGCCGTCGAGGGATTACCACTGTAAGGTTTGCGATCTCTACTTAGATTCCGTCGACTCGTTAGAGGTGCATTTACAATATCATAAAGAGAACTTGTACGTGAAGTGGGGAACGCAAAACTCACAGAATGATACCGACAACAATAACGGTACGAAAGTGAAAAGCGAGACGACGGTGTCGGCTCCAGCTGACTCTAGCGACAATATGATCACCAAACCTAGCCCCGAGTTCCAGCAGCGGGCCACGCCGGACACCTCGGCACAGTTCCCACACCCCGCGACCCCGCAGAGCTATCACTCGGCCCCCTCGCCCTACCAGAATCCGGACCAGACCAATTTCTCGCCCGGCGCACAGTTCGGCAACAGCTATTCGCACGCGACCTTCCCGCAGAATCAGCATCCCGACCAGATCAGCTGGGAGCAGTCGCAGTACGCCCAAGAGTACCATCATCACAAACCTAATCGCTTCCATCCTTATAACATACAAGACCGTGCGTCACGCGTTTCGTCTTCGAGTCCGTTGTATGGGCAGCCACTGAACCAGCCGACGCCATCGCCGTCGCCGAACCAGTGTGACAAGTGTGGCTTCGTGTGCGACTCCGCGGTGCAGCTCAATGAGCACTGTAACTCCGCGCATGCAAGTGGCGCCGCGCCTTCCTCCACCTCGCTGCCTTTTCAACAGTTTTCTGGTAAACAGTACAATAATTCCGGTTATCAAAATGAAAACACTAAGGTCAAAGATGAGCAGGAGGAGTCGTCTGATATTTTAGACTTAGATTCGCAAAAAGTTGTCTATCAAGGAAACGAAGGTGACCAGCCGAATGCTTCCTACGAGGAATCTTCGTCTCAAGGACGTGACGTCAATAGTCGCTCGGTTCCGATGATGCCATGGGAAACACAAAAACTTTATGGCAGTTCCCAACTCAATGGTGACGTGGCTCTATTCAAAGAACAGAAAATGTTTTCAGAACAAAAAACCTACCCATCCGACGTGAAAATGTTTCACCCAGACCAGAAGTTTTCGTACCCTCAAGAAAAATTTCTAAGTGTTCACCACGAGCAGAAACCATTTATGCACGTAGACCAAAAGATTTATCCCGGAGTACAGATGCCTCCACTTACTGATTATGCTGGACCGGTAGCTTCATCTAATCCCGACATGAAACCTCCATATCGACCGTATGATTCTCCGGCACCGCCACAAATAACAAATTCGCAGTCTTCTAACCCTACCTCTTCAACACTGCCAACCATAGGAGGTAAGGGAGCGAACTGGAAATCTAACGAAGCGAGAAGACCAAAGACATATAATTGTACTGCTTGTAACAAATGGTTCACAAGCTCAGGCCATTTAAAGCGGCACTACAATACGACACTGCACAAGAACGCCGTGCGCTCGTCAGGCCACCCAGATCCAGCCACTATGCCTATCTCCAGCCATCACCATCCGAGCCGCGACGCGATCCAGCGCGGACAGCAGCAAAACGCAGACTCCAACACGCAGAGCCCCGTGCCATCCGAAGACGCCCGCAGCGTGGAGGACGCTGCACTACAGTCACCTTACGCATCGCATCGGGTCGTGTCCATGCAGTCCAAGTCGCCGTACACGCATTTACAACAGGGTAATTTAGATAATAATTTCAGTAATAATCCTTTAGCTAATCACCCTTTACAGCATCAGGTTGGTTCTCATCCGCTCAATATAAGTAGTCAGCCACCAGGGTTAGGGATACCAAATGATAGTAGCCATCAAGGAAGTAAAGGTGTAGCAATTTCAACGGCTGGGAATCCCCCAAACGGGGAAGCAGGTCCCTCTGTTTCACAAAATCACCATATGAGGGGCCTGCTATCAGTGTCAACCAGCAATATTTCAACTGCACCCCTAACGCAGAGTACGCCGGCGCTTACGCCGCACACCCTGCCGCCGTTCAGTCACTTGGGTGTCAACCCGTACAGCCCGAGGTCTACGGATCCTTTGGGGCCTTCGGTGCCGGACCCCACGCACACCCCATTATATTTGGGTCAGAATTTTCAGCAGACTATAGCACCGAGTTACCCAAACGGGATGGCCCCCCACGTTATGGATATGGCTATCAACAATCTGCCTATAGCCAGTCCGGCTACTTTTGGTGAATCTTCACCGGAAGAGGCCGACATGGAACAAGAAACGTCGAACCAGCCTGCGGGTGGACGCTTGCCGAGCTTCGCGCAGCTCCAGACCCAGAGCTTCAGCGTTTATGTTTCCAATTATATCACTCAGCCTAACGTGGGGGGTCAAGTCGTCATCGACGAGGCGGCCGCCGGCTACATTATCGTCGATCCGGTTAACTCACCTCTGCAGTACGCTAATACCGATATTAGCGGCCAGAGCGTAGATTACGAATTTAGTGCAAATCCTAAAAGTATCAAAGAAGGTATCGTGACTTACAGTCCAGAGCATGTAAAGTTGTACCCATACGGATATGCGGTCGGAGGAAAAACGATAAAACGCGAGGACGGTATTATGCAACACACGGATTCAAGCGAGCTTCAAATTTTGGAGATAGAAGATATTATGGATTACGCGAATAAGGAAAACTATGGTTCCCAGATGAAATCCCCGGCCAGTCCGGAGAGTGCAAAGGCCGAGTGTGAAAGCCGCAGCGTCGTGTCGTCCACGTCGTCTGCCGTGTCGTCACCGTCGGCGGTTTCGTCCACGGTGCCGAGCTCACCTCTCACCGAGAGAAACCATCTCAAGAAGTCAGTGCCAACCACTGTACACAAGTGCTATGAATGCGATAAGCTTTTCAACAAGGCTTGCTACTTGACGCAGCACAATAAGACTTTCCATTCGGGGGCAAAACCGTTCAAATGTGATCGATGCGGCAAACGATTTTCAGATGACGTCTCTTATGAAGGGCATTATTTCAAACACACTGACAATAAGCCTTTCAAGTGCAGCGAATGTCCGAAGTCATTCAACCACAAGACGGACCTGCGGCGGCACATGTGCCTGCACTCAGGCTGTAAGCCTTTCGCTTGTGACCACTGCGGCAAGGGATTTATCAGGAAAGACCACATGGTTAAGCACTTTGATACGCATTTTAAGAAAAATTCGCGTTCATCTAACTCGTCATCATCACCCGCGTCGTCGGTGTCGTCGACCTCGGTGACCTCTCCCTCTTCGACGGTCAACCTCACCTGAAGCATTTTTTTCGAGTTCCACTTGTAGTTTTCGCATGCGGCGAATCATTTTGATTCAAAATACAAATCGGAATGTTTCACTACAAAACAACGTATGTCCTTAAGCAGCGTCGGGTGCTCCGACGCGTTCAGTTTAGTTCGCGCATTTTTTTGTTGTTCATTCAATTTAACCTTGTCTGTTGCAAGGTGACTTTACATGCCTGGGTGTTTGGGCGTTGAACATATAATTGGTTGTCGTTAGAGTAATTTTGCGATATCATTTAGATCGAACCATATCATTTTTACATACTCACTTAAGAACAATCGTAAAAATTATTATATTAGGTAAATGAAATGCGTCGTTACTGCGGTAATCGGTAAAATGTATTTTACATATCTTAATTTATATTGTAATTTACTTGTAAAACATTGGATGTTTCTTGGATTTTATTGAATTTCTTTGTTTTGTCTATCACTGTTAAAGTTAAGGTTATTTAGAATAATTTTGTTATAAATTGGTGGGAGGAAAATTTCTCAAAATAAACTCTGAAATAGATATTTGTGTCATATCGAGCTTATTTTCTTAACTACTCATATTCGGGCACTTATTCGTTATCTTATATCTGCTACTCGCGAAACGTTTAATGACTCAGCTCAAAGACACTTTATTTCCTACGAGTATAATAATTATCTAAAACTTACTTTGAATATTATTTTCCCACCTTTTATGGGACTAGATTGCCAGACACGTACTTAATATTAAGTAATTGCGGACAAAATAGAATACCGAAGGGAAACATAGAACAGTGACCTATACGCGAATAGTAAAGGAAATGAAACTTAATTTTAATTAGTTTTTACTAAGTTCACAGATAGTTTTGATTTATAATTATCTTGTTGTATCACTTTTTTTTTGTTTGTTTGACTTTAATTAACTATTGCTTATTGAATGAAGTTTAAATTACTAGTTTAAAGTTAAGTTACGAGCCACTCTGACTCACGACGTAGAGATAAATTCTTTGTTCTTTATGAGATTTTAAAGCTTTGTCATTATTACTCGTAATAATAATTTCCCGGTGCTTCCTAATATTATTTTGTCTGTTAACTTTATGTAATTTGTTTGTTTGTAGTAAGGTTACCTATGTTTGGAATTTTGATTGATTTCTTTAATATTAACACTATGTCCTATTAAGTTACCAGTAGTTATTCGAACGAATTTAGTTTAAACATTCCTGTTTCGTTAGTGGTAGGAGAATAGTCTTCCTAAACGTTGCCAAATTTATTCCGCCAACTGTCTGTTGCGAAACATTTTTTTATTTTAAATATTTTTAGGATAATGTAATGAAATTCTCTAGCAATAATTTAAAATAATAATAATGTAAATGTTTTTGTATAGAATAAAAAGGAGATGTCACGAGTATTGATTTGTTTACTAAATCAATATTAAGAGAAATAGTTATTTGTAAATATTTATGTGAGAAACGAAAGCATTTTGTAGTACATATCAAGACCGAAGCGCGTGCGTAGCCGGACGTGCCAGAATACTCTTCATACGATATAAATTATTTAACACCTCTTGTTACAAGCCAATCTTTTAAAGCAATACTACCAAATAAGTTCATTGTCGAAAAACAAGGTGGAATCAATATTTTGACACGTCTCACCGCGACGCGTCCATATCATTGGTCCTTAACACTACGCCCAATATTAATACATTATCAAGATATTCGAAAACTGTGCAATAAAAACACGATGTCGACTTAATTTTTGATAATGTTTGTATTTGAATGTTGACTATATTGCAGAAATATTTTTATACACATAGAATAAATAGAACTTACAAATCTTACATTAATTAACTACCTCATCAGTGTCTACACAAATAAATATACAAACGAAGATTGTTCGCGAAATTTTAAATAATAATAAAATTGTTTATGAAAAAATATCAATAGCAATACTTAAACTTGAAATATTTTCAATCGAATTGGCCTACCTCTTATGAATATAAGTCGAAATAATGTATAGTGTTTGTCATCGTTTGCCTGTATTCAAATAACTTGCCATTTAAAAATAATCAGTGAATGCAGAAGTGAACGCAAATTCAATGGTAATTATATCAGATATAAATTTATACATAATTATTACAAACAAAACTATATCTATACAAAATGTTCGTGCGTACTACGTATGTTATAATAATTGTTGATAAATATCATTGTATAACAGACTGAAGTATGTCTTCAGTAATGGGACAAGTTACACAATATGCGGAACTTAACTACCTCAAGGATCGAGTTATAGGATAGGCGCGGGCGAGGTAGCGTGGAGCCGCACTCCCTCTCGCCTCTGAAATTCAATACCTCAAAATATGCCTTCAATTTTTAAGTTTATAAACGTTGCTATTGTTTAAATGCGCGAAAGGGCGTACGGGACACATGCTACCTCCTATTACCATATATATTTTAGACGGCATTTGTCTTTCTCAAGTTTATAGCACAGACTAGTAGTATCGAATAGATATTAACCTATGTAAATATTACAGTTACGACAATTTGTTATTTATCATATTCTATTATCGTACTCATCGATAGACTTATTTTGAAATAAGTTAAACGTAGAAATTTCAAGTTTATAAACGATAGATATAAAGAACGTAAAATGTAAGATTTCTTGTGATGAGTTTATTTGTGTATAATGTATTAATTTAATTATTAGTTACCAGATAATTTCTGTTACATTGAGTTGAGTAAAATTGAAAGAGTTAAAAATACGATAAGATGTTGTTTTTTTTGTCAGTGAAGTTGTACCCTCTTCGGACGGTAATTAGACTGCTAACTCTCGTTTTCTATTCGTACTTATATAATTTTTTTATTATAGAGGTAGCACAAATTTAAAGAGCCGAGGACGGCAGTCGGATGAAGAAATCTACAATTTCTATCTAGGTATCTGATCACGTTCACAATTATTGTGGGTATTTTCAACTGGCCGTTGTCAAAATCTGTACTAGAGTAAGCTCTTGAAGTAGGTATTTAGGATAAGCAGCAGATCTGTCACAGCGCTACGGCGAAATTTTTACTGCTATGCGACACGATTTGTTTACACGAACATTTTGGTATTATATTCAAGTCAGAACTCTTGAGATAATTATATCTAACACGGAGTATAACAAAGTATGTATCCAAAATGATCCACGCGTAAACTAATGGTGATTTTACGGTTGCGAATTATTTATTGTAAGCTATGCGATTTATTTTCTATGCATATTCTTGCCTATCTCCAAAAACTTTGGGGGATTTAATATTTTTAAAGTGGTATCTTGGGTATGGGCAGGAGTTGCAAAAAGCTGAGTATTTACAATAGATGCTGGAGCAGTACAGTACAATTTTATTTCTGTCTAACAAATACAGTTCGTGTATATCCGCTGTATTTTAGCATCTGTTGTGAAGCCTGGGCTCGTATACCTAAAGAGGAATCGAAGCTGTAGCCGTTGTTATCAGATCTGAGTTATCTAATATAAATTTAATGTGAAATTATTGTTGTTTCATTTCCCTAACCCTGCTGAAGCGAATTTTAGTACTAATAGTTTATTTTCTTAACAATTATAGCTCAGATACAGGGTTAAACAGAACGGGGTGAAGAGCTCATTGCACTAATTATTGTGAATAACTTTTACGATGGGACCAACCCTGAAATCGGTTGTTCCATACATTATGTTGAGTGTGTTTTTTTTATGAACTAGTGTTTTATCTCGATATTAGGTTTGGTTTCATAATACAAGTTGTTCATAATAACAAGAAACATGAGTATCACCTGGAGAGTAAGTACCTATAAACCTACTTTGCCGACATGAGACATAAATAGACAATTGACAGCTTTTTAGGAATAAACATATTTTAATATTTTTTCTACCAAATCTCACAAGTTTTTATTATCGATGTGTCTGATTTCTCTTTTACTCTCTGGAAAATTCACCAATAACTCTTTTACCCCCGAATACTGTAACGTTGTTAACTTTGACGACAGATTAAGTCTATTGCTGTCTTTGTCATTTGCTTAGTGTCGGGCATTTGCAGTAATAGAATTAATCTGTTGTCAAAGTTAACAAACGTTTCAGTATTCGGGGGTAAGCGAGTTCAGTTCAAAAAGTTAAGTTTAAACTCACTGATAAGTATTAGCTACAAAAGTTGTTGTTCTTTCTTGTAGGTTTCATTTGTTTTAAAAATATAAAATGAATAAAAAAATAACGTTTATTGAGCTGTTAACAAAGCTTATACAGTATAGTACTTCTTTTTTTGAATCTTTAGTGGGTAGTTGTAAATAATTCTATTGTGTCGAACTCTGAATCTCACATTACGAGTCCTGTGTCAGAAGATTCAGTGCCTTCCGTTTTCATATTTTTCTATAGGATATTCATAATTTAAACATAAGTAAGATGTATATGTTAAATACTGGGTTAGAAAACACCGGGGGATTTTGTTGTCATTACTATATTCAATGATATACTTAGGTAATAATTATCTACTATAATTTTCAAGACGTAGGTCATTTTAGCTAAAGTCAAAAGTTCTATATATCTACCTGTATTGTCTCAGCTGACAAAATATGGTCATGACCATTGCCTAGTTACCACCAATCTCGTACATAGGGTAGATTTATCGGAAGTACCTACCGAGGGCTTATCCCGTAACTCTGGTGGCAATGGTCATCGCGTGCCGTCCCACTCGCGCCAACTTACTCGCACCATGCGAGTGAGCAGGATAGCAAACGAAGACCACCGCCACCAGAGTTACGGGATAAGGCACCGTGGCAGTAGTGTACATATACCCGAATATATTATAGAAAATACATAAGTACCCACTTGGAAATAGCACAGATAACACATAAACAACCAAACATAGCTACACAGAAAATACATAATTTTAATACATTTATATAACTTAGACACAGCAAAACATGTTAAATTCTTTGCAATTAAACTTAGTCATAATCAAAATTTTGATCAAGCCAAACTTCCAGGCTAAATTAACTTATAATAAAGTTTACCCTATTTAACCAAATAATACAAATTAAATAGTCTTAAAAGATGCAACCTCGAGATTATAAGGCTGCTCGCACAATCAACAATATTAATTATATAAAATTACCGAAGTATAATATTTTTAATTTATTTTAATTCTCTTTAATACAATAGCTAAGTAACATGTTTTAGAAAAACTATTATTTTAACTTTAGCATAGTACATACAAAAAAAGAGCAAAAGAGCAAACAAAAAAAAAAGCAAAAGAGCAAAAGTTTCCTCTTTTAGCAAAAGAGGAAACATTTTGCCTTTCGCTTAAATAAATGAAAACTTGCACGAGTCGCCGTGAGAATTGGTAGAAGACATTTTAAATATCCTGTTTAAGTAAATGTTGCAAAAACATTGTTCATTATCATACTCAACACATAGGTATCATTAAATATATTCAATATGCAAGCTAGAGATAACTAAAATCGGTCTCCTGCTCTTAAGTGTATTGGGGACAAAGACCTTGGAATAAGATAATGTCTTGAGACGACTGACTTGATGACTTTTCCTGCCATTTCTAAAACTCCGTAGAAGCCTATAATCTCCACCACTTTACAGGGTCACGACTTGGACTTGACCATGACTTACTTTGGTTCATCTACACTATGACTTTTTTATTGTACTTTACTTTTCTTTTATAATTTTCAAAATTTGACACAAAATGCTAAAATTCACTACATAATATTTGTGTGGGCTAAAATATAAAAAAAAAGTCAAAGTGTCAAATGACACTTGTAAGTTTTTTTTTACATAACGTAGAAGTAAACAAAGAAAAAAAAATGTTTTGGCGGGAACGTGAAGAAGTCATGTTGCGTCATTATATTATTTTCCAAAACTTGTGTTATTTCGAGTGATAATGATTAAAAATGGTGGATTTTTGTTTATTAGGTGTTTGTGAACATGCACGAGTGTTGGTAAATAGTATAATGTCGTGAAATGTGACTTTTCGTGTTGTTTCCAGAACTCCATACTCACACATAATCCAAACCCTTAGTAAAGTCTCCACCACTTTACTGGGGTATGACTTGGACTTGACCGTGACTTACTACACTTGACTTAGACTATGACTGAGTTTCTATGGTGAAATACTTTTACTTCACTTGAAACATTACAAAACTTGACACTGGCTAAATACACGATGTGTGAAGCCTCAGATCAGAGAAACACCTTGTTTCTCTGATCTGAGTGTGAAGCCAACATTTAAGAGAAAAAAAAAACTAATTTGAAGCTGTGAAATTATCTTAAAATTAGGAAAACAACATCTATTCCGAAATCGGCTAAGACATCCTAGTAAGATATGACCGTAAAATAATAAAATAAGTTACATGTCCCGTCGTAAATAATTCGAGTAGCATGTAAGCAAAATGCAATGTGCACACGTTGCAGGCTACGTGATTCGCCTGCACTTTGCTGTGTCATGGTCTTTTCGACTCTGTATCTCATACCCATAGGGCTTCTTTTACGTATTACGCGCACTCTCTCTCTCTCTTTCTCTCTCTCTCTCTCTCGCTCAATTAACATTTTTAAGAAGATAAAACTATTGAGGCTGATTATCAAAAATGTTTTGCAACATTTTCTTCATTGAGACATTTAAAATGTTTATTTCATATATATTAAAGATTTCCCTTGCTACTCAGTTATAATACAAAAGTAATAATATATATATATATATATATATATATATATATATATATATATATATAACTGAGTAGCAAGGGAAATCTTTTTGTCGTTGTTAAATAAATGAAAATTGGCATGAATGAAATTTCATGCCCCTAAGGGCCTAGAGTTCTAGTTTTACTATTATTAAAAATCAAATGGTAATTTCAACGTAACGACGTCATCAATCAAAATTCAGATTATTATAGTAATAATCACAAGAATATACAATACAATACAATACAATATAACTTTATTATACACCAAAACAGACAAACTTAAAAAACAATAATATTAAAAAAACGGTAGTATAATGGGCGGCCTTATCGCCTAAAGCGATTTCTTCCAGACAACCTTTGTATGGACAGAATTATGACATATAAACTACGGTCGGTGGTGTAGATACATAAAAATAATAATAATATGAAAACATAAAAATACATACGATAAATACAAACTATATATATATGTAAAATATATACTATATAGAATATGCAGGTGTTTAAATTAGTTTTGTTCGAAGGAAATAAAAAAAGGATTTGGAAAATGTAATTTAATGGTTCTGTTATTTTACTGTAACTTTTAAATTTTCATTGTTATTATTGTAAAATATAGATATCCATCATGCATCTTACCAATGGATCGAATGAGAAAGAAACTTCTGAATAGGTTCATGATTTCATAATGGGATCTAACGATACGAAAAAATCTGAATAGATCCACCGAGGACCTATCAATGGGTCTACTGAGAAAAAAAGTTATTAATCTTCTTGAAAAAATCGTGGTTCTGATTTCAAAATAGAATCTAAAGAGAGAAAAATGTCTCCGTAGATCCATTATGGATCTGAACACTGGATCTAACGAGAATGATCCAATATTATATCCTTTAATCACATAATTACCCCCGAATACTGAAACGTTTGTTAACATTGACAACAGATTAATTCTTATACTGCCTTTGTTTGGCACTAAGCAAATGACAAAGGCAGCAACAGACTTAATCTGTCGTCAAAGTTAACAAACGTTTCAGTATTCTGGGTGAATGAGATACATACAAAAAAAAAAATTATTTTTTCAATGTTGTTCAAATGAACAAGTTCAAAAGTATAAAGATCACTTTCTTTTAATTCGCACTTTTTAAACATTTTAATATTAAAAAATCGCTGCGCAGAAATTAAAAATAAAAACAATCCGATATCCATAGAACAACAACGCCAATGTTATTAAGCGATTGTGTGTAATCATCTTATGTTTAGGGAAGCAGAAGGAAAAAAATAATTATTTATTCTTCATTATATTTTGAAAAAAATAAAAAACAAAAAAAAACAGTCGACTTGAGATCCTCCTTCTTTTGTTTTGGAAGTCGAATAAAAATAATAAGAAAATTGGCACAGGACATTGGCAACGTTATTCTAAACATAACAGACTGTTTGTTTTAAAATTTCTGCTCAGTATTTTTTTTTATTGTAGAAAATACTGAAATTGAGTGAAAGGGTTAGAGCTCTGGCCGAGAGCGTGGCCGTAAGAAGGCGATACGAAAACCATGAAGCAAGAAAATCACACAGCCACACTTCGAGTAGGCGATAAGTACCTAAAGGCGATTGTTACGCAGCGCTACAAATGGTCTCCAAAGAGGCAAGTATAATAAGTATGTATAAGTATCAAAAACTATTACGGCTTCTTTTTTCTATAAATTCAGACATAAAAAGGAATTTTAAATTTGAAATGCCTCATTATTTACTAGCTCGCACGCACGGCTTCGCTCACCTAGACTACAGTAAATGAAACACCCCAGGGGGCGTACCGTGAGGTGCTTATTGCGGTGATTGTTAGGCTCAGCCGAGAACGCTGCGCGACCATATACCTTATCTCGTGGCGATACGGTTCGTGGTCGCGCAGTGTCGTCGGCTGAACCTAATAATTATCGCAATAAGCAGCTCACGGTACGGGCCCTGTTCTCCTCTCCAAGGGTTGATTTCTGAAAAATCCTGAGTGCCTTTCTTTATTTATGCTTATTACACAAACCGAGTTTGGTTGGCTTACCCCCGAATACTGAAACGCATGTTAACTTTGACAACAGATTAATTCTAATTCTGCCTTTATCTGGCACTAAGCAAATGACAAAGACAGCAATAGACTTAATCTGTCGTCAAAGTTAACAAGCGTTTCAGTATTCGGGGGTTAGCATGAAAAAGGGATATTTATGCTGCATATTTTGACACTTGCAAGTAAATCGAGACCCATAGGGTACTTCCTGTTGACGTAGAACCTTGTAATTTGACAATAAGCAAGCTTTTGCGGCAATGTTCAGTGCTTTCATAGTTATATAGTAAATATATTGGCGGACGTTTTTCACACAGCGCCATCTAGCTCCAAACTAAGCAAGCTTGTACTATGGGAACCAGATAACTGATAGAATACATAAATACTTTTTTTTTGTAAATACTTACATAGAATACATAGTAACACCCAGACAAAGAACAAACATCCATGTTCATCACACAAATGTTAATATCAAATTAAAGTTAAAAAAAAAAATTCAGTAGCCTCGGTGCGTAAGTCAGACTTGCACTTGACCGGTTTTTTATATATTATCAAGCTACTTAAATGACTGATCAAAAAGCTTTATGGAATTTAAAACCACGAACACTAGGGCTGTCCACTCGGACTAAGATAAGACTATTAAAATGTAAAAAAAATAGCCTTTAGCAATTTTAAAAATTCCAATTCTATCATTATGTTCCTTTATTCCCTGATCAAAAACCAATCAAAATCTCAAATCTTTGGCCAGCAACTAAATATTCAATTGGTAGAAACCAAAGTCTGTGCGCTGAGCAAAGTCTATGTCAGTGGACAAAAAAGAATACATAAAAAAATTAATATCCAAATATATGCCTAACCTACGATATCAGTAATATAGTTTATTATACGATACACATGACATAAATTAATATAAACATAGTAGATGTCTCGTCAAACGTGCCCTATAAAAGACATCAACGGGCTACTTTTCTGGTTAAAATTTTAATTTTGCACTATGATTTAAAAAGAAATGGTATTTTTTATTGGTAAAATATGTTCTATTAACGATACTAATTGCGTGATAAAAATTTGCGCACTACTTAAAAATACCCTGTATATAAAAGAACAAGCTTTTTTAGGAATCAACGCACAGATCAAACCGTTCATGATAGATACATGAAAATTAACCCAATATTTCTCAAATAGTCTAGGAGAACAATAAGTACGGATTTTGAATAATTCCTCCTCTAAAGGGGTATAATAGACACCCTAAGTTTGTATGAAAATCAATTCAATTCAATTCAAATTATTTATTGACATAAAAACGATTACACATTTACAGTTATGTCACAATATTATTATAATTATCTTAATTCCTACTTTTAAATTTAAAACACAAATATTCAGATTCAATTCATAATAAAAATAAAATTTACAATTAAAATTCATTTTCATTTCTAAACATTTTTCATACCGCGCTTATGAAATTCGATTTGTAAACAGATTACAAGAAATAAAAAAAAAACAATGTTTCAGGATTTTTCAAAAATCAATCCCTAAAGAAGTGAAACGGGGTGTTTAAAATAACGTATGCGAAAGAATCCGTGCGGGCGAGCTAGTACAATATAAAATCGTGGCGTACTGAAACATATAATTCTTAAAGAATTAACTCAAAAATTAGTGCAAGTTTAGTCCAGGGACCCTATTTCTGTGCGCTCAAGATTATCTCGATCACTGTCTCTCTAATTTAAAATTTAATGGGAGTGAGAGTGACCGAGATAATCTCGAGCGCACAGGAATAGGGTCCCTGGTCAATAATCTAGTACTGTTTTACACTTTCGAGGTTGCTTACTACATAACTAGTATGTTCATGTACGCCAAGTTCACGGGTAGGATGTCTACCCGTGAACATGGCGCATGCAACTGTGCCGAAATATCGGGAACTAAACAAAACTAAAAATCGTGGTAAATCTCCCGTGAGTACTAATAATAATGTAATAATCTAGTAGCCCGTGGCGCATGCGAGTGGGATCGAAAGCGAACGCTGTCGTGTCTGCTGGACGGCCGCTGGAGGCGCGATGACCTACACCGGTTTCCCTTTCGTCCGAAGGTCACCAGTGAATCAGAGCCGACGCGACGCTGACGACGAGGACCAGGACACGAGCGTCCACATATCGACATCGACGTAAAGTGTTTTCTTCGAACAATACTTATTTATTGACATTTGCGAGACTAATGCGTTAAAATATGCCGCTCACTCCAACCAACTGAACTAACCAACTATTAGTGCAGAACAGATCCCTATGAAGAAAGGGGAAATAAAAATGGGAACAATCTTTATGTCGATAACCTATTCTTATTGTACACTCTGACTCAGTACGGATTATATCTACTTCGGAATATACATATATCATGCGCATAAACTTAATGTATTTAGACAGACTGTAAATCCATGATTTTTTGCCGCCGGCAAGCCAAAGTTGTTGTTTAAAAAACCACAAATTGGTTTCAAAGAAGCGGCATTATTGATTTGAAATAAAAGATCTTGAGAGAACAACGATGTACCTCTGAGTCAAGGGGAATATAAATTAATAAAGAAGCAACGCGCCATTTTGCGGCATACTTTGTAATTCGTAAAGAACGCAATTTAAAGATAAAACCGCTTATCAAAATAATACTGAAGCATCCTGTTTTAAGTTGGTCTCCAGATAACCTACGAGAATCCGCTATCGTTCTTCGTAAAAGCCTAAATGAGAATCATTTATCATTGACCGAGCGAAGCGAAGGTCTCAGAGTTTACTGGGACAAATCGGCATTTCTATGTATGTTTGTAAGTTTGTATGTTTGTGTGTTGATCAAGTAGTTCATTTCAAGAAAAAATTTAAGTTCGAATATGAGCTGAATCGGTCGAGCGGTTGTGAAGACACAAAGGCCGCGAGGTCTCAGTTCGCCGCGAACTACTAGTATTAGTATATTTTTAAAGAGTTCGAGAAGTGCGTTTGACCACAAACAAATTACGACAATGTGGTCCAAAATAAAGCACGCATGCCTAGAAAATACTTGTTTATATAAATATACATACCACATTGTCGCTTACAGCGTAATTTGTTAGTGTATATATATATACATATATATATATATAAATATATACACACATATATATAACTTTGAAGAGATCTAGTATAGGATACCGGCACTTTGTTCAAGTTTTTCACTGTACGAATGAAAAGGTTTTGTATTTTGTTGCTGCTGTTATTTTGTGTGACACAGCTCTTTCATTTTTCTGTTTTGAGCTGACTCTTATCAATCCCTGTCAAATGTCAATTGTGTGTATTTGTAGTGGTAGGGCTCTTTCGCAGAGTCCGCCTGGAGAAGTACCACTTCTTTGCCAGTTATTCAACCGCCAAGCATTACTGTGTTAGAGATTTTTTTTTTTTTTTTTTTTTTTTTTTTTTTATTTACAATATTGCTCCACGGACTCCGGGGTCCGTGCCATTTATCAAGTTTTACAAATATTTTATCAACTAAAACGGAATATAAATACTAAAGACTTTACAAAAGGAATATACCAACGAATATGCTAATAAAGAGCTAAGTGCTATTATAGATTTGCGTATATACTCCGAGCAGTCCAGCTCCCGCAAGCAGCACCCGTTCACGAGTTGACGCATGTGCCAGCCATCGCTCTCCTCAACCATATTGAAGGGAAGAGGGCGACCCGCCACACGACGCCGCCGCAAGAAGAAGCTTTTTAGTGAGCGTGATTGCTCTGGGGTATACACACAAACTTACAACAAAGGAAACAAAAATAAATAACTAATATAAATGTTACTTTTACAATATACACGCTATCTTTTACAATTCAATCGCCTACTCCTGGCCCAGGGCCTCCATCACCGCCGCGTTCCGATCTTTGATGGCCATCTGCAGGTTGTACTCTTTAATGGTCTTCGGTGACGCAGCCGCCGCTCGACGCACGAATCGACTGATGGCATCGTCTTCAATGTCGTCGGCGTAGTAGACGAAGGTCCCGGTGTGCCGCGATACTGCAACAACCGCATGTGACACGCTCTCGTGCAGCTTCATTTTTGGCTTGGTCTTAATGGCGATTACCGACTCGTATGTTAGCCCCTGAGCTTCATGGATGGTAAGAGTGCGCGACCCTGTGCCTCCCCCATAACCCTGGATGATGAGGTTTTCCTTTTCTTCCTGCGTGTGCACTAAGAAAAGGGTGTTGGGGAGGGTGCTGGGTATTTGCGCCCCCTTGTACCGTCTCTGCTCAAGAGACCTAATACGGGGAGCTGAGGAATATATACCGGAGTATATTTCCCTCAGCGCATACGCGACGTCCATTGGGTTCCTGTGTGTGCAAAGCAACTCCTGACTGATATTTGTGATCAGGTTCGGGCGATGGTACCTCATTTCGAAAACATTTTCTCTGTCGATGTAAGGTAGCTGATTGACGTCTCCGATGAGGACAAGTTCGCTAGCACCAGCAAGCCGTGCAGCCATTACAATAGCTCCGAAATGGTTCATGAGAGCTTCGTCCACCAGAAGGCGGCTGAAGCAATCTCTTCCGAAACCATTTACGAGGGAGGAAGCCATGGTTCGCACCCTGGTTTTAACCAGGTCTCCTATGCGATACGATAGTTTCACCCTCAGATCGTTTGCTGCCTCTGTTGTTGTGGTGATGATTGCGTCTCTGTCCACATCGAAGTTTCTGATTACCCATGTTGTCTTGCCACATCCTGGAACTCCGTTGACCCATTGTATCTTTGGCATCACCCAGTTTTCCCAGCTTGCCTCGACATCTGAGTTCCCTTCGACAGTCTTAGCCATCTCGAGGATCTTGTCGTCCAGCATTATCTTGGTGCACTTGGCAATGACTACAATTGGGTCATTCGATGGTATCGTGTATTTCGGTCTCCCTGTTCGCTTCGTTTCTGTCTCGTTCAGTGCCACAAAACCACTTTCTGCACTGTAAGCTGCCATATATTGTCCTTTCATGGTTCCCCTGATGACCTGGGAAGTGAAATTATTGTATATGGCTGCTTCCGCCTCCTCAAGTCCCTTATTTAGTAGACTTTCACTTCCTAGCCTGAAGAACTGCAGGATGTTATGGCAGTTCCTGAGATTTACTACTCTAGTCGCTCTCAATGTGGCTAGGAATTCAAGGAAGGCGTTTCTCGCGTGGCCTTGTGGCCCCGAGGCTAAGATGTAACGGGGCGAATCAACCTGTCCCATGTCGGCTCTCGTCCGGGCTGCCTGAGGTTGTGCAGCTGCTCTTGGGGTCACTGCTGTTGGGAGGGGTGGTGATTTGGGCGTGATTCGGAAAAAGCTCTGCGTTGCAGCGCTGAAAGCTGTTAAGAAAGTCGCTATGTGGCCTTCTCTTCCCTCTTGACTACCACTTGGATAGGCTGCGGCTTTTTCGACTGCTGCTTTTTGTTGTACCCTTTCGGAGCCAGATTGAGTGGTCGAACTCGGGACGGGGTGTCCCCAGCTGTCTGTTGCACTTGTTCGATCGTGAGCCTTGAGAAAACTTAAGTTTTCTCCCCTGTCTTCATACACGACGACCTCGTGGTATTCAGAGGCCTTAGTGCAACCCAGCCGGTCTGCGACTTCCGCTTTCGAGTATTCCACCATCATCGCGTCCACACTTATCACCCAGGGCGTGCTGTCTGCTTTTCTACTCAGGTACTCGAGTAGCGAGCTAGCTTGCGCAAAAGGTGACTGTGCTGCCCACTCGAAAAGTGCGATTGTTTTGTTTTTCGATCGCACTAGTCGGAATCGGTGACCGTCTATCTCGCACCCTGGCATAGCGTCGTAGGATTTCCGCTTCATAGTCACTTTAGCGGTACTCCCGTTGAGCAGACATGCTAGTCCAGGTGATAGGCGAACGCGTTTCTGGCTCCGTGCCAGGCAAAAGCTTAACCCGAATCTTTCTCTGTTGTTGTCCATGAAGAGAGCCACACTGCGCATTCGGATTCCTGGTACTCCCCTTTCTACGTTTTCGAAAAGTTGGTGAATCGATACGCTTTTTGGGAAAGTTTCTCTGCTGGGGATCGAACTCTGCGTGGCTTCAGTGGACTGAGTATGTGTTGTGTGTATTGAGGAGGAGGAGGAAAGGGTTTGAGGTGGGATGATGGTTTGGACTGGGGAGTTGGTTTGGAGTGGGGGAAGGGTAGAATTTCTCCTGGCCGCTATACGGAAGGACCTCTCTACGAAAGACAGGAAGTGTGGTCTACTACCTGTATCTGCTAGGATGTTGTGAAGATCTGAGACCACAAGCTTTCTGTCTAACTGAGTTTCGAGGTCCTGCCGCGCGGCCATGAACCTGGGGCAATTGATGAGCACGTGCCATACCGTCTCGGGCACATCAGGATCGCACTCGCAACCAGGGCTGTTCTTGAGCTTGAACCTGTACAGGTATTCGGCTATTCCTCCGTGTCCTGTCAAAGCTTGTACCTGGAAGGGAGTCAACTTCGTAGCTCGCGTCACCCTATATGCGTTTGCGATATCGGGGAGGAACGTCTGTGTGACTCTTCCTGTCTCAGAGGTTTCATACCGGTCCTGCCACTTCCGGACTGATTCCTCACGGATTTTTCTTTTGACGTAGGACAGAGGGATCTCTTCGTAATCTCTGGAGGTGCCAGTGAGTGCCGCCGATTTTGCGAGTTCATCAGCTCTCTCATTACCGGCGGTGCCAACATGCGCCCTCAGCCAGAAAAGACGAAGCGATCTCCCTTCTGCAGTTATCATTCCAATATTTTCTTTTATACTCTTTGCCAGGGGGTGACTCGTTTTGGAATTCCGGAGCAGCTCAAGTGAAGATCGTGAGTCACTCAAGACGTTGACCTCGGAGTCTTTACTCGCTATCACCATTTGGGTCGCTTGGTAAAGAGCATAAAGTTCTGATTGGAAGACCGTGCATTCGGAGTGTAGCTTGAAGGTCGAATACTTAACTTCTCTGCCGTTCTCCCACCAAGTTAGGGCAGCACCAACTTGACCCTCTATCTTGCTGCCATCTGTATAGATTTGGGGTCCTACTAGCTGGTTGGCGGTGTTCTCTAAGAGCTCGAACTCTACAAGTGTCTGGGTGGACGGGTGTGGCTGGTCCAGGTATCTTACATTTTGTTCGAGCTCCACTTCCGGTGGGAGATATTCTTGGGAGAAGTTCTTCTTCGCTCTGTACAAGCTGGCTGCTTCCTGTATTCTCAGGTCGAGGGGGAGTAGACCTGAGAGGGCGAGTGCTGACTTAAGGGAAACAGTACGGTACGACTTACAGATTTTCTGAGCAAAACCTCTTTGGAGTGCGTTCAAGTGTGACTTGTTTTCCTCGAGGTCTACCGCTTGCGCCCATACACTTGAGGCATACATGATGATGGGTTCCACCACTGCAACGTAAATAGTTCTCGTGATCTCGCCGTTTAGTCCCCAGGTCACTTTCGCTGCGCACGCAAGTTGTTTGTAAATGTTCGCCACCTTTTTACACTGGGCGTTTACGTGTGCTTTGAAATTGAGCCTTCGGTCGATCAACAGACCAAGCAGCTTGACTTCTTCGACAAGGCCAAGCTGAACACCAGACATGATCAGGTTTGGGGGTTCGTACTTCAACTTCCTGGTGAAGAGCATCGCATTGGTCTTTTGCGCTGCAAAGTTGAGCTTGTTACGTTTTCCCCATTCTACGATCATGTCCAACGTGTTGTTGGCCTGCTGCTCGATAATAGATGTGTTAGAGATTTAACATCTATAACTCACTGTGTCGATCGCAGTGCATTGCCGCGCAGGGTCATGAACTGTAGAAATTCAAAATTCTGGGTGGCACTGAATTATTTTGGGCAAGCGTAACGCTTATCGTCAGGGACCGACGCGGCGAGCGACCTGCTCGCCTCGTAACCAAGCAAAAAACAACTCATATACGTAATATACTAAAGAAATACGAGATTTTCTTAGTAACCAAAACATGAAAATATTTATGTTTTATGCAAAGACAATAAGGAGAATTCTGTGGTTTTATGATTGTTATCCTATGTTATCCAAAACAACATGTTAACGAGACAATTATTTATTTTGTTTTTCTTTACCTTTTTCTGTACCCAAATGTAATCAGATCACTAAGTTGTTTACAAAGTAACCAAAGACATTCGGGCAAATCTAATGATCAGTTTTACGAACTCGTCCCAATTATATAATTATTGGTTATCCTAACTAATATTATAAATGCCAAAGTAACTGTCTCTCTGTCTGTTTGTTTGTCGCGTTTGCACGGCTAAACGCCTGAACGGATCGATCTGAATTTTTGCATAACTCCGACTCACACCTGACTTGTCAAAACCGATCAAGACTTTTAAGGTAAGAAGGTCAAAATAGTAATATTGAATACACATACATACATTATGTAATTAAGTATTTATGTTTGTGTATTCCTGTAAGTAATTCTGTACCATAAAATATTTTATTTTATTCTATTTAGACGAGTAAGGTTAAGAGTTGTCTTAGAGGTGTCATAGCCTGCACTTGTGTCGGGTTTCAGTTTTTCTTATTATTTTTTTTAAATATTTTACGTATTGTATTTATGTAATGACTAATGACTGAGAGAAGCAGCAACCAAAATAATATCAAGCGCGCAAGAATAGGGCCTCTGGTTATGTTTTTGGGGCCATCTCAGCAACAATTTTACGGTCGAAAGGTCTTTTGAGGTACTTTTACTTTTTAATGGAAACGGCACGAAAACCACCCTCACCTCACAACTCTCATTTTGACATTGCGTTCCAGTCATCGAATTTAAATCACAAAGCAACTTTTTTGAAAGATACACAGATACAGAACACATTATTTTAAAGGCGCGTGTAGTTCATCTGGAATTTAAGTAATTTCCGGTGTGGGTTTACACGTTTTTTTTAACAGAAATTAAAACGCTGTGGGCCAGGCGAAAAAGGCTTTGTAGTTAACCACTTTTGTTTTGAGACGTCGCGTCGTCGCAGTTGAAATTGTGGTAATATTGGGAATATTTAACTTTAAGAAAAGAACTTAAATCCATCGAGTTGAAAAGTAATGGAGAAGCGACAGCCTGTTCGGAGTCTTTCATACGAATATATCCAAATTTGCCAAGATGTCGCTGTACAATCACTAATATTGCGTCTTGAATAACTGAGTCCTGAATATGCACTATTCATAACAGATCTATAGACGATATAGATAAGGTTCTTGAGTGGCGACCACGAACTGGAAGACGCAGGGTAGGCAGGTCTCCGACTAGGTGGACCGACGACATTGTGATAGTCGCAGGTAACGGGTGAATGCAAATGGCATGTTGTCAGTCGGTGTGGCGGTCTAAAGTACTATGTTCAGCAGAGGACGACTTCTGGCTGATGATGATGATGATGATAACAGATCCAGGTGCATTCCCAAAAAACTGGGAAACAGGCTAAAGAGTGCTGAAGGAGACCATTAACCAGCCCGATTCCCCTTCTCCCTAAGAAATTTCATAAGCAATATTTGAACATAAAAACAGGTGGAAAAAAGACAGATAAAGTTATGGTGAGTAAAGATATTGAGCACACCATAATAAAAATTAAAATTGGGAGATCATACAGATTCAGCTGTTTCAAGCGTTATGATTCCTTTATTGCCAAGTAAAGATAATAATTTTGATTCTCAAACAAGCAAGCTTGATTGACTTATAAATTGAGTGGTCTTGTTGATACGACGAGAGGTAACAAAATAGTGAGGACACAAGATTTATTCTTTCTCCAATATCATCATTCAAACGCAAAATGACAATCGCTCAACCAAGAGCATATTACTGCGTTTCCAAGGTAACTATCATGGGATGTAAAATACTCGTCGTTTAGAAGTACCAGTGGCCATCTGTGGTCTTCTTCATCAGTTCCACTTCATCAAATGATACTTTCTGAGAGAAAATGCTTGACTTGTTGATGAAAATACCAAAATCGCTATATGTATGCCTATAATATTTGAGGAGTCCCCTCAATTCTTCATGGATCCCATTATCGGAACTGGATTTTGATAAAAATGAAACCAATCTAGAAGTTTATAATTTGAAATAAAAAAGAAGTTTTGGAATCGGTTTATAAAAGTAGTTCTGACAAAACAAATATTAAAAAAAACAGTCAAATTAAGAACCTCCTACTTTTTTGGAAGTCAGTTAAAAATTGAAAATGTTTTTGAAGTAGAGTGTACATGCGATCACGCAAAACGGTTGAAACATAAACATTTTGTGCATTTGTCGCCGGTATAATACATTATGAGCTTGATGTCTTCGTCATTACTTATCACTGCAACGTAGAATCAATTGAATGAAATTGGCAGCGACGCAATGGAATTGATTTTGATTGAATTGCGATCTATCACTAATACCTTCTCAATATAGCGGACTAATTCTAGAACTGTGAAGTTTCGGTATTATTCCTATCCTCGTCACTTCTACGTGCAATATAATTACGTTTAGTTACAGGCGACTATGTATTACTAGTGGAGTGCCAGACTGCTGCTGTGCTGTCTGTGTGTGTGTGCTGTGTGGTGTTGCGCCCTTAGGCCACGCAAATGCAATGTAAAATTAAAGTAGTCCCATACTATCTTTCATCTATTTAACCCACATAGGAGATTAATTTTAAAAAATTGTTCAGAACTGTTTCTCTCTCTCAATTCTCAGAAGGCAATTCCGGTCGTCCAAATCTCCAGTCACAACTCAAGTTGCAATTAAAGACTTCTATTATACATACTCGTGACTGCATTCAGTTTCCGATTAGTATCTGTTATTATAATAAATTATATTTATTTTCATGTGGAATGGCGTCGTTTGATCATGTTAACGACCGATCGTACTTGAAAACTGAGGTCAGTGTCGCCTCCGACGCCTTTGCGTTTTACAATTATAACTTAATATGATATTACGTTTCGTAAATCAGAATAACACTTTTATAGGTCAATGTGCCGAAGTGTGGACTGCAGAGTGTAAATATGATAAAATAATGGCTACAGGCTACATCTTGTGAGAAGTAAGTACTTAGGAAGAAGTATATACTAGATAGAAATAGATATTTCTCTAAAGAAGCACGAAAGCAAGCAAGGCTTCAGCTATGGAGTTGTAAATTCTGACAACTCCACTACAGACTATCTTACTAACGTAGGAGAGACCTACACGTGCCAACGACAGATACAAGAGCAGCTACTTTGTGGTGGTTTGAGCAAGACTGCCAAACATATCTTCAAATGCTTGTGCTATCGGTACAGTGACTTCACCAGCTAGATGTGAACTAGAACGCGCCTTACGATCATGCTATAAATTATTTCCTTCAAGGCCGTTCTCAATAACTTGCAGGCATCGATCTAGAAGTTGCCGTCCCAATCGATGTCCTGTTCTGGCTCGGGAAGGCTCAGGATGTCGCCCTGAAGGACCCAAACTGTTGATCCACAGCCTTCCAGCTAAATCAAAAGGTCTCGAAGTCCCGAAACTTCCTGAACCACAAAAGTGATACACCAACAAATTGTGGGAGTTGCACCGTTACCTTTCAATTTTCCGATCGAACTAAAATATAACTTAATACTTATTGCTGGTTTCAATGACAATAAATGAATTATGGTCCTTTGTGCTGATCTCATGACGACGCCGGTAGAAGGGTCTGGAACTTTTTTATAGCAAATTAGTTTCTCGTCGAGTTTGGATTCATTTGTTTTGTGATCACGTGCAGTTTTTATTGAATAAGCATGATGACGAAAATGCATTTTGATGTAATATTTATGAACCACTGATAATTGCAGGGGTATGTATAGAGGCACTTTTGTAAACATGTATTATTATTAAAAGAATAACAAAATAACCCACTGCAAATGTAACCTATGACACTGATTAAAGGCTGTCAGTTATACTGTGAATCCAAACCAAAAGGTAAAACTACAGAAGAGGAAAAATGTTTACCACTTCTCTCTTCTGTGGGTAAAACAACACGAACTTTTTTTACGACGAAGTGAAACCTAAAAGAATTAAACATTAAATAATTTATTGATTAATTATACAATGAAACATTTATTGCAGATCAGGTTTACAGCATAAAAATATTTCGTTAGTAAACAAATTTGATATTTTTACACGATTGCCCATAGGGAGGGTACTCAATGCCATTGTAAGTATGTTTTACTGTTCATTTGATGTAGTAGGCTAAATAATAGTTTAGATGTTTTAGTTTGTATTTTGTTTAGTTACTAAAGGCACGTGCATAGTTAAAAAATGATTTAAAAAAAAATTACGTTCCTATATTACCTCCTATCGCCTTTTAATCGTCTTGACCGATTTGAGAGTGCGAGGTGTTAGATTAGTTAGTTAGTTGTTTAGTTAGATTAAGAAGTGTCATGGGCTTCTGACATTTTGCAGTCGGATTTTTTATTTTAAAATAAGATCATATACCTACTGAAATTTATTTATCTGTAATAAATTATAAGGATAAAATTGTTGTTACATCTATACCTATTAAAAGGGTTTGTCCTAGTGACTGACTGATTGACATATAGACAATCAAATAAGTTTATTGCTTTTAGAAATAGCAAGTAAAATTTAACAGTATGAAAAAGTCTACCTACGTTCTTCAATTCAAGTTAAACGGTGAGCTGCAATCAAAGCACACGGCCTGTATCTTGGGGCTCGAATACGATGTTACCAGGATCGAGCGGTAGGTTCTATTTTTTTTTCTTTTTGTTTATCTACCTTCCGATTGAAACATAAACGTTTAGACAAGGTGCTGTTATCTAGAAACAGCGATACCTATCAAAGATTGCCATTTAAATTTTTGATCATGAATTACTGGTTGTAATTGGCTGTAATACAAACTACACAGAAGTTTGGAAAAAATAAAACGACTTCACCAAAACTTCACACATTATATTGGACATAATTATTTTTTAAATTGGTATCAAATTCCTTATGAATTTGAAACTGTTACCTACTAATATTATAATATAATAAATGCAAAAATTTATATTTTGATGGTTTATTTTGTGTTTTTTTTTTGAGCTGGTACAGACCAACGTATTTGGTTTTGCACAGAAAGGAGTAGTTGGAACGCTGGAGTGAACATATATCTTATCTAATCTTATCACGTCCACTAATGGACGGAGCCTCCCTAATAAGGGGTTGGTTGCCATAATCCCCACGCTTGGCAAGCGGCTTGGAGATCGCAAGATGCTTACCGATTACTAAGAGGACGCAGCTTCCCGTCGTCCAGTATTTCTGGTCGCAGTTTTAGGGCGTACCCGGATCTAAGCGAATACTATAAGTAAATAGGATAATTTTATCTCGGGCAAAAGTACAGCCTCTGTATGTGAAAATGTTCAAGCGGATAATACTGCGGAGCACAGTTACTTAAATATAAATAACTTAAGGCTGCACCATTTTATACAAGAAGGTATTCTCATATTCTTTTGCAGAGCTCAATCCGCGCTATGTTAGAAGTAGTTAAGATTATATAACCATACCAAATTCGATTATCGCGCGCTTTGAGCTCTGCATAAGAATGACGCGAGTTGCTCGAATCTGGAGTGTATGTTGCAAATGGTGCAGTTTTATTTATTTATTTAAGTATACATTGCCACATAATGCGTAATGGTAACATTTTTCAGAATGTACTAAATTGCACATTATACCCTGTTATAGGATGTTGCAAACAGTATTGTTGCCTACCTACTAAAAAGTAAAACTATCTACTTTAAAGAAAGAATGCATCAAGGCCATTAAATTTCCACCCCTTTCACTTACATTCGACAGCTTTCTGGAGTACGAGTAATGGAGTCACGGCAGCCGATAGCCATCAAACGTTTTACGATCTTTTGAAATGAGGAAAACTTGGGGCTTTTTATTTTAGTTAAATTTCAATTTTAAACGACACGTCTTTTCTCTGCTATGTAACTGACCAAAATGAAAGGGGTAAGCTTTGAAACATTGACGTACATTTATTCAGTTGGTCTGTTAATGAATAAAATGTTACCAAAATAACTAAATTACGAAGTATTTTTATGTTCAATTCAGTTCAATTCATCTTTATTTCCAAATAGGTATTAAAAATACTCTTATGGATAGTCATCACTAGGTATAACTAGGTTAAATAAACAAAACGTCACAAAAGCACAACAAAAATTATCAGCACTACAAACATTTGTAGGCTTAAAATAAATATCAATAGAAATAATAATACATAAAATAAAAATAATATTCGATAAGTAAGTCTATTCCATTATTTAAATTAACAAATAAAATTAACAAATTGATTGGAACAAAAGGATTCATCGAGTTCCGTTCTGTACAAATAGCTGGTCCGTTCGGTTGGTCAGAGTGGAATGACCGACTACATCGTGTAACTTTAAATAAAACACATTTAGCAGGTGACAGAAAAAATATCTATTGCCTGAGAATAAGCTCCATCTCTTGAAGCGATGTAAATCGATGCGTTTGTACGGCATATACACCTAAAATTATCAAGTCACGTCGCGTCGGGTTCCTGCATTTTGTACGGCGACAAGTCTCGCCACGCACGTGGTTCTAATTTGCCTCTCTAGCCTATCTCACTTCAAACAAGGACCGTTGAGGCTTTACATTTGCCGGCCGTGCCGGTTTGACATCTAACCTTTGGACGAAACATCATACTAACCTAACAAGTGCGAAAGTGACAAAGACCACTTTGTCAGCTTCGCACTCATACTTTTTGACTCTTAATCATATCAGAAATACCTGATAGTTCAGTCCTTATTCGACATTACCCTAAGTTCAAAATCTCTGTATAATAATGCTACAATCCTGCTAGTTAAAGACGGGTAGTACATGATTTTTTACTTTTAAAGTCGCTATTAAAGCATTCGTAACATATTTTACTAAATCAACGTATGTATGCAAATAAATAATAAAAAGTTGCGTTCGTTCACACTGTGAACGAATGGGACATTTATGTAACTTTCATCAATACTGTGACCGAACTGAACTTTTTTCCCCGATCTTTTTTTCTTGATAGTCAACACTGTTAACGAAAAAGGTGTTACCGAGCGGGAAGTACCCGAAGTGTGAACGAGGGGGAAAAATTAGTAGCGTTCGTCAACACTGTGAACGAACGAAACTTCTTTTTTCCGATCGTCAACAATGTGGAAAATCAAGGGGGTGCTACCGAGCGGGAAGTACCCGAAGTGACTGCCAAAATTGCTGCATAAATAACTGATACCGAATAATTTAATTAGATATTGCAGACACCGACGCGAGTACAACAATTTCCTTATTCAAATCCACGTTATTTAAGTTTGTCCTTGTTGATTTCAGATAACCCCAGGCTGGTGGTCAAGCAATAGGTACCTACAGCGTAAATAAAAATGATTTGATTCGGAATTTAAAAAAAAGTTGCATGCAAGCTGTGGTGACTGGCCGTGCGCTTCAAGGAGGCTGCAAGGGGACGCGGTCCTTGACCTATATTGAGATGTTTTTAAGTAGACTTAATAAATCTACCTTGCTATAGGCATGTTCTTTTTGTGAGGTAAATAAATGTCTAAGAAGTACGAATATATATTGGCTGCAACCGCGAAAATGTTTCTAACTCTGACTACAGGCAGAGTAAATAATACAGATGTCCAAAAGAAATTCTATAACATGCAAATAGTATTATTCGTAGCAAAAGATAATAAAACCACTTGATCGTGCATGAAGAAGAAATAATATTTTCAAATACAACTCACTGCGCCAAGCACAGGGCAAAGTAATTTATCGCGATGGTTTTATGTTTGGGTGGCTGTACATTCGTTCGTGTAATTAGCGCTCTGGGAGCCTTGAGCTTCTTATTGCGATGAGTGTTAGGCTCAGACGCAAAAAATTTAGTGTAGATGCTGCGAGATAGTGAGCCTTATCGCGTGTCAATAAAATTCACTGTCGTTCGGCGTTTGCGGACGAACCTAACAATCATAGCGACAAGGAGGTCACGGTAAGGGCCCAGCATAGAGTGTTTCACTTTTTCAATAATTAGCCACTGATGAGCTTATGTGATTGCGCTTAAAATATTTATCTTTTTCATAACAGGGAAATAGGTACGAACTGTCAACCGGCTATATGGTCTATTATATATTCGTATACCGACCATAGTAGGTACCTGTATAATTTATAATAATGCAAACTCAGTAAAATATTGTTGTATACTGCAACCAACAATATTTACTGAGTTTGCATTGTAGTTTAAAACAGTTACTTAATTTTTGTTAAGATGTTAAGTAACAACTTAATATATGTTAAGATGTTAAGTATTGGGTATTGATTGTTAATCATTTGATCTTTCTATTTATTTCTCTGTATGGGTGGTTGTCGTGTTATGAAGGCTAAGCAGCTAAACCTAAACAGATCAAGCTGAATTTTCGAATAGATTTAGCTTAAGGGTCGTAGACGGACAAAGTAAATTAAATAAATAAAAAAATTGTTGATCCACGTGAACGAAGTCGCGGGTAGCAGCTAGTTAATAATAAGGGTTATAGTTAATAATAATGGTTCATCAGTGATTTTTGTTTGGTGGGATATTTTCCCGCAAAATAGGGCAAGTTTATTGCGGTGCCATTTACCGGCCGATTTTGAAATTATATTTGGCATAAGCTTTCGGCACTCAATTTTTTATAAGAATTTCGAATATGAGCAAAATTGGTCAAGAGGTTGTCAAGGTCGTGAGTTCTCTGTTCGATGAACCGAACCAAAACCTCACGACCTTATATCTTGACAACCTCTTCACCGATTTTGTTCATATTCAAAATTGTTGTTTAGAATCGAGTACTGAATGTTTATGCCAGAGCAGCAAAAATCCCCCCTTTTTGGGGGAAATATCCCACCATCAAAAATTGCCGACGATTAAACAATTGGAGAACCTGCATACCAAGTTTCGTACGCTGTACGCGAGTATTAACAAACGGACATTATCAAAATCGGCCGTTGTATGGCACCGCGCCAAATTTTCCCCCTTTTGGGAGAAATACCCTGCAATCAAAATCCACCTCCGACAAAAAAAAAACTACAAAGTTGTAAAATCTGTATACCAAGTATCGTCAAGATTGGTTGAAAAATACGACCTGTACGCGAGTACCAACATACGGACATTATCAAAATCGGCCGTTTTTTGGCACCGCACCAATTTTTCCCCCTTTTTGGGAGAAATACCCTCCAATCAAAATTCACCCACGACAAAAAAAAACCTACAAAGTTGTAGAACCTGTATACCAAGTTTCGACAAGATTGGTTGAAAAATATGACCTGTACGCGAGTACCAACAGACAGATGAAAGCAAATGAGACCGTTCGTTCGCTTCGCTCACTCCATCAAGTATATATTTACCTACATTATCAAGCTTATGTACAGGGGTCCACTATGACGACTGCCCACAAATGACAAAAATAGCAAACTGAGCAGCTTCCTATAGCCTGACTGCTTTTGAGTCCAGTTGACCCAAGGCTACATTAGCTTTAATTTCAAATAATTGGTTTTTATGTTAAGAAAAACGTAGCAGTTGCTTATTTTATTTATATTTATAATAAAGCGTATTATTATAAATATATGGGTATGACTTAGGTATGACTAAACTTTTTTTCAATTCAATTCATTTATTCGGACCCTGGGTTAGCACAACACTTGGTAAGGTTTAGTCCCCGTCTTAATTTTTCTTTCCCGTAATAGATTGGCTCTGGTGCACACTCAGGGCTACACGAAATGCTTACAATATGCGTAAGTCTAAAACACCACGTGCATGTGAGAGTTGGACAATGTAATACTTACACAATCTGACACTACATACATTGTGAGAAGTGGCCAATGTAATACTACACTTTAGGGTACTAGACATCCCGAGACTAGACTATTCAGGAAACCGGTGCAATTGGTACAGCGGACATTCCGACACTCCAGTCATTGTAGCCCTATGTTCTTTGCAGCTGGGTAAACTAGATAAAATTAAATATTATACTAATTACCACAATGTTCATATGAATTATTTCTTGATTTGTTCTTCTTGTCACCCAGTAGCTTAATTTTATCAAGTTTACCCTAATTCACGTCCGTTATCACTCGAGAAAACACTGAAGGTAATCATTTTATTATTTATCTCCCATGAATTACCGCATCGGTTTCCTGGTTGAGTAAACCACTATTCAAACGTATCTACTGGAAACTTACCTATAGATTGAATACTATTTGGAGTCGCCCGTTGGGTTTGTGTTCATTGATTGATTTTTGACGGACCCTAAATTTCAGAGAAATATCCGCTGGAGTAGACAAGTGAACCTGAATTAGAGTGGGTATGATGAAATAGTTACAAAGCAACACGTTTATGGGGCAAAGTCGAAAAAAGATACATATGCGCTATTCATATACACATGCCACCACTAAACTTGCAGACTTTGAGAAGCTAAATGAAAGAATATGGAATTAAGCGCGCGTTAGCTGAAAATCAAACAGAATTATAACATCATTATTAGAGTAATATTCTAATGTGGTTCGATATACTGGGGGATCGGAATTTTTTTAGCAAGAAAAGTTCATGTAAGTAATTTATCTTGTTGACCAATTTAGCCATACAAGATGATATAACCAAAATAAATGTATCTAAAAATAAGATCTCTGATCTACATAATTAATATGCAACATTAACAAAAAGCATATTTTTTTCGGTTTTTGTTTAATAATTTAGCTATATCAATCAGGTTGAGAAAATGCTGGCCAAAAATCTATCAGCGTCTGATTTATGTGATGCGTTCCCAAAATGCTGGCGATTATCAGGGGCAACGCATTTACCATTAATTGTGGTAATACCGCTAACATGCTGGGCAGTTGAGTACGCTATGGTCATTGGGTAATACATCTGTTGGTTCTATGTAGAAGGATGTATTTCTTTTCGTATATTGTTTATTAAATTTAGATATTATGATATACAAGTTCAGTCTGCCGTCTAGTGAGCCATCAGCCATCACATTACTCATATCCTTCAGGAGACGTAAAAATTCTGACATCAGGACAAGCCACAAGCTACGTTCGGTCTATATGCACTTACTTACTTAAAACTTACTTTACAGTATAATTATAAATACGAACCTCTTTTTTTATGATACTTGTTGACGATATGAGCAAGTCGCTCACCTAATGTCAAGCAACACACTCTTCCGTAACAGTTCAGTGCCACCCAGAATTTTTAACCTCAACAGTTCAAAATAACACGCGACAATGCATTGCGCTCTTCACCCAGAGATAGTAGATGTTTAAAACTCTTTGTGCCCAGTAGTTTCGTTGCTCTGCCTCCTGGAACATAGTAGTGTTTGCATACTACTGCTTGTCAGTCAAATAGCTGGGAAAGGTGTAGAAGTTTGCAAAAGATTGAAACAATGATTGAATGAATACACCTTTTTGGTTTTGTTCAAATTTAGCATGTAAGACGGACATTGTTTATCAAAAACTTTGAAAACTCGCGAATGATCTGCGGTCACAGCTAGTATTTATATAAATCTGATTGTTCTATAATACAAAATAGTTTATCCGGAATTTTTTGTACTACCTAAAATTATGTTATTGGGAGCTAAATTTAATAAACTTTTTGTTTTTCGAGCTTCGTATAAATATCACGGTCTAAGCAATTAAAGCGCTTGTCCTTGGATGTCAGACGACCTTAGTTTGGACTCGCGAGCTATGCATAAAGAATCAAACACTAAATCTGGTACCAGACAAAAACTGGTTGGACGAGTCCTGTGATGACGTCACCGGCCCGAATCGCGCGCGTTTCCGAACTGTAGAAAACGATAGGGCTATAACTGTTGATGGCTAACGTCGAGCCTTCGAACAGGCACAAGGTTAAGCCTTATTACCATGCGAGTTTCACTTTCGACTCGTTTTTTTTTTGTCTAGGTCTTGGGAGCTCTGTCTAGACTATCATGGCAAACTGGATGTAAAGTCGTATGATTACGTATTGCCTGACAGTTAGCACGTGTTTCAGCTCTTTTGCTACTCAATGAACATGAAGGTTAAAAAACTGTATTATATGAATGATTTAACTGTACATGACACTTTTCATGCAATACGTATCACGTACTTAATCTTGTCGAACGGTCATACAATTAAAAAAAACAGTATCTTATCTAAGCAGCGTCCTCTCAGTGAATGATGAACGTTCTGCGATCCCCATATGACAACAATCCCTCCCCGTGTATATTCGTGTATATGATGATGATAAATCCCGTCGTTTCTCGTTCTCACCTAATACTTTAATCTTCAGCAATTAAGACCAAAGCTTAAGCCCAGCAAATGTAATGGCATTTTCATGATACAACAGCAGATAGATACACCACTGCTGTACTGTTACTGTTTCAAAATTCTGCTTACCAAGGTTGCCGAAATCCTTTTAGGTGATAAGGCCGCCCACTATACTGCCAGATAATTAATTAGGTAATTGTATTTTCGGTGTATAATAAATGTATATTGTTTTATTTAGATACGATACCGTAAAAGTCTCGGTACCAAAAAAAAAACTTGTTGTTACTTGTTGTTAAAACTTATTGATATTATTCGTTAAGAATTCAAAATACTTCCGGTGTTGCGGTCGAACTACAAGTGCGTAAATGCAAAATTCGCAGTATTGTGTAGCGTGACTACGATTTTTACGAAAATACAATACAAAAAAAACAGCGTTTTTTTTTAATACTTTTTTTTTTGCCTTTTTTAACTTAACAAAATACATACAAACTACCTAAACTACTTAAAACAAATCGTGATTGAAGTCTAAAAAATTAAATTGTTATCCACCTACTAGTTACCTACCAGTTGGCAGCGTACCCTGAATGCTGGCGGCATTAGCACGCTGTATGGCAACGATCAGGCTCATACTCCACCGAAGAGGAGATGAGAAGAGATATGTTTAATAGGGTGTCCCCACCAAAGCTTTGCTGAGATGCGTAATGGCTTGAAAGATATGACAATATTTCATACTTAGCACAGAAATATAACATAACCAGCTGCTACCCGCGACTTCGTTCGCGTTGAAATTACAAATAAATAAAAAAGCCTACATATGACGGATATAGGCTTTTTTATATATATATTTAAAATTCAGGTCAAACAGATAGACAGAGCTACTTTGGCATTTATAATATTAGTTAGGATTAGGATGAAGGCACGAAAATAGCGATTTTCCTACAAGTCCTAAGTCATAATGGTTGATCCATGAGATGAACCAAAGGAGGAAAGAGAGCTTAAATTTAAGGATTTTAATTTTTAATTTGAGGACTGATCGTGATTTGAAATGAGTATTGTCCTGCTCAAAATTCTAAGGTTTAAACTAGAAAATCGCATATCGCAGATCAGAACACCGGTAAATTGTAGTTTTTCATTGCTCTTTTGCCAATTATCGGAAATATACGAATGAAATAAAAAAAACTACCTGGTTCGCCTGGATATTTAATTTGTAAAAGAAAATTTGTAGTTACCGCTGAAAATTCAGAGCATTTGATTTCAGAAGGGTTTTTTTTAGGGAGTTATTTTGCGATTTTTTATTTTGTAATTAAGACAGATTTTCGAAATTTTATTCGGCTAAACGTAATTTCAGTTTCATTTTCTAACTGCAGTATTTTTTGCACCTGATTAAGTAATCTCTCTTCGAACAAAGCGCTGAAAAATGCAACTTTTTGTTGTTTTGCGATTAGCCCTCGCCTTAATTAAAACCAGCCATAATAATTATATGCCTGCACTGCCAGCATCGTAGAAGCACTAGAAGGAATTGCATTCTCATTATTTAATATGGACAATGACATACACTACGAAGCTACCTACTTTATCTATCTCTCGCAACTCATCATCTTATCCCTTTAGGCGATAAGGCCGCCCATTATACTGCCGGTTTCTTTCATTACTATTTTTATTTGTATGCTTCATTGTATTTGTAATAAAGTTATAATTATAGTTATATTGTATAGTATCAATGACATTAATGATTGAGTTGAGGAAGGAAGCAGCTTTGAATATTACGTTGGGTAATCTATATATATAAAAGTACAAGCCATTTCTATGAATCGACGCACAGACCAAGCCGCTTACGATAGAGACGTAAAATTGGAACCCAATAAATACTTCTTGAATGGTCTAGGTGAACAGTAAGAAAGGATTTTGCGAAATTCCACCCCCGAAAGAGTAAAATATAGCCCTACATTTTGTATGGAAATAAAATATTTGTTTAATGCTTAGTCGGTTTGTGTACTAAAAAAATACAAAA
Source organism: Apocheima hispidaria (assembly GCA_947579745.1). Taxonomy (NCBI): domain Eukaryota; kingdom Metazoa; phylum Arthropoda; class Insecta; order Lepidoptera; family Geometridae; genus Apocheima; species Apocheima hispidaria. The sequence goes on along the minus strand of OX388149.1, from coordinate 5,837,783 downwards.
ATAAAAAAACATGTCTCGGGATTTTTCGAAAATCAATCAAAAAAGAGGTGAAAAGTGGTGTTTCATTTAAGCGAGCGAAGTCGTGCGGGCAAGATAGTCATATCATAAGTCTAAATATTCGATAACGACAATGACTATAACGTCATTTTTCAAAAAGTGGAAGCAGCTACTTCTTATTTATTTAGCTAAGATATATATGTATCAATTTGTAAAAATATATATATATATCCTAGCGAATTGTATTAACTGCTTGTTAGAGCCGAACTGAGATCTCGCGACCCCTATATCTTCACAACCCCTGACCCGATTCAGCTCATATTCAAACTTAAAAATTGAATTGAAATGAACTACTTGCGTACAAAATGTCATGTAGATCAGATTAACGGTTCTTAAGTTACTGTCGGACAAATATACATACAAACATGTAAACTTAGATACAACTGCCGATTTGCTGCCTCTTAGCTTCGCTCGTTCTATATGTACACCTCTTTCTTACGTAGAATACCTATGTATAATAGTAATAATGTAATCCGGAAGGTACTGGATCTCACGACACAGGAGAGACCGCTATGGAAGTTTTTACAACTACCCTCTAAAATAAAACAAATACTAGTAGTTCGTGGCGAACTGAGACGTCGCGATCCCTCGCGATCTTCACAACCCCTGCACCGATTCAGCTCATATTAGAACTTAATTTTTTTATTGAAATGAACTACTCGGCTACAAAATTTCATGAAGATCGGATCAACGGTTCGCAAGTTATCATCGGACAAATATACACACCAACATACAAATATACATACAAATGCCGATTTATGTAGACTTATGTAGCCAGTAAACTCTGAGACCTTCGCTTCGCTCGGTCAATAATCCCTAATTCGATATGTTTTCTGAATTTCCATTGCGATGTGGTAAGTTACGACTTTGTCACAACAACATTCCTATTCAAAAGTTAACGGCAATTGATAAGCACAAAAGCTTCTCAACCACCGAGAATGGGTTATCTGGCGATAATCACGTTTCACTAAAAGCAGCAAATAGACTCCGGCTCCCATTTTTTTGCATAACAGAGGCTTTTATGCTTGCATCTACATTAATTTAGGTACTAAATATAAATAGTATAACGGATAAAAATATTAGATATTTTTTATGAATGTGCATTTCTATAAGAAAAAACTTTATCTCTGTCTTTTAATCCAAAATAAAATTCATTTTCTGTTTGGCGTACTTTGGCATATCAATACTTTATGCATATTGCATTCGAAACTCGTCTCAGTGTTAGCTGATCGGGTAGTGACCCTAGCAGAGTCATTTTTATTTTTTGTTTCTCATAAAAAAAGCAGTTACTCATAGGTCAATGATGCGAAGAGACCGGCTTCTTTGTTGGTCTTTCGCAAGCAAATAATTCATTTAAATGTATTGGCGATGGAAATAACTCTATATTTCTTAGTATTTCAGAAACTGGTATTTGGCTACCTATTCATAATTTATCGATGACTTTTAATCGCCCACGACTTTGCACGTTAGTGAAGTAATACGTAATTCCGCTCCCAAATCCTGAGTGCCTAGTGCGAGTTTTCCAATTGTGTTCACCTATTCGATCGCGTTAACGTTTACTATTATTTGTATGAAGTAAGCGCAGAGCCATCTAGATGGAGTTAGAGGTTGCTGCTCTTATTTCATACAAATCATAGTTAACGTTAAAGTTAACGTTACAAATAGAAAAACTCACAGGCACTCTGCTCTTTTCCACTCCCTTCCTGCTGAGCTCCACTACCGCCCTGCTCTAGTCAGCCTTTAATCAACCAGCACCAATATAGGCGAGGTTAGTCTTCGAGCATTTATTTATCCACTATGTTGTTAAATCGGCCTACAGATTCGCAAACATTACAGACGAAAGTAACTTCTAAGATTCTACGATTTCTAGTTCTAAGATTGACGGTTTCGGTACGCGAGAAAAAATGTCTATACACCACGGTGGGGTTCAAGCTTACATTAAAAAACTTTTAAAAAAACACACCCAATGTTCAGCACCCACTTGAGCAGAAATAACTGTTGGGGATTCATGGAACACACTCATAGATACGGACAACTAACACCCAGACCCAGAGCAAATATCAATCCATTAAATACATCCTTCCAGCATCTGCCCGGCCGGGAATCGAAGCCGGGACCTCCTGCTCATAAGGCAGACGGGCTACCTGACTGAGCCAGGAGGGACGTCAACTTGCACTCTTATCAGACGTAGAGGGTTCGTAAAGTCTTTTTTAGCATTAGTCAGCTATTTTGTCAGCTAGGCACTGAATTTTCAACGCCTTGACCCGCCAAAACTTGAAAACTGCTACCACTAAACATTCTACGTGTTAATTTACTATCCTATTAGAACTTTAAAACTTGAGTTTTTGAAATGCCCTTGATTATGTGTAGTAAGATCAAAAATTAAAGAAAACAAACTTACTTTTCAAGTTGTAGTGTGTAGAAATTGTACGTAAATTGAACCCTGAGACTGACCCTGATTTGTACAACTACATAATTATGCAGAGTCTAACATAAGTTAGTAAGACCTACGACAATAACTTTCACTTTAAGACGGATATGCATGTGTGTGTACAAACTGGTCCTCGCCATTTCAAACACTCGTCTCGTGTTTTGAGACTTATTATCTATACAGTGTGTCCGGACATAGATGTCCGAGCCGAAAACACGTATAGTACTCAACATTCTGAACTATTTTTACTACAGGACTGGGGTTCTATTTTTGAATCGCTCGCCTGAGTATTTCTTGCGAAATTACTAAAGCTGCGCGACCGCGAATCGTATCGCCGCCCGATAAGGTCGCGCAGCGTCGATAATTTCGCATGAAATACTCAGACGAGCGATTCAAAAATAGAACTACCAAAAAATCGCGGGAAAACCAGCTGTTCCATACATTTCGTTGAGTGTGAATGGAATCTTTCTATGCAACAGCTGTTTTTTTTCGCAGTTTCATGATTGATCCTGTTGTAAAAATTGATAAGAGTGATAAGTACTAATACATGTTTTCGCCGCGGACACCGACATTCGGACACGCTGTATATAATTGAATTTCTTCTGTAAATGCAAATTATTTACACACGCGATAATTTATATCAAAGCATGTGGTAAACTAATAATATGATTCTTATTTAAACAAATCATACAATTATCTAATAATAGCTGATTCACGCAGGTTTGTTCGCGGGTCTAGGGCTGGAGGAATCGGGACCGAAGTGACAGTGACGGATTTCCTTACAAAATTTCATCTCCATATTGAAATTTATTGACCGAGCGAAGCGAAGGTCTCTTAGTTTACTGGGACAAATCGGTATTTGTATGTATGTTTGTATGTTTGTGTGTATATTTGTCCGGTGATAACTTGCGAACCGTTGATTCGATTGAAATTGATTTAAAATTTTGTAGGCAAGTAGTCCATTTCAATACAATTTTTAAGTTCGAATATGAGCTGAATCGGTCCAGGGGTTATGAAGACATGGGGGTGGCGAGGTCTCAGTTCGGTGCGAACTACTAGTTAATAATAAGTTAATAGATGATTTTAATCTTTTCTTATTGCTCACTTACGTTACATAAGGAGCTGTTCTCCAAAATTTAATGCTTCCAGACTCACCAGGGCCGTTATTCTCTATCTTCGTGTATGTGGCTCCGTGGCATTCGCTTTGTATGGTGCATTGCAACGTTAATTTGTATCTTACCTCATCCGAACTTACACGTAGTAATCTTTGAAAATTTAATTATATATGTACCTATGATATTTATTATGATGATTTTTTGTTTTATTCAATCTTAAACTGAGTGAGTAGTGCTACGGACCACACAGAGTTGATTGCGGCGGCCTGTTTGATTTGTAACCTTCAATCTTATTATCCTTTGATAGGTTTATTTTTTACTATAATGCATTTTTATGCAACTGTTGCGCCGAAACGTAATTTCATATCTTAGGTTATCCGCAGCCATGTTTAATATACTGGTTGGACCAAACCGATGACCCCCCGAAGCGAAAGTACCCTAAGTAATAATATAATAATAATAATAAATATTGGTGGACGTTTTTGACACAGCGCCATCTAGCCCCAAACTAAGCAAACTTGTATTATGGGAACCAGACAACATACATAACATATAGAATACATAAATACTTTTTTTTTGTAAATACATACATAGAATACATAGAAACACCCAGGCAAAGAACAAACGTCCATAATTATCACACAAATGTTTGTCCTGGGTGGGAATCGAACCCACAACCTATAGATCAGAAGGCGGAAATCCACCCACTGAGCCACAAGGCTAGTCTTGAATTTTTATTTATATTTTATTATATAATTTTAATTCAAGTAGTCAAATGCAAATTTTACTCAAATGATACATTTTATTATTTTTAGAAATAAACATAAATGCAATGAAAACTGACGTGGTTTTGATACATTTTGTTTGAGTGCAAGCCAAGACGAGGTCGCGCGCGTGTCTCGCTTAGCATTCTTTGATAAAGGTCACCGAATGTGATCGAAACTATAGTCGGAATAACCGACTCAATTTAACGTGAATATTCCCGTTGTATTAAAACAACACATAAATGCACTCAACGATGTTTTTAAAGACACTTGCCAGGGCCTGGAATCGAATCTGCCAATTGTAGAAAATAAACATCGTGTATTTTTACGATACCGATCGAAAGGGTCAGTCATGATCTGTGGGTCAGTCATAAGGAACAAATATCTGCGATATACATTGCACTAAAATAAAATAAAAAGATAAGGAAATAGTCAAAGTAAATAGCAATAGTAGTCAAATGCATAGTTTAATGGTAGATATAATTTAGTTGTCCACAATTTGAAGTGATATCATTAACATAAAAGTTGTCCAAGATGCGAACCTTTTTTTTTGCGAGAGTTAAATCTTCACAAGATACCCGACTGCTTTGGGGTGAAGCTGGGTTATGTGGGATTATACCCACTAAAACCCCCCCGGTGACCTGCCTTCATATTTGACCGAGGGCCTGGGATCTCCAAGGGAACAAACCGGAGACCTCAGCACGACGCTTCAGCTCCTCCCGGGACAGATAGCGGCTGTTGTGAGACGCTTAGGCCTGCAACAGCGACAGCCACTCGACGCTGTCGACCTCCCCAGGCTCGCTTCGGTAGATGGTTAGAGCGCCACCTCTAACTACCCCCGAGCCCAGAGGTCCCCTTTTAGTAGGCTCTTATTACAGGCAAGGGATACCGATGCCGTATCTTAGTGCCCGGCATCAGGGCAAGCAAATAAACAAATTATATTAGAGGCAATTACATTGCTAATATATTAAACTCAATTATTTTTTCTTTGCAACTGGTTTTCATTGTCGTTCTCAAATTTTTGATGCAATGTTTACTGTAAAGGTGTTCCTTATGATTCATCCTTTCGATCGCTATCATAAAAATACAGACTGTTTTTTCTACGTTTGGCGGGTTCGATTCCCGGCTATGGCAAGTTGTTTAAAAAATATATTTGAATGCAGTTACAATTATTTCTAAAATATAAAAAAAAATCCTTTGAGTAAAATTTTCTAAGTTCAATATTTAAGGTACTTTCCCTCCCGGGGGGAATTGGTTTGGTCCACTCTGTATAATGTTTGTATACATGGTGCTATTTAATCAGCTAGGATGCGGTTGTGAGGATGTTGTATACAAGATAACAAATAACTTTTGTTCTACGAATTATGAAAATTCTCGGGAAAAAATCAAGCTGTTGCATACAAAATGGATTAGTACCACCTTCCCCAGTGTGGATCCTGCAATAAAATTTATGGAACATAGCATAAGCACCCTGTTTGCCACCTGCACTTCATTATCGAAACTAACGGTACTAAATACATATGATAATATTTAGGTATTTTATGGCACTGACCCATTATTAATACATGTTTCCAAACATATTATTTTAGGTATCATCATCAAAGAAACTAATGACTAACTCGCTTAGAGGTCACAATGAGATCAGATTTCGGAAAAAACAACAACAAATGAAACACAGTTCAGGGCGCTTGTGCACTGATCCGATCAGACCAGAGGTAAAGTAAGCCTGCAAAAATATGTTCTTTCTGTGTGCTCTGCCAGGCGCGGATCCAGCCCTCAAAAAAGATTGTGGTCACAGCCCGAACCCGAAAACATGATCAACATAGTGCATTCCTACAAAGGAGATGTTTACAAAATATTTGAGCTCTGACCAAGATTTTGTACTGTGTATGTTCCATGTGTTTGGGCAACACTTTTAGACCAGTAAAATAATAGAAAATTATAAAAGTAAATGTAAGCTTGATTAAACATCACAGTGTCACATTTAGACTCTAAACGTGAAAGTGTGACGTCACAAGTCTATTAGGGTTGTGAGCATGCCCATCGTGCCCACAACGGTGGTTCCGCGCTTGTGCTCTGCCCATAATGACCACGTCTCATTCGAAGAAGGAACTCATTATTATGATGACAATTCATGCTGTAGTTTATTGATTCAGGCGTTACTTTGCGGAAGTTCATTATCAAACTGTGTCTATACAGAGTTATAGAAAAGGGTTCATAGTACTCATCATTATGAACAACTTTTAGTATGGGTCCAACACTGAAATTACGTAAAAATGACATTTGTTCCATAGAAAAATGTCAATGACACTCGACAATATGTATGAAACGGCTGTTTTTTTGCGATTTCAATGTTGGTCCCATAGTAAAAAAAATTCATAATGATGAGTACTATGTGCCGTCCTCGAGTTAGCATACCCTTTCCTTATAACCCTTTATAACCAATCTGTAGTGTCTTCCCGCTGCAAAGCATCTTTAAAAAGTTATCGACAAACAATTAATTCCTCGTTACTCTTGTAGTGGACGCGATATTACAGTTTGGCTATTCAGTCAGATACTACAGTTTTTTTTGTCCTTTCAGGACTTTGACGTCGCACGGCTTGTGCATTTGCCAGTGTCATGTTTTTGAATCTACAGTTTGATTTTTATAGACTCAGTTTGATACAGGATGTAACATAATATTTTATCAATTCGTATTCCAGACGAATTGCAAAATCGGACAAACTACGAAGCGACCCATCGATAAGGATTATAATCATCTGCTTTTTTTTTTTATTCACGAAGAATCTTACAAAGATATTCATACTGCTGCTGACTGCAACAAGGTGCAGCCTTGTTATACGGTTGTGTCAACTTATGTCTAATCAACTGAAATCCCTTCCAATATTATGACCTGGGGCTCTATTTTTGAATCGCATGAAATACGCAGGTATTTCATGCGAAATTACCGACGCTGCGTGACCGTGAACCTTGTCGTACGGCTATTCGATTCAAAAATAGAGCCCCGGCTGTATTTTAGAAAACTACGAGTGGAAACGAAATACGTGCTTTGCAATAGATTGTCTAATTAACGATCGGAAGAGGACTAGAAAATAGCACTGTTGTTTATTTACCCGACGGCCCAAGCAATAGGGTATTGTTTTTGGGGTGTATATAAATATGTGAGTATGCTTGTGTATTCTTGTATTACCTCCTTTAGACTAAACGGCTTTTTTTTAAAATTATTCACGATGTTTCCAATCTTACCGATTTGAACCCACACTCTGTATTAGTGTCTGACCGGTCGCAGTCCTCAATATTAAAATTCTAATAATTATGTTTGATAAGACAAGTGCAAATTTCAAATCATGCCTTTTTATGACGAGGCACTTTTGAGCAGTATTTACTAGAAACAAAGCTAATCTGGAATTAGAATCATCGACGTGAAATACAGGTGCGGATTTAAGCTCCAGGGCCGACACGGGGGTGAGCGTCTGGAGAACAAAGACAAACGTGTCGCACAAAGACTTACAAGCCACATGTTTTAAGTTTTAACAATTATGCGACTAGGGCTGTGTTGCCCTGATGCCGGGGCACTAGAATACGGCATCGGTATCCCCTGCCTGTAGTAATAGCCTACTAAAAAGGGACCTCTGGGCTCGGAGGTGGTTAGAGGTGGAGCTCTAACCACCATCTACCAAAGCGAACCCGGGAAGGACAACAGCGTCGAATGGCGGACGCTGTTGTAGGCTTAGACGTCTCACGACAGCTGTTAGCTGTCCCGGGAGGAGCTGAAGCGTAGTGCTGAGTGCTCCGGTGCGTTCCCTTGGAGATCCCGGAGCCCTCGGTCAAGCACTAAGGCAGGCCACCGGGGGGGTTGTAGTGGGTATAATCCCACATAACCTGGCTGCATCCCAAAGCAATCGGGTATCTTGTGAAGATTTCACCCAAGCAAAAAAAAAGTGCTTTCTCGTCGTGTCTGGAGCCTAGACCTCGGATCTTTTTAGGCTAATGGATAATCCGGGCCTGTTGAGGCATAGAAACGCGATATCGCGTGGCTCGCGCTGCACCGATGCAATAATTACAGCCCGGGGTAGACAGACGCCTCACGTCACCGATTTGATTAATCGTGCGACCTAACAAATTGCAGCAATTTTTTATATAGCAACAGTTTGCAAGGCCTTTTGTTGAACTCTGCAGCGCTATGCGTCAGATAGCCGAGTCAAGTTACGGGACTTAGTATTAAGGACCTGGACATAATTCATTACATAAATATTTAATTATGATTGGTATAATTTGCTGACGTAGAATCAATATTAAATTAAATTAAACAGTCTAGAGGAATCGAACATAAAAAAAAGCATTTATGCTTGAGGCATAAAACATTATCGTCACCTAGAAATCCTGCCTTGCTTAAGATCGTCATATGAAATAGACTCTAACCTAGTGCAAATAGAGACGACATTGAAAAATGTAAAATGTGAGTCTGTTCCGGATACGCAATTTCATTAATTATTGTATATTAATATGAGAAGTTGGTTTTACAATTTTCTAAGGTTTTTTTTTATATTTTAATAAATAAAATAATAATAATAAAATTTTAATTGCGTTTTAGCTAAAACCAAAACTTATTTCGTTACGGGAAATACATGTTTGAGGGGAATTGTAGTACAATGCGAGCACGTTTGTTAATTGTCCATGATGTGAGCCGTATTTTGTATGCCATAGGGCCGCATTTAGTGGACTAAAAATTTTGTGACTACGCAGTCGCGTGCATCTTACTTCAAACTATTGACTTTTTTTCCAAGTATTCTCAAAAAATTAAAAACAAAATCTAATTTTGTTGTTGACACGTCTTTAAAAATAAAATGCCTTGTCAATTGATATTTAACTGTTACATTTTTTTAGAATATAGTTATTTTGTTGGCAAAACAAGATTAAAATATTTATTGGTCTCATCATTGCTTGAAAATATAATCGTGTCTAAATCACTAATGTACTTTTAAAAATACATTTTATAAGAATGTAACTTCCACTATTAATAGTAGTTCGCGCCGAACTGAAACCTTGCGACCCCGATCTTCACAACCCCTGGACCGATTCAGCTCATATTCGAACTTAAACATTGTATTGAAATGAACTACTTGCCTACAAAATTTCATGAAGATCGGATCAACGGTTCGCAAGTTATCATCGGACAAATATACACACAAACATACAAATATACATACAAATGCCGATTTGTCCCAGTAAACTCTGAGAAGGTCTCGCTTCGCTCGGTCAAAAATAAAAAGGATTTTGATAAAGATTGAATTTGTGTCTCGGATTACCGATATTCAAAAACTTCAACAGTCCTATAAACTGGTTGTGCATTGAAATAGAAAAAATACTTCATGCCTTAGCACATTTTATATTTTGAGCTTTATGCTCATCTCTGTCACATACCGTAGTCGCATAGCAATAGCAAATCGGACTCGGCAAGACGGGAACGAAGTGAAGCGGAAGATTGTCAAGTACCCTAAAATAAAAGTCAATCATAGATAATAATAATAATATGTTTATTGTCTCATAAAGTTGTACACATAGTAAAGAGCTGTAAACAAGTAATAAATTCAAAAAAAAGTGATAAAAAGATAAGTGATAAAAGTGATAAATAGATAGTTAAGTGGGTAGTCTAAACTTAAATATTAGCTTATTAGGTAGGTGTATATAAAGCTATTTATGGAGTGTTAGCACCCGAACAAGATATTCTGTATCTCGGGTACTAACGTCTTCCTGCAGTAGGTATAATTATTATTATTGAAATTACATGCATAATACAAAAATATACTTAAAACTAGTGTAACAGTTACAATTTATCATACAAAACAAGTATACTCATGCATTCTTTTAGAAATCCGAAATTAGGCTCAGCTACAGAACTGGCATCTGACAATGCAAATCTGGACAAAATATCAGTAATTAACAGTTCCACGTTTTTCAAAAGCCTTATAGTAATTTCTAGGACCCCTAATGAGCTCAGTAACGATTAAAAATGATAAACCTCATGACTAATAATACGTTTTATACCTATAGTTAACGCTTATATTCATTTCACAACTTTAAGAACAGGAATAACATAACTAATGCTTTTATTTTTTTCCTATCCTAGCAGTCTTGTCAATAAAGAAAACATTAAAAAAAAGACCACCCCAAAACAGCACAAATAAAATTGTTTTTAAACGAAAAAGAGTGAGATCACAAACAGCTTGATGGTGAGAAAGAATGGGACAGAGACCGAAGGCTCGATATGGGTGGTCGTTTTTTCTTGCAATTTAAGTTTACAATCCGTTACTCGATGATTCATAGCTCATACTAGATAATTAAGTAAGAAATTATTAAAAATCAGATTATTTTTAACATTTGTTTTTCTGTGTTGTTTGTAACGTCATTGCAAGAAATCAAGGAAAACCTGTACAAGTCATGGACCACAGAATACTATTACTCCTAGCCATGGACTAGGGAAACAGGGCCGTCACGCAAAAATATTCATCACACTAATATTATAAATGCTAAAGCTTGTGTGTGAGTATTTATTTATTTATTTATTTAATATGTTAGTGTGTTTGTTCCCGTTCAACTCTGTGACGGCTGAACGGATTTGGCTGAAATTTGGTATGGAGCTAGCTTATTCCCTGGAAGAACACAGTCATTTTAACACTTTTTATCCTGAAAAATTTAACCGATCCTGTAGAAAAGCGGTTGAAACCGCGGGTCGCAGCTAGTATACAATAAATTGCCTAATTATGGAATCGAACCGAATCATAACAAAAAACGGATTCTTAGGCATGTTTTCGAAAACCAATCCGTTCCACTAATTATGAGGGTATTTTTTTGTCACTGATATTCTCCTAATTGTTGTACAAACAACAAACGGAGTAAACATTAATAAGTACATATCTATCACAATCAAATAAATATATATAGCCTTGGATTATGTAATCTACTGTAACTATCGATAGGCATTTATATGCACACAAACTCTGTATCCAAATAATGTAACGTTTCTATGGCAAATAAACTTTTACTCATCAGCTGTAAGACGTCCACTGCCTCTCCATTAGAACGCCACAGCCAGATAGAACAGCCATAGAACGACAGTATCGACTTCCGGTTCGTGGTCGTCGCTTCGCGATGTGGCCTGCCCATTGACATTTCGACATGAAAATTCTGAGAGCTATTTCGGAAACAGGTTCTTCGGTGAATATCCTCGTTCCGGATTTTTCGCGAAGGAAACTCCGAGCATAGCGCTCACTGCATTGCCCATTGTGTGACTCTGAGTTTCTCCAAAAGGAACTGAAATGTGGTGCTTAACTGCTGACAGTTAAGCACCACATTTCAGTTCCATTATTGGCAACACACATTGGTTGAAGACCCTTGTCTTTGGACGAGATGATATCACGCAACCGGTCACGCTTCAGATATATTAAATATACTATAGCTTAAATATAGCATTTGGTTTTAGGGTTTTTTAATGGTTTTTTTTAGTTAATAGATTTTGATACCAAGAGTTTTAAATACTAAATGATCAAGTAAATAGGTCGGACTAATAAAAACATAATTATTAACATCGCGAACTCCGAGCTATCCCACGACAAGACTTAATTTACTCTTTTATTTCTTTGTACCACCTTCCTATATTTTTTTTAGAGATACATTTTTTGGTATATTTTTCTTAGAGATACATTTTCTGGTATATTTTTCTTAGAGATACATTTTCTGGTATATTTTTCTTAGAGATACATTTTCTGGTTTCGGGTCTTAATTTTTAGTGTTATTTACTTTCAAGTTTTTTTCTTTAAGTTTGTAAGTAATAATAATAAGCCTTTTTATTTTCCTTAATATAAAACAACAAAAATTCTTATCGGATAATCTTAATCTATACTAATTTGCATGCAATCTTCTAATTAACATATATAATTATGTATAAATATTAATTATGCAATATTAAACCATATTTCTCTAAAGTTTATAAATAATTTACATAATATTGGTTTCGTATGAAGAATTAACGTATTCGTTCGAATCTGGTTACGTAAAAAGAAAATAATTTTTTGTACTGGTTCGAATATTTCACGCAAAATTTTAAATACAATAAAAGTTTAAATCTATTTGTAAAACCTGTAAGCTCAGTTAAAAGCCAGTATCATCAAATACATAAACTTCTAAACATCGCCGTACCATTAAGTCTAATTTTGTTCCACAAAATAAAATACCCCAAAACCCAGGCAAAGCTACTACAACAGCAGTTTACGGGATTGTTATCATTTATAGGGTGAATAAATCACTGTTATGACGTCACACGACACTTCTCTAGATCAAGTTCAGTCTAGCACGAGAATAGGACATAAAAAACGAGCCTCATACGAAAGTAGGACACCTTTTGTCATAGTAAATGTGTGTTTGCACGTAATACGGTGGCGTCCACATCAAATGATCGGGTAAATTTTATTTATCCAATTTTTAGTAATAAGTAATGTTACAAGTTTCAGTAGTTTATTAGAATACTAACCTAATTACTGTAAAATAGTACAATTAAGGGGCTATATTATAGTGGTATATTAGCTATATTCTCAGTGCGAGCGCAAACTTTTAGCCTTGAAACCTGCAGGTCTTCTGGTGGATGATGATGTTATGGCTTATGGCCACGAGTTTGTAACGCGTGACTTTTGTAGACTTTAATAGTATATTTGTTTTTTTTAAAGGACTTTTTAAGGATATTCACTGCAAAAACAGGGTAATTAAGCCATAATGTGCGAGCACGTTACTAAGTTCAATAATTTGGTGTTACGTCTTTCATGTATTAACAGACTGTTGCTGTTGCTGGATCGGCTAGGATGACGTCATTATCATTGGACGTTTGTAAATAATAATAATAAATGGTGATGGGTGGAGACGATGGGTCCGTGGGGGCCGGCGGCTGTAAACCTTTATCGGGACTTGGCCAGGCGATTGGTGGAGGCGTCGGGTGTCCAGAATGCTGCCTTTTATTTCGCACAGAAATTGAGCATTGCCATTCAACGTGGCAATGCCGCCAGCATTCTGGGGATCTTTCCCTCCACTAAATGGTCTTTTAGTTTAGTTTAATTTGTATAGTTATTTTAGGTTTTAGTTAGTATTTTTAAGTTTTCTTTAATTGTCTGTTTTTTAAGTTGTACATAATAAATTTTCATTGTTTTTATAATAAATTATAATTGGACGTTTCCATAAGTCTTTAAGTATAAGTCAACGTGCCGTAGTTTTTCCTTCGTGTATAGTAATTTGTTTTGGACTGTTTTTCCACGGCATGCTTCTAATAAATGCAAATGCACGGTAATGCCATGTAATTTAGCTTTATTCTTTTGTATGTTGCCGACACGTACTGCGCAATTTCAGTCAATTCTGTACAGTCACTGATAACTTTTGCACTAACATTTAAAAAAAAAATCTTCCCTAAAATTGATTTGCTTAGTTTTCGAAAGTATCATGAGCATTTGGATTAAGTATCTTTTAGATCTTAATTAGATCCATCATGCATCGAACTAAAGGATCTAATGAAAATGACATTTCTCGACAGACTTCAGTTTCAAAATGGGATCTAACCAGAAGAAAAATTCTCAATAGATCGACCGCGGATCTATCTACCACTGGATTACTGAGAAAAAAAGTTATCGATAGATCCATAGTTTCAAAATGGGATCTAAAGAAAAAAAACTCTATAGAACAATTAAAGACCCGAGCACTGGTTCTAAAGAGAATGATCAATTTATTGTAATTTGATTATATGTGGGGCAATTCATTTATATTATTGGTAAATACATTTTAGGTGTGATATATTTTAATTAGACGGAACATGATTTTTCATTAAAGAATTCAGTTTAAAAGTTATAAATTATAAAAAAATAAAACCAACAATTTTATTATACTCTTTGAAAATTCACATTTCGTTATTTCATATTTTCAATTGCGCGAGCAAGAAAACTGTTGGACTAAGCTTCTGTAGTAATGAATCTGTGAAACAAGGTTACGCTACGCGCTACGCATCCGCGGTCTACGATTAGGGCGCTACGAAAAGTCTACTCTACTAGACCAGACGGGGACCGACTATTCTCGTAATTACTATAATATGACTCGTAGATAAAGTTAAGAAACAAAAAGAAGTCCTAACTTAGCTGCGTAGTAAAAGTAGCCTTGGAACATTATAGTTATTAGTGTTGTCTCTCTCTGTCTCAAACGTTTGAACTTGATCGAAAAATACTGAACAAACTATTTCTCATTTTCTAGAAATCATAGCGAAGACCAAACCACTTTTGATAGAGACGTGAAATTTGAACCCAATGCTCCTCAAATGGCGGTAAAAAAAAAAACGGATTTTCTGAAATTCCACTTCCCTATTAAAATGGTTTCCAATGTTTCTATGGAAATAAAACATTTTTTCATGCTAAGCCAGTGAAACTTTATATGCATAAAAATAAACAAAGGACAGGATTTTTCGAAAATTAACCTCTAAAGAGTTGTAATGGGGTGTCTCATTTACTGTAACCTAGGCGAGCGAAGCCAAGCTAGAGTAAAGTATAAAGCGCCGCCTAATTTTGCGCCTTTTATTCCTCTGGCCCCATTTTGGACGAGCCTTACCCGGTTGAAAGGCAGTTATTAGACGATATTCGCACCGTAGTCGGGCTGACAGCGGCGCAGCGGTCGGGTGGCAACCACCCGCGGGAAACTTTTCACTAGGTACCTATTGTTATGCGATATTCTCTGTGATTGTTTTGTTTTTGTTTCGCTAAGTAGGCAGTGTCCGTGGATTCTTGTTTACTTCAACTTTGTTTCCATGTGACGTTTTCGTACTTTGGTCTTGTCTATTATTAGCTTATTAGCGATTTATTTTCGGCATGTTTTGCGATTTAAATTAGCACCTTATCTATTCAGGGCACAATAGTCATGCCAGATCTGTCACTCGCGTATTTGCAAGTTTTTGTAGATGTAATGTGAATTGACAAATGGTATAATGTTTTGTCAGTTTATGATAAGATTCCAATGTATTCAAGAAAGTTTCGCTTTTAAAACCTTTAATTGGACGGAAAAGATCGGAAAAAAACAACAAAATTTAAGATTTTTTCAACCCTTTCGTCAAATTATATCATCGTAAAGTCGAAAAATTATTTAAAATATTGCTGTTATTGTGGTAGACAGATACAATATACAATTACACGTTTACAAAACATTTGCGAGTGACACAGCTGAGTCACAACAATAATTGCAATTGGTATATTGACCTCAATTCTGTTGGACTATACTAAACTAAACTAATAGGACTAAAATGATTTGCATCTCTTTTTTTGCATGTATCAGAAAATATTGCAGCAATTTTTGACAATTTTAGTTTAGAAGATTGCACAACAGATTCGACGTCATATATTCATTATTGTACAAATACGAATGTACTGAGTTACCCAGCATTACTTTTCAATGACCTAAAATTATATTTGTTACATTTTTATTACTTTTCAATGACCTAAAATTATATTTGTTACATTTTTTTTAAATTTTTTTTTTTTTACAAGTCGTGCAGGATGCTCGCCTAATGGTAAGCGTCACGTTTGTCCATGACAGTTCAGTGCCACCCTTAATTTATAACACTTCAAATCCCTACGAATGAACTGCGCAGAAATTAAAGTTAAATCTCTTTATGCTCAGTAATTTCACTGGAAACATTGCCCTTTAATTCGGAACATAGTAATGTTTGCACACTACTACTTGGCTTGAATTACAGGTAAACATTGATTATGTTTTCGTCATAAGTAATTTGATAAGGTATTACAACATTTAAACCTACAATTTATTTTTGCACATAATATTAAGTTGTCTGTTTATGTCGAGTTATGTACCTACATCAATATCGAACTTTTTATCGCGTATTTTAAGCATTTTTCTGTTATTAAAAGTGTGTTATTATACTATGACAACTGACGTGGTTTTGATACATTTTGTTTTAATAAAACGGGAATACTCACGTTAAATTGAGTCGGTTATTCCGACTATAGTGTCGATCACATTCGGTGACCTTTATCAAGGAATGCTCAGCGAGACACGCACGCGACCTCGTCTTGCCTTGCACAATGCCTTGCCTTGTGTTATTATTATGTTTAATAACAAAAACGACGTAGTTTTCTTAAATCGTCTATTTTTTATCGCTGCGTCGACTTAAATAACCATAATTATAGTTCATAAAGTACTGATCGTATACTAAAAATTAACAGGACCAAATTTTTAGGAAATTTTATATAGAAACTTTTGTCAAAAGTATTTTTAAATTAAGCAAAATACATACAAACTACAACTACCTAAACTACTTAACCTACTACATAAAAATAACAGTTGAATTATCCAGAGACCATTAAAGGTCTATAGATAATCCAAATGTTCATGCCCACTACCAGTTGGCAGCGTACCTAGCATGCTGGCGGCATTACCACGCTGAATGGCAATGCTTATGCGTTGAGCCAAATAAACGCCAGCATATTGGTCACGCGTCGTGTCAACCAGGCGCTCTGTTAAGTTTTTGAAAATAAGATGAGCTCCCGGTCCCCAAGGGTCCAACGTCTTAGAAGTAAATTGGGTGCTATTTATACAGATATTTGAGATATGAGCAAAAATCTGAAAAAGCCTCTCCGCGTACCCTCTCAGTACAATCGCCATCCTTGAGGACTTTTATTAAGTTCATCTGGACAACTCAAGGTATAACTGTACCAATTTACAAAACTACACGAATTATTTCCCCTGATTGCCCATGTTCGACTAAATTTATCTAGATTATTATAGTTTATCTGTGTTGTAATGATCTTACGCCATTATATTATTTTTTTAATGGTAATTTTACATAGAATAATTTTTAATGCCTACAATACAAACATGCGTAACGTCGGCACCTTTCATGTTAACAGAGACACCGACAAAGGTGCCGATAACTGCAACATTCTAACAGCCACTATCTAACAGCTATTGTTAAACTTAACTGCGTAGAGCTAAGCAATTATTAAAAGGAAAAGCTGTAGCTGTGAGAATATTGTTAAATTAATATAATAAAATTAAAGTTAAAGTTTAAAAAAACCATCAAACGTATTTTTACTGTTTTACTGGTGAAAAAGCTTGAAACTGGAAACAAGTTTTTCAGAGCAAAAAACCTGTATATGCAAAATAAAAAAGTAATATTGAATGATTAGACCTACGACAATGACATATAAAAATAAATAACGGCTATTAAATAATTTTTTATACTGATGAAAATCCTTAACAAAGTGTAGGAGAATTACTGAGAAAAAGTTAAAAGAAATGCAACACATCTACATCGCATGCTCAGATCATACCCTAGATTCTGCATCCAGGACGCTCGAAGCGCACCACGCATCAGTCTAAATACACTTATAAGAAATTACTCTGATTGGTGGATTGTTAGGCGCGAGTAGGCGTAAGCTTGAGATAGCCAATGAGAAAGCTTGGTCGCACTCCCCGCGACTTCCTCAAACTTTGGTGACTTTTTATAGGAACAACGAATCTCGTAATGCGGTATCTAGTGTGATCTGTGATCGCATGGCATCTTCCACTTAACAAGACTACTAAGGCTAGTGCCCTTCTGCACTAAGGTCAACAAAGATAAAACTTAGCTAAGCATCACTTAAGCTAAGACGGACTTAGTCATGTCAAAGAAAAGAAAAAAATGCAGACAAAAAAATAAGAAAAAACAAATCAAATAACGTACATGCAGTGCGTACATGTCATGTCACTTAATATTATTGTATAGATTATAGAACAGTGTCGAGTACCTGGGTTACAGTACCCACCATAAATTTGGGGTATTGTAGTCTATCACTTATCAATGTTATATAAAATCTTAAAACGTTATACAACAAGGTTTTGTTGTACAAAGTCGAACGAAAAAAAGACAAACATACATTTAAAAAAAAATGTCAAAGGAAAGAACATGTCTTGCGCATTTAAGCAACCTCCTAAGTATAGTGCATTTTTCATTGTTAGGAAAGTCCTAGAGAGTTAAGTATCAACTTAGGTGCTGTCAAAGTTTAGTGCGGACGGGCATAAACTCTTTAAACTAGTAGCTCAGACAGCACAAACAGTATACAAAAATTAATATAAAATTGTTGCTCTAGAAAACAGAATTTCACCCTTCATAATAATAATTATTATTTCAATAGAGCATCAGAATCCATTCAATTGCCTATCATATTCACAGTTCTTGTCGAGATTGTCTAGTGAACAGTTTTAGACAGGGACAGATATATTTTTTGCTTGCGCCGAATATTATAGTTCCCACAACGATTACCTTCACCTGAATGTGAAGGAAGGGAACTCCACTTATCGATATCGTATTGATCTACTAAGTTCTAGAAATAGTAAGGTAAACATACTTCAAATGTCTATTTTCTGTGATCAAAAAAGAGAAAATAGACTTCTGAGCAAGATCACGCGGGGCGGGGTAAGCGCAAAATCTTTTCCTATTATAAGTTTTTAAACTCCAACATGTCAGCTGTTTTTGCGTGATTTAGGTACAAACAAAAAACATTCAATTGAGTTGCAATTTTGCATGCCTGTCAAGTTCCGTTGACAATACAATATTATGGCTGCGAGCTGATCTGATGATGGATACGGAAGGTGGAAAACGGAACTCCTCGGTAACTAACAGTAGATTGATGGAGATTTGACTAATTTTGATCAGCTTACAGTACTGAAAACCGACTTTATAAAAGCTTGTCTGGTTTTATTTTTTCCACAAAAATTTATTAGGTATTATTCCATAAGTTATTTAAAGTATCGATAAGTTTCGGCAGTCTCCTTCCCTTCCTAGTAAGAATGCACCTTGGTAGGGGTAAGGGGATATAGTTTTTTTAATCACATCGACGTACAATATATCATCCCTTTATTTACACTGCTACATATTCGCGTAGACGGCTTTGTCTGCATGACTCTATAGCTTCTTTACCGTCGTATAGTATTCCTTACAAGGGGTCGTTCGATATCCTATACAAAAAAGAACCATCGATTTATGCAATGTCAGATATCATTAACTGGTTCATTCATTTGCTATGGGAATTCTACGTGAACTACTATAACAATGCAAGGCGTATTAGCTTGTACTAAATACGGAATATTATCTAAATTGATTTTATGGCTAAATATATCGGTCAGTGCCATGACAGTGGACATTAAACTATGCATTTCTATGCTTATACTTGCAACATCTTAATAAATCAATCTCTACGAATTAAAAATTAAAATTTAACTGCCACGTTAAGACCACTAAACAATAGTAAAAGCAATAACGATAAATCAGTCAAAATCGCTAATACGCCACAGTACGAGGCGTGGTCGAAAGATACATTTTGTTGTCGAGTCCCGGGGGGTCATCTTTTGTAATGGTAATGCAAGAACGGTCTCCGGCCTTCGCTCGCCAAGATTAGGATGCGGTAGTGTAATCAATAGCTGAATAGGGCAAATAGGGCTGACAGAGCCGGTTTTGTGCGATTTGACCTGGAGACAGGTTGTATTATGGCCAGGTAGGGTCAGAGGTCACTGGTCCACAGGTGCATTCAGCAACGAGTGCTATCTTTATATATAAAAATCGAAGTGTGTATGTATGTTACATATGGACCCAATAATGGTTGGACAGATTTTGATGAAATTTTCAAGCAATCTTCCGACTAGACCAGCGAGTGATCCTGTGAAGTTTGGTAGCGATCGGCTATAGATAATTAGTGCTAAACGTGCAAAGCCAGGGTCGGTCGCTATTTACTTACTATATAAATTAAAGAAACAGAGAAATATATATAAACCGACAAACTATAACAAAAATATTAGTTTCATTAAGCGAATTGAAGACTGATAAAGTAATAAGTTTACAAAGTTACCCTATAGCTTAAGAAGAAGGGTAATGTTTTTAGGTGTATGTTTGTTTGTGTGTTCCTATATTACCTCCCGCAGCCTACGCGGCTTAACTGATTTTGACGAGTGAGGTGTCGTTGGATTCCTCTTTATGTCCAGAAATAGGCTACTTACATTTTACAGTCAAGTATTTTAATATGTTTTTTTTTTTTTAATTTGATTAATTTTATTATTTTGAAAATAATTATTTTCAGTATTATAAGGTGATAGGTAAACAATACACATACATGTATTTATATACAGCTTTTTGTCAAGGTAGCTCAGTGAGAGCACGGTCGCTTCGTGGGGTCACGGGTTCAAACACGGGCGGGCCCGTATCAATGAGGTCCTTGGTTCTTACGTACCACAGGCTTTTCGGTGAAGGAAACCACGTGAGCAAACCTAGATAATTCCGGAGAAGAAATTCGATAGCATATGTGAATGCGCCAACCCGCACTGGGCCAGCGTGGTGGATATGGCCCAATCACCCTTCGAAGTTACCCCCGTATACTGAAACGCTTGTTAACTTTGACAACAGATTAATTCTAATGCTGCCTTTGTGTGGGACTAAGCAAATGACAAAGGCAGCAACAGACTTAATCTGTCGTCAAAGTTAACAAACGTTTAAGTATTCGGGGATTAGGCTGATATCCCAGCAGTGAGATGTTAAAAGGCTGATGCAGAGACATACAGATTTTCGAGTATATAAGTTTGATATTTTTAAATTAGACATTGTCCCTTTGGAAGTTTTTGTGTTTGTATTCACGTTTATCAGAGAGTAACGTATGTTTATCAGGGCCCTCATTCTCTATTGCCATAACTAGCTTGTTACGCGCCATGTTAAGTTCACTCCGTGTTAGCCGCATGAAACGGTATTCTCTAAGTTTCTTAAACGCGCGATTCTTCACTTCGTGGCACGATTTGGAGCCGCGTTTAAGTTTAGAGCATGTTATGACGTCACGCGTTATTGGCAAGTTATCTCATGTGCGATAGAGAATAAGGGCCCAGACAGTTACGTAGGTTTTAGTTTAGCTTTAAGTAAAGAATACTATACGTTTATGCTCACAATGTTACTTAGAAAATAACACGTGTGATTAAACCACTGTAAATTTGAACGTCATTAAACTTTATTACAACTAGTAGTTCGCGGCGAACTGAGACCTCGCGACCCCTATATCTACCTATACCCCTGGACCGATTCAGCTCATATTCAAACTTTAAAATTGTATTGAAATGAACTATTTGCCTACAAAAATTCATGAAGATTGGATCAATGGGGCGCAAGTTATCATCGGACAAATATACACACAAACATACATACAAATGCCGATTTGTCCTAGTAAACTCTGAGACCTTCGCTTCGCTCGGTCAAAAAATTAAAAACTTATTCGTAATGCCGTAGTCGTAAATACGTAGAATAGTTCGGTTATTTCAGCGAGTTCTTTTAAAATTACGATTAAACACTAAATTTGCTTTTGTCCGCCGTTCTAAGCCCGTCATTGTTTCACAATTCAAAACGAACGAGTTAGTAGAAATGGTAAGAACAAAAACTGGGCCATAATAAGCTGGCCATCCTTTTGTTCGAGAGTTCTCACTGAAGTTTGTTTCTCGAAGTCATCTTTACGAGGATTAAGTTTTATCCTGTTTATTCGTAAAAATCGATGTCAAATTTAAAATGCCTCTAGCTAGATAATCACTGGACTTTTATTTGGATTAATGTTTAACTGATCAGTTATACTGCAAAAAATAGTAAATGATCACCAAAAGAAAGCCCCATTGTAATGTGAGATTATAACCAAAAGTGTTACATATTGCTATCATAATATAGCAAAAGACTCTAAAGTAGTCATTGTGAACCAAAAAATAGTAAATGATCACCAAAAGAAAGCCCCATTGTAATGTGAGATTATAACCAAAAATGTTACATATTGCTATCCTAATATAGCAAAAGACTCTAAAGTAGTCATTGTTAACCAAAAAATAGTAAATGACCACCAAAATTTTACTACTAAAAAAACGCTAGGCTAGCGCGTTGTTTGTCGCAGTTCAAACATAGCCCAACTTAGTGTTCGGGGGCATTATATTATGCTACAGTTACTTTTTGGCGCTTCTTTGGTTATAAGCCTATATTTTGTAGCAAGTATAGTGATATTATGTAGTAAGTAAGAATTCGCTCGGTAAGATTTGGTGACCATTACTAACAGGTCTTCGTTTACAATTTGAAGAGTACTTGGTATAATTTTTTTTATAGATTAGATGAGATTACAGTCTCAATTTTTTGAAATTAAATTGAATCAATTTTTAATTCAATAATTACCAGAGTTATTTTAAAATCCAACTCATATTCACGCATGTCATGGTTTATTATTACATGGATTGCTTCAAGCTCAAACGTTCATGAAATAGTAATTACTACTTGCATCGAGGCCGTTCGAAGATAGGAGTCCAAGTTTCCTCCTACTATCATCGGTAGCGTGTCGAAGATCACGTAAAATAAGTGGTGGAAATAAAGAGAAAAAAAAACTTTTTTGAACGTGCTTCAGAGGACATTCAAAATATTTCCAGAGTCAAAACAACAACGTTCTAAGTTTAAAAAAATAAGACACTTACCTAAATAATGAATATTTATTTTTCATATTTCGATTAGTACCTTAAAGTAAACGTACCTAAATGCTTAAATTCTCAACGTAGCATAATCTCACGCGCATCCATTCGCTCACAAACTTCTCCAAAATTCGAATTACGAAGACACGCACTGCAACGTGCATTTGGCGCCTAGCGAGATACGTTGCTTTTTTTGGACAATTATTAAACTCGAATTCCTCAACGCACCTCTATGAACAACAATCGACTCTATCCCAACTAAATATGGCATACATTGTCGTAAAAAGTTACGAGTTCAAACTAAAATCTAAGTTAATCGTTTAGATGTCAAAATTGTTCGATTCTATCCCTATAGGAAGATGTTATAGAGTAGAATTTCGTGTCGGACCCCAGTGGCCTTGCATCAGTATACTCGTGGTAATAATAAGGCATTTTTTGTTATCCAAGATGTCGGTGTACGATGCACCAAAGAGTATCTATGTGTGCAGCCCTAGTCGTGTAGCAGCTGTGCCTATTATTTTGACGTTGTGTGCGATTTTGTACCTCGACGTAGCACATTTGATACGTTCATAAATAAATGCTGAAGGGACCGATTATGTCGTACAAAATTGCGTGACATTCTGACGTTTAACTTGAAAGTAGGTATATATTCACTGCGGCAGGTAAATCAAGGGGAAATGTGTTTGTATTCTGCTAAGGTAATTATGCAAAGCGATAATAATGATTCTGTCGAGTCACGATTAAGCTATTTTTTCATGAAATGATTTTTTAGGCCATTGTGTGTAGATTTACATTTATTTAATGACAAAACATTTTGCAAATTGATGTAGTAGGTCAGCATGCTTTTATTATCAAATTATATTACATAAAGTTAAATTATTTTCTTTATAACAATAATTAATAATTTTAGTCAGTATGAGACGGTGTCTAGAAAAGATCTCTTTTAGCGATTAAGCTGCCAGTTATCATGATTTTTTTGGTGTGTCTGTATCAGTATACTATACCTATCTAAGCCAAAATTTAATAGCCAATAATCATTCAGGTAGCACAAAATATTTAAAAAAAAAAAACGTACTTAAATAGTTTCTCTATTATAGTATATTTTATATATTTTAAATTACCACTACAAGAAGAATTTGAATGCCTAAAATCCAATTCATCATTACCAAGTATTTTAATTACAAATATCCGTCGAGCACACTTTGTTTTAGAACGTACAGATCAAAACTACTCTAATCTGCTATAACTTTTTTTGCATCTCTAGCGAAGCGATTCCCAAGAACATGTGGACCGCTACGTCGCATCGTCGCTAGATCAAATACACCATCCTGCCACCATTGTAGTTCCTTTATCAATACTTTCCAAAAAAATCTTTGTTAACCAGCTGTCTCTCTCTCACCGTGGGATTTTGTAGCGTCAGAAAGAGACAGGTGTAGCGAAAATCTTTAAACTTATTGCTACAAAAATGACAATACAACGCTCCGCGAAGTCCATTTAGTTGAACTATCATTTTTTGGACGGCTTTTTATTTCATTTCATAAGACAATTAGATGTGACCTGACAGGCTTGTCTGTAGTTTGCTATACCAACCAACTTTATAAATGATAAAACTATTGCGTTGAAAACTGAAATATTCAAAGTTTTGAATTTTTTGTTAAAATATTCATTAAATTATGTAATTTCTAAAGTACCTAAACACGTGTTGAAAAAAAAAATAGAAATAAAAGAAATTAGATATTTTGAAAACATTAGTAATAATCCTATTTTTGTTTGTAAAGAAGAGACATAATATGTAATCAATTACCAATTTAAATATACAAGACAAAGACAAGACAAGACAAGACAACACAAGACAACAATTTTAAGACAAGTTTCGTCAATGAAACGAGTAGATTAAAAAAAAGAGTATGCCTTTATATGGAAACAAAGAAGATCTTTAATCTTTACAGTGATCTACGGAAAACCATAAAGAAAACAAATAAAATATGAACGTGTACATAAATAGGCAAAATGTAAGTTTTCGTGACCGACCTTCGTGGATTCCATTGAATGCTTGAGGCATTAGATATGATAAGGGTTCTTTATCAAGGCCAGTGCGATGCACACGAGGATATGAGCATAGGCGGATATTGGATATAATATTATGGGTGCTTAGCATTCTGGCAAATTGATTGTATCTTATTGATTTATGTAGTTATTGACTTTGGAGCATAGCACCGATTCGGGGGAAATGCACTGAATTTAGTCTTATCGACCTCTTTCGACTGATGATTGCCTTTCAGCGTGGTGATGCCACCAGTAAGGACACTCTACCAACTGGTGGCCTTATCTGGATTATCTTTGTCTGTGTCGTCCTCTGAAATGAACAGACGTTTTTTTTGTGTCCGTAACTGTTTCTGGATTATCTTTACACATTCAATAATGGGTAATCCAAGTGTTCGTTTTTGTGTAGGTGGTTTGTATGTATTTTTACCCAACTACGAAAAAGGAGGTTTATGAGTTTGACAGTCTTGTTAAGCTATTTTTACCGGGCAAAGGCTTTTTTAACTAAACAAAATACAAACGAACTAAGACTCCCTGCATTTCTAAGCCTACTACATAAAACGAACAGTTGGATTACACAGAGATCACCGAACATCTAAAGATGAAACAAATGTTTAAGCCCACTACCTGTTGGCAGCGTAGCTAACATGCTGGAGGCATTAATACGCGCATGGCAATACTCGCGCTGCGCAGGCGTTGCGTGGAACTCGCGCTTAGGCGTTGATATCTGTTAATATAATAAAGGCATTTGTAAAAGATGCTCCATAATTTAGTTTATATAGTAATATAATTACAAAGCTACGACTAATAGTTTTCGAGATAGGTTTTAGCGAATAACCAAAAAAGGGACTTTCTCAGTCTTTTATCTTGCCTTTGGTTTTTCGGAACTCTTTTTCTAAACTAATATATTTATCTTAGCTTTGATATTTATTTTCCTCCTAACTAGTGTAAATAAATCTGTGAAGTCAATTCCAGCAATAACATATTTCCGTTTAGACCGGATTTTTAACAGCGCTAGGCTGTCAGCAAATAAGTATTATCCGAACCCTTTGGGCAGCATTAACACACTCGTCTTACAGTTTTACAGCCGAATTTAATCAAAATCGTTTAAACCATATCGGGACAGAATTCGAGACAGAGAAGCGTTACTTTCATGTTTATTATTTACCAGCTTTTTATCGCGAATATAATAATGCCAATGGCTTCCAAACTATCGCTATCTTCCTTCCAACTACGGACCTTGAAGTAAGGAACGATTCGCAGACTAATAAATGATCCCTCGTGCTATTTGTAAGCTTGGCTATTAAAATCTGAACATAACATAACATCGGCAAGTGGATTTATTCGAATGATCGGAATGTCCTTGGCGTAGTATTATCCTATAAGTTATACCTATAAATTTTAAGTTTATACGCCATGGGTTTCAGATTCAGTATGGTTATTGCTGCCAAAATTTGTATTATAAAATATTGAGATTTATATTATTTGAAACTTTGGCTTTAGTAGAAAATTTGAAAAACATAGACAAAAAACTAATACAAGAAAATAATAAATAAATTTCACTGTGCTTTCTACGAAAGCTAAAAAAAAATTTTAAGAAGGAGAAGGAAATAACTTGAAACAATTAATTTCTTCTTCTATTTGACGAAATAAAAATAATTTCCTCTTTGTAATATTTACATTTAAAAAATGTTGATCAAGTGCGAACGAGATAGCGAGAATCAGGGATACGCTGTACAGTGTTTTCAGTTTGTCTGGATTAATAAACAGATTTTATTAATCATCGTTCTTAGGAGAGATTCGAATGTTTTTAGAAGCTTTTATTTAACTTGCAATGTTTGTATGTATGTATGCATGTGAAGGTCACATCTTGCAACATAATTTTAGACCAGTTCCTCTTGTTCAATTGAAAAGAGATAAAATTAAACTCTTTGTACGGAACTATGGTTACGTATATAGAAATACAATGAGACATTTCCAAAAAAAAAAAAAATTGTACTAAAATACTTACTAGATGGCGTAATAGACCTATCGTTTTACCTGTCAATGTCATTTCTATCGAAATATTTTATATTTATTTTTTAAATCGTAAATTTTGGCTCCACACGTTGTGTATTTAGCAAGTGTCAACTATTGTCATATTTCAAATGAAGTCAAATACATAGTTACGTTACTTGAAATTGTCTTAATACACATGTGGAGCCAAAAAACACGAGAAAAAGAAAGGCACACGTACATGTCTTGACAGTGACAGAAAAACCTCAAGGTACATCTAACGCCATCTACTGGGTACTTTTATTACCAGGTTTTTTATTTTTTTGGAAAACGCCTCATTCTTTGTACGAAACTGGTTTCGTTAAAAGATAATATTTTCCTCATTGTTAACTAGATACGAAATTACGGTTACGTAGCCGGCGGAAGGGGAAACTTTGCATGCCTGTCAAATTCTGGTGACATAACAATATTATGACAGCGAGCTGATCTGATGATGGATACGGAAGATGGTTGTGGATACGGAACTCTTCAGTTACTAACAGTAGATTGATGGAGTTTGGACTCATTTTGATCAGCTTACTGTATCAAAAAAGGACTTTATGCTTTTTTTCCCCACAAGAACTTATTTCGATTCACGACGACGACGTCTCTTACTGTGAGTGCAAACGCACAATGACGAAACAAAACGCACTAAAATCAGACCATCTGTTTGGAAGCTACGAGGCCACAGACTGGCATAAGCGTAAAACTTATAACACCTCTCGTTTCTCGATATCGGGGGTTAATTAGTGTGTTACTATGGAACCCCTCCCTTCCTTTAAAGGGACACTCCTAAAATCAAATCAAATCATTTATTTTTGAAATAAATATTTAATCATATAGCTAAATTATAACCTAAACTTAAATATACAAACTAAAACTAGAACTAGATACAAAATTTAAATAAGTAAATACTTAAATAAATTAAATTAACAGGTACACAAATTATGATGAATCCAAAGGCTCCCAAACTAGTTAAAAACTGTATTTGAGGAGCATATGGCCGATGGTTCTTGTTCAGCAGCTGATGTCTTATGGCTGATGATGAACTATGGAACTAACACAATAATATATCTCATTGCACACTTGCATTATAAACAAAAGAAAGGCAGCGACGTATTTCTATGGATTCGAACTAAACGTTTGTAATAAGCTTAGGGTAGCTTGCGTGTCGCTTGGGTAGAATTTTCTATAAATGTCGCACCACATTCGATGCCAATAAAAGTTTTGAAGTTTTCAGAGCCTCACGCAACTTAGGTCAGTATTGAGCATCATTAACCTACTTTAGTGACATGGTTAAGTATAGGCCGTTCAATTCACGATGAACGAGATCACAACAGAGTTCATGGAACACATAGCCTATAGAATAAGCTGCTCAGTTTTCTTCCAATGCTACTGGCCCCACAATGATATTCAAACCAACATACATCGAAAAAGTAAGATTTGCGCTCACTTTGCTCGTGCTTTTGTGCGTATTGAGGTTTGCCCCAAGTATTGAGGTTTTTTCTTAAAATAATCTGATCTACATTGAATAATAACAACTAAAAATCTACTTTACTTCTACTTTGGTTTGGGGCTGTCGTAATCTGATTTACATTGCTAATAAAACCTTTTTAATTTTCGAGCTCGCTTCGCTCTCGTATTCGTATGTATGTAGTTGTTGCAGCTATGCTGGCTTCTTCACCTGTTTCTTAAAATCATGGTCGGTTTTTTTAAATTCCGAAACTACAAGAATAAACAAGATTGAATATGACCCTGGAAAATCCACGCAACGCACTTGTAGTGTCACCTTATACTGTATATCAATATAAGCAACCTGTGGACTTATCCCGTAACTCTGACTGCGATAGCGAGAGTGGTGCGAGCGGGACCGCGCTTAGTGCGACTAAGTTGGTACGAGCGAAATGGCATGCTCTCGCAATCAGAATCACGAACGTTTCAAAGTTAGAAGATAAGCCCCCTGATTCGCGCTATATCGCTTGGTGACAAGGGCATTACACTGTTGAAATTTAAAATTCTTAGTGGTATTGAACTTTTATGGGCAAGGGCTCGCTTACCATCAGACAAGTGACTTGCTCGTCTGGTCCCTAGGTATACCCAGAAAGAATACGGAAAACGTAACATAATTGTGATTTATTTCAGTTTCAATATGAAGTGTGCCAGGCTTCAACTTCAAGACAGATTAAAACCCAAGATAAAGCCTGATCCCCATCTGTGCTTAGCGATGGAAAACCCACGGCGATACTGCCAGAAGCGCATGGTGAACCCTGAACATGAAGAGGATCCAAGGTGGACTGATGTATATGAAAGGTTAAAAAAAAAAAACTCCTTATTAACTCTAATTTTTTTTTGTATTAGTTAAGTTCAAAACTTACTTACTTTATTACTATTATATTATTGTAAGTAAGTAATTAGTAAGTAAGTACATTGGTAAATAAGTAAGTAAGTTATAAGTAGGTAAGTACATTGATGGAAATCATGA
Organism: Apocheima hispidaria; assembly: GCA_947579745.1. NCBI lineage: Eukaryota > Metazoa > Arthropoda > Insecta > Lepidoptera > Geometridae > Apocheima > Apocheima hispidaria. The sequence continues at coordinate 5,808,323 of OX388149.1, read as the reverse complement.
TATATTTTTAAATGGCTATTATTTAATTTTTTTTAATTTTATATAAAACAAGATTCAAAAATAGAGAACAAAAGATTCTATAATATAATGGCTTTTATTCGAGTTCCAAATTAGAGTACTATCCAATTAAATACGTTTATATCAACCAGAATAAATATATATATATTTTTGTTTTAGATATCATTGCAATGCAGATATCGACCGGTTAAACACACTTGAAAGTGCAAGAGGAAACCCAGATTCCGCAGATCTGTTCCTTACAGTTCAAACTTTAAGATTCCAAGGTGACTGCGACCAAACGAAGAGATCTCGGACAAGCTTCAAATACAAAACACTTACAGACGGCGTTAAACACAGAATGTTTGTCAAACAAGCTATCGACAATGAGTACAGCGATGACGACCGGTCATCCCAACAAACCTGCTATTATTTCGACGACTACGTTAAATATTTGTTCAATAATGACAAATCGAGACCCAATTCGGGAAAATCCAGTATATTTCTCCAAGGGTTGAGCAATAAAAGAGAAAATAAAGCTACACAAGTCGACGCCGAACAAACGGGATGTAATAAAATATCGCAAAAACACGATTGTAAACTCAAGAGTTTTTTTAAAAAGAGCCATAAACAAGAGAACACGGATGAGATAAGCGACGGTGATGTGGAAGACACGAAAATTACTTTCTGCAAGTCTGGGAAAAGAAAAAGTCTGACAATATCAAGGGCGCAGAGTCCAGAGACCGTGCATGTGATCAGGGTAGAAGTGATTTGCAATCACAGCGGTACCTCCGCCCTGTCCGACTATGAAGATAAAAAAGTAGATTGCAACTCCGACATTGACATCGAAAACGTGAAAACGAAACGATCCCATTTCTCGGACAAATATTTGCTAACAAATACGATTAAAAAGCTGGATGAGAGTCTGTCCGGTGCGAAGGTGACTCTGCTATGCAAAACTTTTAAATTGACAGCGAGAGCTGAAGCGAGCTCAACGAATAAATCTAAAACAAATACAGATGAAACGCTCATGCCCAAGGAGTCGAAGAAAATTACTAAAAACAAGAGCAGTAAAGCTAAGGTCCGTAAACAGATTCACTTTTCCTAACTCGTTCTTACTAACTATCCCCCGAATACTGAAACGTTTGTTAACTTTGACGACAGTTAATTCTACTGCTGTCTTTGTCATTTGTTTAGTGCCAGACAAAGGCAGTATTAGAATTAATCTGTTGTCAAAGTTAACAAACTTTTGAGTATTCGGGGGTATACCTACCTAATGTTATTCTTTCGAAAAATACTTCCATGACTACTTTCCGCCATGAATATTCTGCGATAAATAGGAAGTTAATGAGATACCAGTAGAGTTAACAATTTTAATAATATTAGTGTTTATGGTGACGACAATTCGGGCTGACATAGATACGAGTACCTGCGAACCCTTGGCGTCATTCAGGCGCCACCCTTGTATCAAACAAACGGTTCTCAAACTTTCAATATTGCTTACCAATTCGTTATCACTAAAAGAGAAAATATAAAATATTGATTTACAGAAAATATTGATTTGTATTAAAATCAAATAAGTAAATACGTAATTATAGTACTGATAGTTTAATTGCAAGGAAATAATTAAAGTTCTTTACTTACTAATTAAGGCACAATTCTAAATAGGTAAATATCAAAAAAGTAGTTCCTACATCATATATGTCTTTTGGAAAATAGCCTACTATTTCTAAGTACCTTGCATCCAAGTTTGGGAAGGTCTGGGCACGCAAAAAAATAACACATAAATTTTTCACACACCCTGTGATTTGTGAGACGGAGCTCACTATCAATTTTGTTTAGAAAAATAACTATTTAATTTGGTAAGTGGACTGAAAAGCGTTTTATAATCAATCTTTATTTTTTGTGTATTTTCAATAATCACGCTAATATAATAAATAAAAAGTAGTCTGTAACTTTATGTTTGTCTGATTACCTTTGCACAAAAATATTATAACCATTTTTTTATTTTATTTTATTTATTTATGCAAAACCACACATACAATAATTAGGACTTAAACTTAAGACTAATTATAAAGTATATGAGTACCCTGGCACAGTAGGGCATTATAACATTGCATTATAACAATGGCAAATAATTGCCAGACAGTGTAAATTATAAATAGATGTGTGTTATAACTATTATGCTTATAAATACCTACGTATTATTATAATTACTCTAAATACGTCTATTAGAAATATGCAATATTAATTTAAAGTTTATCGTCGAAGATTTTATTAGAACATTACCTAAATAATGAATAAATCGATTCGATCGATTTGCGATTGCTATTGGAAGCTTTAAAATTCATTCATGCAATTCGCGCCTCTGAGTGACCGGATTTTAGGCAGTCCAATTACTAGTTTAGGCTCTTTTGAGCGTATATTATTTATAGTACGATCAAACTAACGCATTTCCCTCGATTATATATAGAAAAATCTAAGCGTCTTTCGGATATTCAGTCGCATATTATGGCTTTGCGCAATATTTGGTTTTGCCTTTTCATTCCTAAATTAATCTGCGTTTTATACCCTACTTTAAATCAGTCTAATGTCTGATATTTACAGGACACGAGTCATTTGGTTTGGTGGCTTGGTCGCAAAATTTCAAGTGTTTCTCTCCTGGCGTTTTTATCCTCAGTCTATGGCACAGCTCTCAGCTCTGTTCTCGAAAGTTATAGAAAAATCTTAAGAAATTTTTAAAACCAATTCTATTTGCTACGGACGCTTGGACAAGAAACTGTTCAGGAGAAAGCACCCAAAAAAACTTCATTTGCAGAGGCTTTGAGATGAGGCAATAAACAAAAAAAATAATACCAAGAGCTATTAAATAGTGTAACATCATCGTTGGATCGTGCATATCCTCTCGAATGTGCAAATTGGGAGTCGGGGTTTCGGCTTCAGGTTTTAATTTTAACCATCTGCCAATTCTGGAATACACCTGGATAATAAAAGCTTTGCTCTTTCTATCAGTCTGTGAATTGGGAAAACACGACTTATACCCATCATAGCCATTGCATTTGTGGACTAAGGGGGACACCATGGTCTTTCCTGTTGCTGGCTGGTCGCCAGTCCCGCCACGGTTATTTGAACGATGACATCCATAGGGCTCTTGCCATCGTCAACGCGCCGGTCATACTGCCACATGGCCTGGCGGTAGATGTAACGTTGACATTGTAGTGGGACATGCAGCTAGGGTGTCAACGTTTTATTTACCTCGAGGGTCGCGGCAGCACCTGTGAAAAACCACAAAAGGTGGAAATATGAATCCTTTGGCGATGGATACATATTTCAGCCTTTTTGGGGTCTATGTGAAGTGAATGATATGATATGATATAACCCACACTCTCTCACTCTCTCCCACTCACACTCCCTCTCAACCCTGACATATTCTCACCCGAATATGCACAACTGTAGCCTGTAACTGTAGCTGTAACTAGCCTGTGACAGTGACATGCCTGCCAAACTGTTTGTATTATTTTATGAAACTTTTATTATATATAGATATATATAGGATTGTATATATATATATATTTTATCGTCATTTTAGGTCCTGAATCCTACCAAAACGAGACCGAAAGTCGAGCAGCAAACAGTCCTCATAAAAAGTAGCAAACATCAGCTAATATATTTGGCCGAGCAAAGGTCAGAGTCTACGGGGGCAAATCGGCAGTTATATGTATGTTTGTCCAAAGATAACTTAAGAACCGTTTATCCGACCTTCATGAAATTTTGAAGGTAGGTATTTAATTTCAATACAATTTTTAAGTTCAATATGAGCTAAATCGGCCCAGGGGTTGTGAAGTTATAGGAGTCACGAGGTCTCAGTGCGGCGCGAACTACTAGTTTTATACAATTTAATTAAAAACGATGTATACTCTTACAGAAGTAAGGAAATCCGACGAGCGAGATTTGCTCGCGTTTTGATGAATTTATTGGATACTAGCTGATGCCCGCGACTTCATACGCGATGAAGCTCGGCCTTTGGCTTCGCTAAACTCTTCATACAAACCTTGTCCTAACAATTACGAAAACAACAAAAACGAAATCATCAAAATCTGTCCAGCCGTTTTCAAGTTATGACGTTACCAAGGAAAATAGGGATTCATCCTCATCCTAACTAATATTATAAATGCGAAAGTAACTGTGTCTCTCTGTCTCTCTGTCTGGGAATTTGTTGCGTTATCACGGCTAAATGGCTGGACGGATCGACTTGAATTTTCGCATGGATATAGCTTAAGGGTGGGAGTAGTACGTAGCCTTTTTTTTGTAGGTCCACGCGAACGAAGTCGCGGGTAACAGCTAGTTTTTATATACATAGATTATATCACTTGGTCAACGGCCTTGACGTCGCTGCCCTAGTCACTATTATTGCATTCTGTAGCACTTTTTAAAATAATTTACAGATTTTGAAGTTCATAAGAAAACATCCCACGTTAGGGTAAAGAGGGGGTTTTTGTACTTAGTGGTAGGACACTTTTGCAGAATCTGACTGGTGAAGTACCACACCTTTGCCAGTCATTCAACCGCTAAGAAGTAGTGTGCGAACGTCTCGTCTCTTCCCTCAGTTTCATAAAAAAATGAAGAGGTCATCCGAGAAAAGTTGCGTTACGAATTCCGAAAAGCTTTACCAAAGTCCTTGTGGCGGTCGGTTTTCGAACGTCACTTTGTTTTCAGTAGCGTTCGTAGATTCGTATACGAGTATAGCCTTGATAGAAGATTTACTGAATACTTGCAAAATAAATCATCTCACTATGATTTAAAGTTTAACATGAACACGTATTTGGTTTTAGAGAAAAATATAATCTAATACACCTGGCAATTCAACGGGGCAATGTCGCCAGCTTTTTGGGCAGCGACCTGAATACGGTTTTTTATAATATATGTAGATATTTTAGATTTAATTTATTTAAGACAATCTAAATTCAAATATACAAACTAAAACTAGAAACAAAATTAAAATAAATTAAATCTAAAATATCTATAATATTATTAAAGTATTGATTTTAATTTTGTTTGTAATTTTAGTTTAGTATGTTATAGAATGTATAGAAAATAAATGTATACTCGACAAAATGTACGGTTTTTTTAGAAATCTAATACTTATTAATTGAATTCACGAAATAATATATAAATCTCCGGCTCTGAGGTTAGTCCAGTTAGTATGATGATTTTAAAACTAATTACAGCCCGACTGTGTGCTATACTGTGTTCTTGATTTTGTTTAGAAAATGCTTTCAGGTTATAATATGTCCCGACAAGTAATAAAATTTGAAATGGTCTTGAATATTTCAAGACTGATTTAAAAATTTAAAATTAATTTAAATTAAGATTTAAAAAAGATTAAAAAAATCTTTCTACAATTAGAAAGATTTTAGTAATATTTATTCATTTAAATTTCCCACTCAATAGCACAGCAAAAATGTTTTTAAGGAACCCCCGTAGAACCGCAATATCCTGTATCCGTGCGTCACGGTCCTTTTAACCAGAGATTATACTAAAATTACAAAATTTTAGTATAGCACATTTTGATAAACTTATAAATAATGGCACTAGCTATTACCTTATTACTAACACAATATTTAACGAAAATATTAACCTTATCAAACAAACAAACAAGACCTCATTCAAATTATGATCATATGCATTAACGTTTAGTTTATTATTTACTTCCAAATAATAAACTAAACTTCCAAATATGTACAGGGCCCGTACCGTGAGATGCTTATTGCGATGATTTTTAGGTTCAGCCGACGACACTGCGCGACCGCGAACCGTATCGCCGCGCGATAAGGTGTATGGTCGTGCAGCGTTCTCGGCTGAACCTAATAATCATCGCAATAAGCACCTCACGGTACGGGCCCAGGTTGTTTTTTTAAATCTGAGATAGTATGAAGAAATTAGTATATTAAATTTGACTACCTTGTACAGCTACTTTTTTTTTCCAATACGATGTAACGATCCTTACATGAAACATACTCGATCCGCATAAAAACAAAAAAATTGATCAAAACAAGTCATTTGTGGAGAGCTCACGCTTGATCAAAAAAATTGCTACGCCAAAATCGCCAAAATCGTAAAAGACAGACAAGACAATTTCAAAGACAGTTTTCCCGTATCTTATAAGGAGCCGGATATGCCTTGGTTTAAAAAAAACATTCTGTTTACTATATAAAATATATTTAATAGGTTGCAGGTGTTAGTTGTTTAAAAAGGCATAAATAATCCGAAGTTTCACGAAATTTAAATTTAAATTTTCATGCAGGTAAGTAAAAAAATCAATTTTGTATGTACGAGTAGGTATTGTACGCAAATTATAGTTAACATTAACTATAGTTTGGTGTCCGGCGCTACCAGGGACCGAGTTTTGTGCAAGTTTTGACTTAATTGCAGGCGGATCGCGTGCCACATAATTATTAAGGCGCAACGTTCACTTGTCGGCTAGATACAGAAATATTCAAACAGTCAACCTAAGTACGTAGTCATAGCAAATACAATCTACACAATACTATATTTCGCCAGCGACAAGTTTATATTTCATATAATTTTGTTATATTTCAAATGGAGTATAAAATTTAATCCAACAATCAAATCTCTAGGTCTGAAGTTGGTTGAAAATATAGTTTTATTGTTATGCGTGTTATACAATTTTGTTAGGAAGAAAGCATAGAAAAATTATTCGAGAAGCATGACAATCTCATACAAAAAAGCTACCCGCAAAATATCTACTTAACACTAGATGGCGCTTACATATTTAGTCAGCATATTATAATGTCCAAACCGCCATAAAAGTCAATGAAAATATGAATAGAAACATAGTATTGGTAGTAAGTCCGCAATGTAAGGTTTAGTTTTTTTTTTCGACGCCATCTCTAGTGAACCTAGCATGTTTTGCAAATAAAATATAAAATTAATAATTTTACTGATATTACTAATGCAAAAATATTCATAATAAGTAGCGTTTATTTATTTCGTACCATTACGAATGAGCTAGATGGGTTTTAATTTCAAGTCAAGCAGAAATTGTGATACCACAGTCGCATGTCGCATGTCGCAGTTACCACAGGTCGGTCCGAGGACAAAACTAAATAATAAGTACAACAGAAAGCATTTCACTAAGCTGAAATAATCTTATTGTACTAATCATTATGAATACCTTTACAACAGGACCAACCCTGAAATTACGAATAATTGGCCTTATACTGTAGGTAGTAAAAGTTTTTCTTTATACTGAGTACAAATTTTACTCACATAAAGAAAAACTTTTACTCTGTACAATAAGCTCTTTCTTGGTATGGCATAAAATAATTAGGTAACATGCAAAGCATAAAAATACCAGGGCGTAAGTTGTTCCAAAAGTTTTTGGCCAAAAATATTGTTTAATTATTTTTTCCGTTTATCCCCCGTGTCTTTCTTGACCCCGTGCTTGACACTACTAGTAGTGCAATGGTAAAAATTGCTATTCCCGTGACGCCACTCAGAAGCAAGTAGTGTCATAGGAAATTTAATCTGCTGTAGCAATACCAGGGATTAAATATTTTTCTCATATATTTAGGTAGATAAATGGATTACAAACACAATGTAGGCACAAATACTTCAAAAAAAGTTGCGTTAAGATCTTCCTGTTTTGGATATTGTTATTTTTTAGTTGTTTTTTTTATTTTTACTGATTAGAAACAATTTAGATTTGGTTTGTGTGGAAATTCATTTAATTACTCCCATAGATAAATACCAATAATATAAACAGTGAAAAATTGAAGAAACTTTACAGGAGATGAAGTAGGATTCTAGAATACAATTTATATTTATTTTTGTCGTGAGGTTTTTGACAAGCTTCTTCAAAATTAAGATTCTTTAAAATAAGACTGTGCTTAGAAACACGTAAAAAATTGGAGAAAAATTATGGAGGCAAAAAAAATTGGAGGCCTGACTGTTGGTTTGAAAACTTTTTAGTACAAATGGATACTGATAAGCAATAACATGTCAACCAACAAAAAAAAAATTTTTTTTTGTTAATGGTACAGAACGTTTCTATGGCTGACAAAGAAGAAGAAGAAGAAGAAGAAGCTGAAGAAGAAGCTTTCTGTATCATTTATATATTTTTTTTGTGGTTTGACATGTTATTGCTTATCAGTATCCAAATATCAACCTTCGTTTTCATCAACCTCATAAAAGTATGTATCACAACGCAGACAATGTCGATCATGACCATGACTCTGCTGCTACTTCATTCGAGTTTTCGTAATTCGGTTCGATATGTAGCGCAGTCTTCACGAACTGTACTAAAGATGTTGAAAACCTTCCAACCTGGCAGCGTGGCTAACGTACGCCAGAAGGTAATGAGTGGTGGCGTCGTCGGTCGATCCATAATCATTAAATCAATGTTTGTAATACTTTTACCGTGCTAGCATTTTTGTAAAAATCAGACAAGCCGTCTATTGACTTTAAATTCCCTATAGTAACAATATGGGTTTTACTATTATAATGGCAGTGTTTTATTAATTTCATTTGTTAGGGTTGTTTTCTGTTCTATTATTCTCATATTATTTCTTTTTTAGTGACATCAGGCGTAAAATCTCGATGTTTGTGTCATATTATAACTACGCTAAGGTTGAAATCGAAACATTTTTGACGAGTATGAAGAAAAAAATAGAGGCGTTTTTTTTAAAAACAACTTATTATTCATGTGTCGTGCGTATCTAAATTGCAACACTTCAGAACTAAAAGTGTTTAATTTTTTCTATGGGATAAATATTGGAGCAATAAATAAATTATAGTTTTTTATACCAAAATGGAAACACATTGATTAATATAAGAAACAGCGCCATCTAACATTATTTCTCCGTACCACACACGAAGGACAGTTAGCTTGGGGTTCTGGTTCAGATCAACAAGTAAAAATTATTCCTTCTTTTTTTTGGAAATTACGCATGAGTCGCTTATTTTCGCAATACGAAACACGGAGCGACATCTTACGTCCTTATCAGTTATTATATATCAGGTTACACAACTGTCTATGGACATGGTTGATCTTATCCTATAACTCATCTATGGTGATATCCATCCAAATTTCTGAAATTTTAAACCTTTTGAGCAATGTACTGGGCAAGTACCGTGAGGTGCTTATTGCGACGATTGTTAGGTTCTGCAGACGACGCTGCGCGACCACGAACCGTATCGCCGCGCGATAAGGTTTATAGTCGCACAGCGTCCTCGGCTGAGCCTAAACATCACCGCAATAAGCACCTCACGGTACGGGCCCCTTTTCCTATTCAGTAATGTCAATGTCACTCCTTTGATGCCAAAGTTTTTTTATGCAAAGATCAGTAGCTAAGACGAAGCTACAAGATCCATGATCAGTAGTCTAGTTCAATGCAATTCAGATGTGACAGCTTAGTAGAGGCAAATGTGTACGCAAAACAACTAAATGCTCTGAGCTTAACTGAATAAAAAAAAAAAAAAAATGCTTATTACACGTATTAAAAATAATATACGTAACCTTTAGACACTGCGACGCGCTTTATGCTTTGAGTGATTGAGATGGTACAGTATGCCCACGTCCCCTTGCAAAAGAGCGTTATGCAACGTGGTACCTACTTTTTGATTGTAACCGATGCCTTATCATGTTTCGCTTGTTAGTTATAACCTCAACAATAATAGTTTTTGGCTCAATTTTGCACTGTTATTATAATCATACCTAGTATTTTTAATCTTATTTGCCTAATTTTGGTTAGCAATAAAGTTTTACCAAAATAACAAGCAAAATCAAGAGTATAACGAGCCTTTATTTTGCATTAGCCATTAAACATCCCACTGCTGGGAAATCAGCCTTCCCTGGAAGGGTGATTGGGTCATATTCACCACGCTAGCCCAGTGCGGGTTGGCGGATTCACATATCAGCTATCGAATTTCTTCTTCGGGAAATGTGGAGGTTTCCTCTGATGTCTACCTTCATCGAAAAGCCATCTGACCATCTGATCATCTGATGATCTGGCCATCTGATCTGTCTGTACGTAAGTACCAAACAACTCATTGGTACGGATGAACACCCGGTTTCAAACCTGCGACCCTAAGCGAGCGTGCTCCCACTGAGCTACCACGACTTATTTGCATCATTTACTACACAAAATACATACAAACTAAAACTACCCGAACTACTCAGCTTACCACACAAAGCGAGTTTAAGAAACCGTCAACATTGAACCGTGAAAAAATCTCTCGTCCCTTTATACGTAACTACCTAACATAAGTACTTCGCTTCGGCCGGGGTTGAAATTGCGACGGAAAAAATGACGGAAGGGTTGTTTAAATTTCTGTTTGACTCTTTTTAATCGTTTTAATTTTGTTATCATTTGTCGTTTACTGCGAGTGCAAAATGGACGTTTTATTAAACGGTCCAGAGATTTTGCTCCGAGAAAGTCGCTAGAGCTGTTTGAATGAAATGGAGAGATAAATCATCAGGTGTTATTATCAAGCTAATTATTTCAATAATTTTAGAAATCTGAACATGTGCGGACTTTTTAATTCAGTGTTATCTAAGGCAAACGAATAATGTGGAATGATCTGGGTACCCAGGAACATGACGAAGCGCGGGTACCCATCGGCAATGGGCAAGATCACAAGCAGGAACCGCTATGATTAACGAGCCGAACGGAAGCGTTTCCGAATATTAATTTGTAGTGGAGGTCACCAGCCACCACTGGTTGGTAAGTGTGACACGCGGCGAAAGGATTGGCACCCCATGGCCCTCCAACCCCCGCTATGGGGTGAAATGTGTGTGCCGAATTTATAGGTGTGAGAGATGGAACTTCAGGGTAGCTAAAGGGTGAGGAGGACTTCGGACCTCCCTTACTTGGGGGGTTTACAACCCCCGATCTGCCCTAGTCCGGCAACCCCGCCCGCGGCGCCCGGTCCTGTCCAAGCGATAAGAGGGAAGAGGGGAGACCGTCAAATGGACGTTTTACGCATAATTTAGAGAAGCAAATGGATTCGAACAGTCTCCATACACCATAGGTACGTATATCGCAGCATTAATGTGTTGATTCACCCGGAATATTGGCTTGGTTACTTTGAATTTGTGACCGTAAAATACGGACCAAGTTTTACTCTCGAATTAACTTACTTACGTCTACGAACTTATTAATTATTATTACATGAGAAATATTGTATATTTACAAATGGTCACGACAGTTATTTATTTTGTACTAGTTGTTACACGCGACTTTGATCGCGTATACCTACAAAAAAAGTAGTCTATGTCCGTCTCCTACCCTTAAGCTATATCTATGCAAAAATTCAGCTCGATCCGTTCAGCCGTTTAGACGTGATAACGCGTCAAACACCCACACAGAGATACAGAGAGACAGAGTTACATTCGCATTTATAATATTACTTAGAATTATAATTACGTTATGGAACATGTAAGCATGCGAGAGCTTTACTATTAATATTATGATAAATAAGAAGTTATCTTAATATAATAAACTATCTGTTACCAGCGACTTCATTCGCGTTGACCTACAAAAAAAAAAGTAGCCAATGTCGGTCTACCTAGTTAATAGATATAAAATTGATACAAACTTAGATGTAATAAATTTAAAAAGTACAAAACCCCTGATAACGTCAGGGTCAAGCTCGCGGAATATTAATTAAAAAAAAAAAAAAAAAAAAAAAAAAAAAAAACGTACCTTGTATACCTAGTACCCTTAAGATATATCTATGCAAAAATTCAGCTTGATCCGTTCAGTCGTAATAATGCGACAATCACTCAGATAGACAAAGAGACAGAGTTACTTTTGAATTTATAATATTAATTAGGAAGCTAGGATGTAACATAATTATATACCTAAATCGCCAGAACTCATATTATATTTTTTTTTAATCTTGTGTCAACACCCTATTAAAATTTTACTGTTCAGGAAGTCATAACTACCAAAAACAATGCGAAAAAGAGTTAACAGATATTAACAGATACGTTGTGTGTATATAATATAATATATTTCTTCCGAGAAAAAAAAAAAAAAAAAGTATTTGAAAACGGAAGAAATGTTTTTTTTTTGTGATTCCGTTTTCAACTAGATCTACGTTGCAAGCGATACATCTTAATCGATTAATTTAAAGATGAGATAGGAATAAAAGCTACTAATACTTAATTAATCATAATATTGAATTTAATTTGTTTTAATATAATATAATTTAATTTTGTGTTCTAATTGAAATTGAATTTCTTTTTATGTGAATATGGACCTTTGCAGTCTGAATTAAATGATTTGAATTTGAATTTTAATAAAACAGTATTTATATGTTTATTTACTGGTAAAGCAACACCGAGAACTTGCAATTGCAAAGTTAACTAATTCAGGGTAATATCGCTTCTTTTGTCATCAGAGTAAGAGTGACATTGGAGTGAAGATTAATATTTCACCAAATTAGATAGAGCTATCTTCGAGTACGAGTACTACGAATACGTATAGTAGAAATGTATACTTCAGTGGGTACTATGTTCATGCAGTATTATGCAAAGGTTTAGAAGGAATCATTTGCTATGTCTTCAGCTAAAAAGCAACAATGTTCATTGTTCAATTACAATTTCGATCCTTAATAATAAAGGACTAGAGTTTAAATTCATATCAGTATATACAATTTTGGTATTGTTTTCGTTATTCCGCACGTTTTTCGTATTTTTATGACAAATTTGATTCGATGGTCAATGTAAAGGAAACTTCATTTTGAGTAAGTACTTACTTGTTTTTTTTTACCAACATTTTTGTAAATATATCGTCACGGACCGTCTACATGTTTAATAGAGAGCAGTTTTTATATAAATAAATAGAAAAAAAAAATACATGCCAAGTAGTAACATTGTCTTGAATTATATTAATTTTATATTTATGACCTAAATTGTAACCACAATTTGAGGCGAATAATATTATAAACTACAAACTAATGTGTATATTGTATACAAAGTACTGTGATAATACTCGTTTTCTTTCTGTGCCTGTAATGTCCACTGCTGGGTAAAGGCTTCCCCCGTTTCTTTCCACGCAATCACTACCCTTCGTCAAGTTGGGCAAATCGGGCTGGAAAGTACACAAAGCAAAGATAATGTGACTAGGCTGTGTTTTTTAGAGCTCATTTAGTACTATCGCCTCAGTGAAACAGCATCGCCGCAAGAAGCCCGATACATGACGTTCACAACCGTTGAATTTTTAACATCACGGTACCCTTTTCAATTACGTATTGAAAATAGGGTTACTTCGCTGTCCAACCTCGGTTGACAATCCTTTTTGCGACGTTTAATTATTCAGGTAAATTTCTTAATTTAGATGTGAGAGCAAAGTATCGTCTGTGTGGCAGACGCTCGTATTCAAATTTCAGACTAAAATGACAAATGAAACAAATAAAATTATGTGAAACTAAGTTTCAGCGTGAAAAGGTTCATGATTGATGTGACATACATAAATTACGTGGGGATTGTTTGGTTAAATGACCGAACATTGCCACCGAGGCGAGGATGCGATGGAGGTGGCCAGGTCCTGGTCAAAAATAAATGAAAACGGAAAAGAAGCCAAAAAAGTTGGATTTTTGTCGGGAACGTGAGGAAGTCGTGTCGCGTAATTGTATTAATTTACAAAACTTGATTGTGTAAAACGGTGGATTTATATTCATTCATTGTTCGTAACCGTGAACGAGTGTTGGTGAATAGTATAATAATATGAATAAGTGAAACGTGATTTTTCGTGTTGTTTCCAAAATTCTATATAAATACACCTTTACAAAAGTCTCTACCACTTTACTTTAATTACCATCCTAGACTAGAATCCAAGACGGGAAATTTTGCTTGTTCCAGAAAGTTACGTTAAATCTCCTAATTATTACCTAATAATACTTCAATAAAACATGACTGTAGTGTTTTATTGAAGTATTATTAGGTAATTAATAGTTCTCTGACCTAAATTCCTTAACCTAAAAAAATCCCGGCAGCTTTCGCTACAACAGCAAATAGAAAGAGTTTTCGGTAAGTTCATATTTTCTTGAAGTCATTTCTCTACACGTTCTCTTAATAAACTTTTAGGCCTCGCCACTCCTTCTTGAAGATTACAGGATCCCTAATACTTGTACCTTTGAATAAAAATTATGAATCTTTGTTCTTAGTAATAGTGTGACCAAAGAATTAAACATAATCTCTACATTATGATTAATGCCAGTTGAATTTTATTATAATTTGTTTATAAAATTTGGTAAGTATATATTTTTATCTATATAAATTAAGAAAGTTACAGCACGAGGTTTTATAAACATATTATATATTATAGCATATTTATCTAGATTTAGAGATAAATTATATAAAAGAACAAGCCATTTTCTAGGAATCAATAGCAACACATAGACCAAACCGCTCAAGATAGAAAAGTGAAATTTGAATACTCCTCAAATGGTTTATGTAAACAATGAAAATATATTTTTCGAAATTCCACCCCCAAAGTTTACAAGAAAATAAAAAATTGTTTTCTATGGAACTCGGTTTGTGTAGACGTAAAAAGAAGAAGGACATGTCCCAGGATTTTTCGAAAATCAACCCGGCAAATCATAAATAGGCATATGCTGTGTCTGTGCTGCGGCTGAACCTAACTATCGTCGCAACAAGAACGTCACACACACTGTGTGGCCTATAGCAAACCAAGCGAACGCTAGCGAAGCAACGCGGACAAGCTAGAAAAAGAAAACGATATTGTACGAAGTAATACTATAATACGGTGTGTATAATTCTGGCGTGAACAATAAAGAGTTATATATCTGTCATAGAAATGTATTTTTTCTTAATGCGGGCCTAGAATGTTCGCGATCGCAAACGCAGCTCATTCGCTCGCGTTCACTTGGTTTGCTATAGGCCAGTACCTAACGTCGTGGTAGCTCAATGGGAGAGCGCTCGCCTCACATTACTAAGGTAGAGGGTTCGAACCCGGGTGGGGGCCCGTACCAATGAGTTCTTTGGAACTTACGTACGGATATATACCACTGGCTTTACGGTGAAGGAAAGCATCGTGAGGAAACCTGCATATTTCTGGAAAAGAATTCGATGGAGTATGTGAATCCGCCAATCCGCACTGGGCCAGCGTGGAGGATATGGCCCAATCACACTTCGAGGGTAGGCTGATATCCCAACAGTGGGATGCTTAAAGGCTGATACAGAGGCCAGTACCCACACCGTGAAGTCCGTATTGCGAGGATTGGTAGGTTCAGCCGCTGATGCTACGCGACCGTCCTTGTCGCTCGGCTGTATGATTCGCGGTGGCGCCTACGGGAACCACGAAAGAAAATGTAGAAAAAAAAAGTTATATATCATAGAAAATGTTACATGTTCCAACTAACATTCCGATTATATTATAGTTTACATTATTTTATTTCCCTGTCTAATCACTATTTATGGCGAATGTTGTATATGCCTATAAAGGGTGATCATATCAGTTCCATGTACCCACACCCGTAGAAATATATTATAAGAATGTAAAATATGTTCACCGTTGGCGTATCTCAATAAATAAATAAATAAACCACAGGGCTGAATCTAACCAATCATCGCAATAGTCTTTATTGTCTTTATCACGCGGTAAATGTTGTTCAAAAGTTGATTCTGGCCCGGACGGGGCTTGGTGTATTGTGAAACATCCATTGCGTACGTACATATTGTTTAGTACGTTTCTTTGTTGAACTAGATAAGGATGCTGCCCTGAATTGCGGGCAGAAAGGTAGCCTCGCTAGCCAGCGGGGCAACGCGGCTACGATTTTGGGCGTGTTACCTGAAATTACAGACCGTTTAAACTATCTATTGGCAAGGAAGGCCTACGATCTTTAATTACTTGTAGGTGTGGGTTAGGACTTAGTAAATAAGAATTCTTATTTTATGTTATAGTTGCGGTATTGTCTATATAAATATTCACTTTAACATAATAAATTATTTATCTAATTATGGATGACATAATAATTTAATCTGTAAAAAAAAATATTAGGGTTTTTTAAACGTCGGTGCACAGATATTATAATAGGAATATAGGCGTGCCCCGAGGTTTCATCCGCGACCCTACAGCACTTTTGCGTACTTTTTACTTCATTAATTATAGTATGTATCAATCTGTGTTACATTTAAGCTATTCAATTAAATCCGTTCCGTAGTTTCGGATATTAGTAACTTGGTTACTAAAAACAACCTAACACAATAAACTACTACATAATTATAAATACAAATAACTAAATAGCCTAACATAATAAATTCGAAAGTAACTCTGCTTGCGCGATTCAGAATTCCCTACTTTATAAATGTCAGTCCATACAAAACGTCACAAAAATGCATCAACGCCATCTAGCGAATTATAGGAAGTAGCTTTGTCTCTCTGTACTAGATGTTTATCGCGATATGTCGCGGCTGAACGGATCTTGATAAATTTTCATAATAAAGACGGACAAACGGACATAGGATACTTTTTTATGTCCACGCGAACGAAGTCGCGGGTAACAACTAGTGTTATATATATGTTCCCATTAGACTCTTGCAAAACGGCTGGATCGATTTTCAAATAAGCCCAGTGGGTGATCCTGTGAAGTTTGGTATACGTGCGTAACCGGGGCGGGTTGCTAGTATACCTCAGCGCACATGTTGAAACGATTTATACACAATACCTACATTGTTATTATCGGACTAGTTAATGCCAGCGATGTACGCGGTGCTCCTCAAGAGGGTAGTCCTTCCGCGAGGTTTTGGCGCATTCGATATTAGGAATTGTATAGCTGTTGCTCTGTTTCTCGTGCGTGTAATAGAGAGAGTTAGTGAATTTTCCTAACTTCTTGATGAAATGAGCGTTTCAGGGTCTGTTTGTAACAAAATTATTTGTTTTTTGGTGTCAATGGCTTGAATAGACCATAATTTATGCCGCTGTGTTTTGTTATTTCAATAAATGCTTATGGTATTCTAATAAGAACTACTTTTCCTTGTCGTAATTTTGACGCTAAAATTGTCACTTTAAGTGCCTATAACAACGAAGAATTGCGAAATTTAAAAAACAAACATACAAGCATAGGCTTTTACGGTGTAGACAACATATAAATAAAAACATCGAAATCAGATAACATTTAGGGGTGGGTATCAGATAAATACAGAGTTAAAATGAAGAACTTCTTTCAAACTTTCATCCCCTAGTTTCTCTCTCAGGAGATGACTTTCGCAAATCCTTTCTTGGAGCTCGCCTACACTATGAAACATCTGTGCAAAACGTCATTCTTCTAAGCCCACAGGTATAGGCTATGTTTTGTCTGTTAGCCAGCCGTTAGAATGTTATTAAGTAACTACTTAATAAAAAGGATTACTACGTGTACTTTATATTCGGTTTTGACTATGAATGCCCAGTAGGAACTTCTGGCAGAATTAGTTAAGCAAGAAAACTTGCTTTTGGAACTGATTTTGAAAATTGTAAGCGTAGGACAAATTTGTCCAATGACTCGCACATGCACCATGTTGTGTGCCCTGAAATAAAATAAATGGAGCAGTGTTGTTCGAATTTCCTAAGCCCAGTGGCCGCTACGAGAGACCTCCTGCACCAGCGTTTCACCCTTCAGTATTAAAAATCCCCTGCTCGCCACGTAATTACTGGCTTCGGAGGCCAGATCCACGCGTATAAGAGATACATATTAATACGAAAATTTAAGCCGGGCCAAGCATCGCAAGTATTCTGCCTCCCTCGCCCCGCCTGCCTAAGTCCGAGTGGGTCTTTGTGTGAGTGTGTGTCCAGCTTGTATGTGTGCACAAATTTCATAATAGGTGTGCGCTGTGTTGTACTCCGTTCAAATTTTACATCTCACATCTCTTGCCTACAGGATGATATCTTTGGTTAGGACCTTAATATTACATTTTGTTAGTATTAGGTAAGTAGCTAGTTATTAAAATTTCGCGGTGTCTTCAATCAGTGTGTTTTGCCAGTGACGACACATGGAACTGAGAGGCTACTCATAACATTAATTAGCTATAGTTATTTAGGATAAAATATTTTATTATGTACAACTTAAAAAACAGACAATTAAAGAAAACTTAAAAATACTAACTAAAAACTAAAACCTAAAATAACTATCAAAATTAAACTAAACTAAAAGATCATTAGTCCCCAGAATGCTGGCGGCATTGCCACGTTGAGTGGCAATGCTCCATTTCTGTGCGAAATAAAAGCCAGCATTCTGGACACCACTTCTCCACCAATCGCCTGGCCAAGTCCCGATAAAGGGTTAAAGCGGCCGGTTATAGTTATTTTATATTGCTCACCTGGCTACCCTACGATTCTACATCAATTAATGTTACTGTTGTTGCAAAATAAAATTATTTTCTTTAATTTTTTTCTAGACGTGGTCTTTAACAGCTGGCCATTTGGAGAGACTCAGAATCACACAGCGGGCAATGGCGAGAGCTATGCTCGGAGTTTCTTTGCGCAATAATACCCAGAACGAGGAAATTCACTGAAGAACTATAGTTAACATAGCTCTCAGGTGTTGCAAGCTGAAGTGGCAATGGGCAGGCCACATCGATATAGCCCAGTCAAGTTACTGGCCTTAGTATGGAGAGCCCCGACATAATTCATAACATAAATATTAAATTGTGATTGGTATAATTTGCTGACGTTAAATCTATATTAAATTAAATAGTCTGGAAAGTAGGTACGGAACATACAAAAAGCATTTATGCTTGAACCTTGAGGCCGACGACTCACTTCCATGCTTACGATCGTCATCTGAAATAGACTCTAACACAGCGCAAATAGAGATGATATTGCAAAATGTAAAATTTGAGTCTGTTCAGGATACACATTTTGTTTAATTGTTTTTTGTTTAATACTAGCTGTTACCCGCGATTTCGTTCGCGTGGACCTACCAAAAAAAAGTAGCCTATGTCTGTCTCCTACCCTTAAACTATATTTTACATTATTACTGTTTACATTATTCCAGTAGCGTTCCAGCGCTGGATTCGAACGCTGGACTGGAATAATGTATATAAACCGGGCTTAAACGGTGTTACTAATCCAACTCTGATTTATGCCTTTCGACGTATAATGTCACTTCCTCAAAATGTCATGTTAGCACAACGTCACGTTTATTTTACTCTCTCGAACTATGTTACACTCCCACAATATCACACTCACTCAATGTCATACTCGCAAATCATCACATTTTAATAATTTCACTCTCACGATCGATCAATTTATATATCAAAGATACTAGCTACTAACTATATGTTACTAGCTATTAACCGCGACTTCGTTCGCGTGGACCTACAAACAATAAAGAAGCCTAAGTCCGTCTTCGAACCTTACGCTATATTTCTTTTATACAAAAATTCAGCCCGATCCGTTCAGCCGTTTAGCCGTGATAACGCGACAAACACCCAGACAGAGAGACAGATTGACTGGGCTAATAGGGAAGAAAGGTTCTCGAGCGGCAACCACGAACTAGAAGACGTAGGAAGGTAGCTACTACGGTGGGCTGATGACATTTGAAAGGCGCGTGAAACCAGTTGATGTAAGTTGCAAATTGTCGTTCAGTGCGGCGGTCTAAGGCCCCTTTGTTCAGCAGTGGACGTCTTCAGGCTGTTGATAATGATGATGATGATGAACTAAGTAAAAGCCTTAAATGGCATTGAGAAAAAGGGAAAAAGAGCAATAACTTTTAACGTTAACTTTGGATTAGAATATTAGAGACGAGCAAGTGTATTCGAACCAGTAGCAGGTGTTTTGTCTTGATGAAGAATGAATCTTTAAAGTATTTTAATTTAAATAACTGTTGTTGAAATGAAAGTGCGTTACACGCTTAGCCAAGAAAACTTGGCATATTAAGAAATTGTTTAAGTGCTACGGTACTCTTAGACGTAGACATATGCTACGAAACGAGCCACTTTTTTTCTCTTTTGCACTTATTATTATAATGGCATTTTTACGGTATCTAAATATTACAATCCCTCCCCAAAATATCCCTACCTAATTAGACATTTTCATGCGAGATGGTTCGGACGGTAGATCGCGTAACTTTACCTAGAGAGATAGAGACAGAGAGGCTTTTATCCACCAGTGGGATAAATGTTGTGAATGATGTAGGGTTCATTATCATCATCAAAACTTTTCATCGAGCTCATATTAGATAGAAAGAAATTATTTAATGTGTACACCAAAATAATAATAACACACGTACAGAAATATCTTCTAAGCTAGTGCCACAAGTGGCGGCCTTATCATAAAAGCGATCTCTTCCAGGCATATTCATTACTTCTACGCTGGCTGTTAGTATATTTTAAATATTTATAGACATTTAAACTTTTTGGGAGGGCTGTCAAACGGAGAGATGAGGTTTAAAATTGGAACGAGAAAAAAAAATCTGATCATCACAATACTGTGTGGAAGCGATGGTTGAATGTGGAATAATGAGTGTGCTCTGAAGGTTTCCTGAAATTTCAATTTTTTATCATCCGGATCTCTATGTGAAGAGGATTGGATGATTGTTTTGGCAGTCGTCTTGACTCTAATTTTACTTAAATAATATATTGTGAAGCCAGAGACTTTTCTAACTTTATTTGATAGGGATCACAACTGAAAGGCCGGTTCTTTCAAATTGATAACCCTTTTCTTTTTAGAGCTGGTCTTGACTGATGCTAAGCTCGCCTGATGTTTTGTGAATCGTGATAAAGATTATGACGAACTTACATTGTAGCAATTAAGTACACACGTAAACGACAATAATGACACTTGTTTTAGTTATCGGAAAATTGTCAACAAAGTCATTACATGCCAATCATTTAGGCGGAAAATCATCAAAATCAATAAAGCGGCCGCAAATCGGAGCACCCTGAGGCCAGCGTACTTATGGACATGCGTGCGCTACCTATACCCATAGCCATACCCGCGCGTTATTAATTTATCTCTACAGAACTAACCATCGCCCAAGAGGGGCCACCTCCCCCCCTCGACCTACCTCTCTGTTTAAACATTGCCAAATGAGTATGCAGAAGATTCTACCTAACATATGGCCGTATACACCCAGCCCTCTAAATTACTTGAGCCTTAATTAAAAGCGTAGCATTCTGTTCATGACAAGTATTCCAAGCGCGGACCCTGTCGTGACCTCCGATAGTGCCGCACCGAGTGAATTGCGCTGGTGACGGTTTGCAATTACAGTTTTGGATTTCATTCGAATTACACGCGTGTGTTGAATTATATCGGACGGCTTGAGGAAACGGCCGGAATAACTTTTCATATAGTTAAATGTTGGCTTTGGACGAGTATCGGATTATATGAGTATGTTGTTTGATAAGTGACACTGATCCAGACATTTGGTTAAGTATGAGCAAGTGAATTAAAACGTAAGAAAATACTGAACAAAATGTTTGTACGAAAATATGACTTTTATATGCTTTTTAACAAAGTTTTCGTTGTTCTAGATTAATCCTCGATTGCTATATTATGTAAAAGATCAACAAATGACAGGACCCAAAAAGCACTCATTTCTGATTTCGTAGCTAAGTACGCATCGGGTTGAGTACAAAATTAAATCTTGTTGTTAGTTTTAAAAGTTTTTTATTTGGAAAGTAGTGAAACATTTTTGATTTACTTTTACTTTATAGTAAAAGTTAAACAAAAGTAAAACTTGTACTAGTAACATATATTATATTACTCTTTTACTTATATAAGATATAGTAAAATGACATATTTTTTTATGAAATATTTTTTACGAAATTTTCATAGACTTTTTTTTATTCGTTTTCAATTTAAAGCATGTCCTTGAATATTTGAAACTAAGAATAGTAAGATAACAACATAAATAAAAAGGCTTACTTTAAAAGTGTAAGAGGTTTCAAAGCTTTGTGAAAATTAGGCGCCAGTTTAAGACCACAAAGCGCAGCTAATACCTATCAAATCTTAAAAGAAGTAACAAATCTGTTAACCTGACATTTCTTTAAGTACTTTCGACAATCGCGAACTTTGTCTGAAAGTCAATGTCCGCAAGAAGCGTTCACAACAAACAACCTTAATAACTCGAGTGAACCATTCACAAGTTGCCTTAATCTTCGTAGAATGAGACAGAAACTGTTTCTTGTAATTGACTACTTAGCGCCCGCAGTTTTACTCGCTCTCTTAACAGGAACAGTACGCGTATCCTTCCTGTTCAACTGTAAAACATATCTACCTAAGTACCACACCCTTGGAAGATTTTATTGCTTTTCAAAACACATTTGTTAATAACGTAAGAACGGGCAGCAGCGTCCTCTAAAGTCCTTTTAGTATACGGTGAGCGTTCTGCGATCCCCAATCCGCCTGCCAAGCGTGGGGATTATGGCAACCTTCTTTAAGGCTTTTGTTCAGCCGAGGACGTCTTGGCTTGTGATGATATGATGAAAAGGAAGATACTTTTTTAGAAAAGTATGTGAATCATCCTTCTCGCTTGCTCCCAATAATCCAACTCAACGGCTGTTGCGTTTGACTACTAGCTGTTCTCCGCTTTTTAGTTGCCATCCTACAAAATACTGCTCATACTCATAATTTTAAATTACAAAAAAACGATTTAATCAGAACTATTTGTATAAATTTTCTTCGTCATAGTCGCTTAACTATCATCATCGAGATTATTAATGGCTGTATATATTCCTATAATGTTTGAGGAGTTCCATCAATTCCTCATGGATTCCATTATAAGAACTGGATTTTGATAAAAATGGGACCAATCTGGAAGTATATCCTTTCAAATACAAAAATAATTTTCCAAATCGGTTTATAAATGACAGAAATCTGAGAGAACAACAAAAAAAAAATGTGAAAAAAGCATACGAATTGTAACCACTTTTTTTTTTTAAAGTCGGTTAAAAATTATAAAGATTCGCCTATTTCAATTGAAGCTATAACCTTCTTGGATTAAATTGTAGATGCGCCCCGCGGTTGATCTACTACCAGTTTTCTACACTGAAATAATCCTTTTTTTCCGACTCAAATTAATAGTATCCGCTATTAGTTTTGTAATTCAGATGATTCTGATCAGAAGGTTAAAGTAGCAAAATGCCCAACAGCGCGAAACGTCTAATGAGCAGTAAGACTAAACAACAAAATGTCCATGTAGCAAAACGTCCAACTATCAGATGGTCTGTATAGCATAACATCTATTTAGCAAATAGTCAGATTCTCTAAATGTAATCAGGCACAAATTCAATACACACTTTACATTGGGAGGAAAACGGACATGGCATTATAATATGTACATGCATACTTATAGAGTCTTTGGTCTATTTACTGGTTCGGTTTATCATATATTTTAAAGGTGACTGACTGACAGTTATTATCATGAACGCTATTTGATTGGTATTATCCATTTATTTTTTCCTGTATCGATTGCAATTATTTTTTTCCTCCCTATATGTAGGCTAGACCCATTAACCACCTTGTCTTCCGTATTTTTTTTTTCTATTTTTTCTTTGTCTCGGGAAAGTGGAGGAGACTTTACTAGAAGCTTCTATGGTGTTTTCAAAATAAAACGAGGACTTTTGGCGGGATTATGAAAAATTCGTTTCGCGTCATTGTATTATTTTAAACTTGTGTTATTTCGAATGTTAATGTATAAAAATGGTATTATTTTTATCCATTGAATGTTAGTGAAAGTGTACGAGTTTGATGAATACTATAATGTCGTTGAATAAGTTCAAGAATATTTGTTAAGCTTAATATCTAAATAATATTTATGAGGCTACTAGCTTTTTAAATCAGTTTTTTTTACATCAAATACATGTAATGTAATTTTCAAATGACACTTACTTTCGATCATGAGGGTTATACATTTTCAAATTGACGATTTTCTAAATGGATGTTCTGCTAGACAGACCACCTGATAGTTGGACGTTTTGCTACATGGACATTTTGTAATTAAGCATACTGCTCGTTAGACGTTTCGCAGTGTGGGCATTTTGCTACTTGACCTTCTGATCAGGAGCCCCAAAAAAAAAATCGCTTATGCAAAAATTCAGGTCGATACGCTCACCCGTTTAGCCGTGAAAACGCGACAAACACCCAGATTTAGAGACACAAATAGACAGATAGAGAGAGAGTGAGACTTGCTTTCTCATTTACAATATTAGTTTTAAATAAATTAGTATAATGCACTTTTACATATTTATTTATGATGTTTTCTTCAACAATAGTATTTTCTATTTTGTTGGTCATTTCACACCTTTACGTCATATTTATACACAGAAAAAACAAAAAAATACCGTCGCAACGTCATAATTCGTTCCCAGTAGACTCACCAAATAGTCATACCAGTAAGACTACTGGACACTATATTACCATAACGCTTACCAGTAAAATTACTGGAAAATTCTGTTTCCAGTAGATTTACTGGTAGGATTATACGTTGTGGCATACACCCAATAGGTACCCGGGTAAGTCGTAAAACTGCGACCAGAACGACCGGAGGATGGGCAGCAGCGTCTTCTTAGTGAAACAGTGAGCGTTGTGCGATCCCTAAGCCGCCTGCCATGCATGGCATATTATGGTAACCCCATCCCATCCGTTTTTTAAAAGCTTTTGTTCAGTACTGAACTTTTAGGCTGATGATGACAGACTAAGGCTGCGGTTCCACTGATGCGGAGCGTAGAGGAGCTTTGTAGCGGAGACGACCGGGGTTGTGTTGTAATTTTGTATTGTTCGTAGTTAGTGAACCCGCTTGGCTTCGCTCCATTCCGCTCAGAATGCACCGCTATAGTCCGCCTCGCTTCGCATCGCTGTATTACGCTCCGCTCAGCCGCGCTAATCCGCTGGCCATACAATTTGATACAATTCTTTTCGTCTCCGCTACGACTTCATTCTTTGAAGCAGAGCGGAGACGAGTTGTGTATTATAACAAATGTGATGGGTCGCTGCAGGTCTCCGCTCCAGTCCGCACCGCTCCGCTTCAGTGGAAACGCACCCTAATGCCTAGGGGTAAGAAAACTTCGAACGGAAAGGTGTTCTATAATTTCTGCGTTTATCTTATTACTAAATATCTTAAATCTTAAATAGATTTTGTTCGTATGTTAATATTACTTAGGTAAAATAAAGTTTTTTACCTTCTCTGTGCAATTCACGAGTGTTTCAATTTTTGACTAGATAGATCAAAATTGTTGTTTGATCTCAAAAAAATAAAAAGAACTAACCTTTATCGGTTTATATCAAATTTGCAAGTAAGTTTAAGAATACTACCCAAACTTTGGGAACAACTTTGACGCAAGTATTGCTAGCGTTCCTAAAACTGTCGAAATCAGCTCTTTTTAACATGTCCACTGAGCACAGAACTGGCCAGAAATTGTATAAAACGTGGTCGAACACAATTTCCATCGCCGAGGGAATTTGCACAAGGAGGAACAAGGAAGATGCGGGGGCACCCCTTTCTCTGCGGGGTGAGGCGGGCGGGGCAGTGGGGTTGCAGGGAGGCATGGAACGGACCCTACATACGTAGGGTAGCCTGTTTACAGCCAGGCACGCACGCCGCTCTGTTCTACAGAATCAGGGCTGAGCCGGACACCCAGGGCTGCCAACAGCACCTTATTAATTTTACCCGAAGATATCTTAATTCAAAACTTATAGTCCTTACTAATTTATTCTAGGGATTTTAAAATATAGGTATACAATTTAATGTCCTTGATTGACGTAATAATTTTGGTATGTAGTGTTGTGGTTCAGTTCAAAGTGATGGGAACATGGATAGGTGTTGCTATATTTCGTTTTTTCTACATTAAGTTCTACTAATAAAGTAAGTTGTATCATTAGTAATAAATTAGAATTTACACGCGTAAACTTATTCGATAAAATTCGCGTAATGAAACCAAGATACGGTTTTTTCAATTTAAAAATAAAGAAAAGAAACATGAAAAATAGCAATTATTCGTAAAGCACAGCTTGCGTACACATTTTTGACTACTTGAACCAAAAATAATCTTAAAGTATGGAATATAAGTACTAATTTTTAAGTTAAATATGATGTCACAGCTAAAATTTCTCTTGAAACTCAGACCTATTTCCAACTATCTGCAGGCGACTTTAGTCGCCAAGGTTGTCACGGTGCGATTTCCTTTGCAATAAGTATAAAATTTAAAATATTTTAAAATCCAATTTAAAATATTCAAATAGTCTTGAATAGTTCGAATTAACCCTAGCGGGCTAGTCGGTAGTAGATGACGCAGGGTGGTAGGGGCGAGTTCCAGCACCGGGCGGCAGGGGGAGGTCCCCCCGCCCCCCGCCCGCCGGCCAGGACGCGGCCGGTAACACGAGTGCCTATGCGAGGCATGTATCTTGGACCAGATATAACAGAGAAGTAGCCCCAGTACCAAGCTTGGGAACAACGATTGTGAAGTTGCTCCACTTTAAAACTTCTATTTTCGTTTGGTTTATCTGCGAGAGTGATGCGGAATCAAAAACGGAATTAATTTTATTTTAAATACCACTTTTCAACCGAGTAATATGAGTAAAGACTTTTATCAAATCTAAAGATATAAAACATCGAACATCGTATTACCAGCTCTATTCGACAATATGAGATAAGAGACAAAACTTGCAGACCTCATTCAGTAACAAAATGGCTAAACTTGACCAATTACACAGGATTAAATATAGGAAAAAATAAAAAAAAACAGAATTTAAATATATATATAACTTGTACAATTCTATGGGCGAATGGACGAATGGGCGGCAGGTGGAATAAAGTGGTCACAGAATGGTAGCTTAGAGCTTCGAACAAACTACAATGAATGGACGGGCCCAAGTAAGAGGATTTTGAAGATTTTAAAGTGAGCGCCAGTGCTCATGTTGCTTCAGTCGCTCTCAGTCTGCGAAAAGTGCGAGACGTACGTTCGTCAATACATGTGATCCAAATATCCACAAAATATGCCTTGATATTATATTATGATATTATAATATTCGCTATCACTTTTTTGTGACAATTTTCTTAAACATAAAGTATGTTTAAGATATAATACTTACGTATAATTAGATTGTTTTGACTTGTTATTGTTAAGGAAGTTGTGTAATTAGGGCCCGTCCATTCATTTTACTGTGGTCGAAGGCTTAGAGAAGCGATAAGGCAGATGGAAGAACGACAACGTTAGGATACAGGGCATACGTGGACGAGAGCGGCGCAGGAACGAAAATAATGGTGTGTTAAAGAAAGGCCTATTTACAACACTTTATTTTTAAATGAGATTCAGTGAAGAGACGATAAAGTGGCTTGCCCTAACGGTTTTATGCAATTTTGAACTATAGCAGTTCAAAACACTGCATGGCATTATCCGCTGCGCTCGCAATAAAATGTTAAATCTCTTTGTGCTCAGTAATTACGCTGAAAACATTGCCCTTCAAACCAGAGCACAGTAATGTTTGCACTCTACTGCTTGGTGGTTGAATAACTGGCAGAGGTATGGTACTTCCCCAGGCGGACTCTGCATCAGTCGTTACATCAGTGGATCGATAAGAACAGAAAAAAGAAAATTAATATTAAAATCGAAGTAGAGCACACTCCAAGGCGTACCGTAGCTATTTTACATGTGCGCTGTGGACTATAGCTGGCCACCCTACGTATCAGTAGGTAGGGCGCCGTTGAAATAGGTTTCCGACGAATACATTTTCACCGGTTTGTGTGCCTTAGAATACGAACTTGCCATTTCTACAACGAAAATCGAACGTAATTTACTCGCTTCTTGTACAGCAGAATCAAAAGTTCGCGAAACACATTTGGGAACTTGTTTTCCTGAAGATTTTGTCGTAATATCCAAGGGAAATTCTGAAAATATATATGACAAGATCATTCAACTCGTACACTACTACATATATCCACCTCATGACAAATCACCTCACTCGTACACGCACGCTCCTGGACTCTCATAGTTTCATTTAAAACTACCCTACTAAAATAAAAATGTTATCATTTCTTCTTAAGTAATGTGATGTATTAAGATCGTGTAATGTAATGTAAGTACTTTCTGTATTATAATAATAATAAATAAATAATAAATATCTGGGACATTATTGCACACACGGTCATCTGACCCCAAACTAAGCAAAGCTTGTAATATGGCTGCCAGAGACTGATATACGTACATAGATATTTTTTAAATACATACTTATATAGATATTAACACCCAGACATAGAACAAACACAAATATTCATCACATAAATGTTTGTCCTAGATGGGAAACGAACCCACGCCCCCAAGCACAGAACGTAGGTTCACTACCAACTGAGCCACCGGGGCAGTCAAACTATGATGAAGCATTATGAAGAGCCTGGTGACCACGACACAGGTCACCCTAGTGTGGAATCCAGTGCACACTGTTTATCTTTAGATCCTAGTTTTTTTTGTTCTAATAAACATTATTATTATTATTATTCAGAGAGTCGTTTCTTCCTTTTAGGCACAATTATCAGATCCTTAAAAGTAATAATTACACTAATATTAATTAATAATATATATTATAATAAGAATTAGTTTGGAGAAGAAAAAATCGCTCGCCCGATGGTAAGTGTCGCGCTTGCCCATAATAGTTCAATGCAACCTAAAATTTTAAGCTAAGTATAGCAGTTTACAAAATTACTCAGACCTAGGCATTTTCCAGTGTTCGTCCCGCTCTGAGATATAAGATTTTAAATCTCTTTATGCTCACTTATGCGCTGGGAACATTGCCCTTCAATCCGGAACACAAACAAAACACATAAACAGTAGTTTGCACACTACTATTAGGCGGTTGAATAATTTGCAGAGCAGAGTACTTCCCCAGGCAAACTTTGCAAAAGAGTCCTACAACTCCAAAAAGACTGTTTGTACTTCTACACGCTGTAGTAAGTGCTGAACAAATATTGACGAAATTTGGTATGTGGCTTAAACGGTTCAGGGAGGATAGCGGGTGAAACCGCGATGCGCTACTAGTATCAATCTTCATGAAGTTTGGGAAAAACTTAGTGTGATGAGGTTTGGCCTGGAATTATTTCATCCCAAAAATTTAAGAAAAACTGGATTTCGCCAGAAAAACCGCATGTCGTAGCTACGACAGTGTCTTTTGTCAACATCTTAACCGATTAAAAAAAAAAAAGGTCGTTCTCAATTCGATTGTATGTTTGTTACACAATTATTTTGCTAATTAGAATTGATTTGATGATCTTTTTTTTTGATTCCATATAAATTTTAGCGAAATTGAGATTTTTACCGAACGAGGCGAGTGACTTGCTCGCCTCGTCACAATGTACAATAAAAAAGAATTGGTAATTGGTAAATATTGTTGCTTCCCACTTAATTTAGTTTTTGACCCTGAAGTAACTAATAACAGGTCTTTTTTTTCTGTACATAATTAAAGAACTAATTTCTCATATTAATATACAATAATTAAATATAATGCCTATCCGGAACTGACAAAAAAATTACAATTTGTAATATCGTCTCTAGTAGCGCTATGTTAGAGTCTATTTCAGATGACTATCTTGAGCACTACACATATTTTAAAATTATTTAGATCTGTAAGTATTTTAGGGAATTAAATAAAATTAATGTATTGATTTTTGCGTGAAAGAGGTCTCCACAATGTAATCTCAACAACATGACTTCATTTTTACCAACTTATCTGTAAAAGGTTGCCAAATTAAGGAACTAAAAGTGTATAAGGTGATTGTTAGTTTTGTTTTAAATATACGATGGTAACTGATCGATTTAAATTTAAAGATCAGTTGGACACTCTGCCTAATAAGGAATGTCAATTTAATTAGATATTGGGTAAAAAAATGGTATTGGACAGCAAAAATGATATATCAAAACACGGAAAAGTTCCTCTTCTATCCTTGTTCATTTTGCTTTAGAATAAACTTGTATACTCTTAAGCCCTTATTATAAGTTTTTTTTTTAAATTAGTTACTAGTTGAAGATATTCCAGGCCAAACATGCGCGACAATCACGACTCGAGAAGCGGGACGCGAAGCGGAATCGTCAGCGACCGATTTGGAGCGACAACGCTCGGATCGGTAAGGAATGAATGGGATGAAGTTGATATTTGCGTTGTTTCTAATCATCATCTGATTTCCGTGTCGTTAATGAAATTTATACATTGATTTAATGCTCCTCGTAGAGTTGTGCTCGGATATAAAGTAAAACTTACAGTACAGTATAGTAATAAAATATTATACAATATTTGTAGACTGCTTCGAAGACAATCTATTTATTAGGAACAATCATACACAATTACTAGCTGCGCTCCACGGTTTCGTCCTCGCGAACAACTCCTCAGGAACGGTAGGTATCTACATTTTCCCGAGATGAAAAGTAGCATTTGTCATTCTTCGACATTTAAACTATATCCATGCAAAAATTCCGGTCGATCGATTGCTCTGTTGCTGCGTGGAAGAGGAACAAACAAATATTATATTCGCATTTATAAAATTAGTAGGGATTGTTATTTTTGAAGTTGGTGCCAGCCAAGTATGCAATTCCTAAGATAATGCCCACGTTACTGTTGAAGTCCTAGATAATAACTACAATCTAAGAAACCCAAACAAATTAAGGACCAGGACAAATTAATAAGCTATTCGACTATAATTGTATAATTAGAAATTATTACGAATACGATTCGTGTCGACTAAAAGCAAGTCATTACACTTTTATTTTAAAGTCACCACCGACTTAAAAAAATAACAATAATTGTATAGGTACATGTATGTTATTTATTTTAATAAATAGATTGTCTTATAAGCAGTCTACAAATTTTCATTTTGTATGTGGGCTCCAAATTTTTTTTTTATATTTACTTGTTAATACATGTGTTGTGTTAGGTGTAAAGTTTGAGTACGTCAGTACGTGAGCGAAAGCAACAACATTTCTGCCGCACATAGGTCGCTATGTGCGGCAGAAATGTTGTTGCTTTCGCTTCGCCTGCTTTCATTTTCGCACTGGTAACAATGGTGGTACTGGACAACGACCAAAAAAAGAGATTGACAGAAAAAATCACTCGACAAAACGATCTCCAGCAGACTAGACGAATAGTTCGTAAAGTTTTTAACATTGAGTAGGAAAAGGGCAATATTTATAAAAGGAGAATTTGTAGTATGTATGTTGTATTTATACGCGATGACAATACGAGATCTGACGTCACAAGGGTTGAGCAAAGATATATTTTCCAAATACGCTCCCTGCGTCGGCAGCGCGCAGGTTTGGCCGCGGCATTACTCCATAATAACTTAAACTGTACTAACACATTGACAGCGATAGATAAGTTCAGATAGCTAGCAAGACCAATTCGGTAATGGTTGGGGAAAACTTATTTCTAAAGACATATGACTAATTTGACTAATTTAAAGTTGGACTAATCAAACAAACTAAAATGAATAGTAGAGGTTAAAATAGAAAACTACAATCATACGAGTTTGTTCCGCGGAACTGATTTTAGGTCTATCACTTTCATTGAAAAACTCTATAGCTATGTACGCTATGAAAGACGTATACAACTTGCTAAAGTTGCACAGATAAAAGGTCATGTTGCCAATATTGTGCATCTATTAAGATTCGTCAACATGCCAGTCCCAATTCACAACGGAAGACTTGCCTGCTACCATCACAAATCCCACCACAATATCATCTTGCTTGGAAAGGTGGACAGTAAATAATGAACAAGTACGTGTGGTTTGTCAATTGCATTAATTGTTACTCACTGTTTTTTTTATTGCATATAGATTACTTACTATGGTAAGAATAGTGCGAGGTAGACTAT
Organism: Apocheima hispidaria; assembly: GCA_947579745.1. Lineage (NCBI taxonomy): Eukaryota > Metazoa > Arthropoda > Insecta > Lepidoptera > Geometridae > Apocheima > Apocheima hispidaria. The sequence continues at coordinate 5,776,506 of OX388149.1, read as the reverse complement.
GTTCTGATGTTTTCAAAATCCCACAAACTAGATATCTCCGCGATATTCTAAGAAGTGTGTCAACATACATAAACAGGTAGGTTACTGTGAACTGCGCTAAAAGATTTAAGAAAGTATGTGATAGTAGTAACTTATGATTGATCTTGATATATGTGATAGTTCATAGTCGTTTACATAAACGGATGTGACATACAGACGGGCAGACAGAGTTCTCACTCTAGTGCTTAGACTGTTTGAACTACAGTATAGCTATTTTTAACGCGATCGCCTATATCAAAACGTCAAAGCTAGTTGTAATGTGTTCCTACTAGCGTAATTTATAGGATATCCTCTGAATATCTGTAGCAATATAGAGTTTATATTATTATGTTTATTACATCTGACTTCACCTATATCTATAAATTTATCTAGAAATAAAATGCGACAGGGTGTTTGGATCAAAGGAGCAATCATGCAAGGAATCAGTCAGATCAAAAAATTACTAATAATGTAACCGCATCTAATTAGGTAAGTATCAGATAAAATCCCATCACGTTTCTATTCTAAATTTCCTGAACGCAAAACTTATCAAGGCCATAAAGAGCGGCCATAAAGAGTAGTAACGAGGGCTCCTATAAACAGCGCTGGGCCAGAGGCGCGGGCGAGCGGCGAGCGTGCGTTCCGAAAGGCAAATCTGTAAATTCAATTAAGGCTTGAGCATTTTTCGGACACGGCCCTGCCGGCCGGCGAGCGCTCAGCCCTTCTGCCGCGGGCGTTCGCCCCCGCATTGGAAAATTTTCTCTCGAAAATTGAAGATATTTCGTGCTTCTCCCTGGGGGCGACTCGTTTCTCGACACTTATGGTCGGCGTCGTCCGGGTGTGCAGGAGGCTTTTTACATAAAGTCCACACGTATAGGTATCGATCGGGCCGCCGGACAGGGAGTACGCAGATGACGGCCCCTCTAGGGGGAGCCTTAACCACCTCGCTTCCCCCTTTCATTATGTAAGTGCGTACCTAACGCGTGTTCGTGCGGACCTGATTAGAGGGCCTCTTTTTTAACTGACCCCCTCACTTGGTGCGATTAAACTTAATTTGAGTGTGGCCTGTTCTGGAGACTATTAGGATTCTCTAAGCTTAACGATGTAATGATGATCACTCGTACGTTGTAATATCGAGTCGTCAAAATATTTGATGAAATACTTGAAAATACGGATAAATTTTAAAATAACGACTTCTCTTTACAATTACTTTCGAAATATCACTTCGCTAAACTACGGAAGGGTAATGGAAATTCTATAAACATTTTCTTAATATTTCTTCCATCAAAGAAATAAAATATATAACAGAGGTTTTTCATTGTGCTCGTTCAATTTACCTGAACTGGCTTTAAGCGAAAGTGATTCTCATTGGCAGAGTCCCAGCAGGCATGATTTCCGCTGGCCGAATCTTAAAAGAACCCGAAAACTTCTCGGAAAAGATGAAAAGGGGTATATCTACATTAAGTATTCTAAAAGAGGAATTGTACAAGAAAAGCAAAGTCCTGTTCTGAGCGGGTGGCAGGGGCTTATATTGAACTTTCCCAATGGTCGGACAAGGAGGAATTTTTCAATATAGATGTTTGGCGCATCTTCTATCATTTATATTTTAGCATTCAAAACAGTGATTGTATGGAGTCGATGACGTGTTTTTCTTTTTCGTACTTTATATTGGAGAAACTAAAGTGTGGTGTCCAGAGTGAGCTTCATTTCTTTAATCCTCGCTTCAAAGACTTAAAATTTTAGAGACTCATTTTGGTGTAATTGTGCATTAGACGTAGGGGAACGAATTGGTGTTCGAGGAATTGGACGTACTCAACTTGAACCGCTTGACGACGCCATTTCGACTCCGGACAATCGCTATCCATTGAACAATGAACATTGCTACATTGCGTCCAATACAATAGGAAAAATTCAAATTCAAATTATATAATTTCACAAAAAGTTGTTACAAAAATATTTCAGTTTGTAGCGCTATTCCCCAAACTGGGTGCATTTAAGCACCCGTATCTTGGAGGCAAGGCCTTCCCGTCGTGAAACATTAATAATACAAACAATACAATACTATTTATACGTACACTATATTGAAACACTGATTACAGAAAACAGAAAGAAAAAATAAAATAAAAATGATTACAGAAAAATATAAAGTTACAAAAATTACAAAAATACATGTAAAATATTCCAAAATAACATGTTCTAATAAATAAATATATATTTTTTATGCTGTTATTGAAGTTATAATCATGCCGTGCTGAATCACCGAGTATTCCTGCACCAAGTGCTGATCCGGCAGTCCTGATCGAACAGTACTGATCCTTCAGGGCTGAAACCATCAGGGACTCTTGCTCCAAGATTGTACATCTATAAATTAGGCGTCATATTTTGTTTTAAAACGGAACCCAAAGAATTTCGAAATGTTCTTTCTAAAATTGTATTGGGTGTTTTAGTGTAGTAGCTTTATTTCGTTTGTTTTCTTTTTTATTTGTACTATAAATTATTAAACTAAAAAAAATTAAAAAATATATTTATTTTCTAAATTTCTGTTTTTCCTTAATCCCTTAGGATCTTTCATATTAGGTTGTAATAGTTAGGTTTTCTTAATAACTTGTGACTTTACGTTCCCTCCTCAAGAGAACGTAAAGTGACAGTCCTTAATAAAAGAAATCCGTTTTTAGATTGTACTTTGTTCTAGAACGCACATGCTGGAAACGGTCCCATATATTTGGGTCAGTTTTAAAAAAATATATATTTTCCCTTAAATAATCTCTACAGTTTTCCCTGTTTCCGCTAAAGTCCAGGGCCCCGAGCGTATCTCTATAGCTATCTATATCGAGCGTTTTTAGGTCTGTTCTGTACTAATTAAACATCTTTCAAGACGATATAATTTTTGTATTTGATTGTAATTACCAATGTTTTCGAATCAATATTAGAAAAAAACTATCGGAAGACGGTACGATGTACCTACGTATAGTAATTAAGTAATTAGTTATAATTTAAAGACATGCTGAAGATAAGATCTCCTCGAAAAGTCAAACTCAAGGTTGGTGGAAATCTAGAGATTCGTAGAGAACGTGACATTAAACGCTGAAACAAACCGAAATCGCACTTCCGTTTCTCAGAACAAAACTGACAACCTCCATGGGCTAGTTAGTTTATTTAATTAGTTCAATCAATACCATTCTATATAAAATTTACGAAAATTTGTAGGTATGTATCAAAAATGGTAGGTATGTAGGTAGTCCGATCACGTAATACGCTGAACAATATTAGATGCCTAGTTTTCTTTTTCTTTTTTGGATGACTCAAAGACAGCATTTTTGCGAATTTACGAAAAAGATGGCTAACACAGTTTCGCGTGCAGGTGAAAAGAGATGACATTAGCGCGCGCTCGTAAAAAAACAGATGATGGCTAATTACAACCTAGCAGGCCTAGCATATGCAACAAAGTCTCCTTAGGACAAGATTGCGATTATATATGTAATGCTATGTATATGTATATGCTTGTTTCCTTTTTCACGAAATAAAAAGTAAATAACATTATGTCGTGGCGCGCATATAGGAAAACTTTTTACACGTTTTTTTCTCGTTCTGTACAAGATTTCAATAATTTGCAATACTCCGAATGTACTGTTCAGTTCATACTCTTCTTGCACATAGCTCGGGAACTCTAGTAAGGAAAGGACAGGTGAATTGGCGGTACTTTTCAGTACCTTAAATTTGGTAGTGAATTAATTCCTTGTGGTACTCTGTAGTCTGTACTCAATGCGTTGTTTTATATGAAATGTTATTTCATCTGCGGGATATCACGCTACTAACGTGGGTGTACTAGCCAAAATTTTCGATAAGATACAAGTTGCTTTACACGAGGCGCATGGCAAAATAAATTGCGCATTATAATATGTGTCACACGTTTGAGGAATCCAACGTGGAAGGACGGAAACAAGGAGGAATATAGGAAACAAGGAGGAATATAGTATGTCGCAAAATGTTGGTCAAATAAAAGCCGGCACATATTTTAGTGCAAAGCTCAAATCTCCTAAATTTGTGAAAACTCGAGTTATTCATAAACTTTCGCCATTAGTTTACTTTCTGGAAGAACAGAATCGTTCCTCTGGAAAATGGCATATCAAAGATTTTAAAATTTAGTTTTATTTTTCTCTGTTATTAAATATTATTATTTACATTTTACATTATTACATTATCAGCCAGAAGACGTCCACTGCTGAACATAGGCCTCCCCCTTAGACCTCCACACCGACCGACGATGTGCCACTTGTTTCCACCGGTTGCCCGCGACTTTCACAATGTCGTCGGTCCATCTAGTAGGAGGCATGCCTACGCTTCGTCTTCCGGCTCGTTGCCACTCAAGAATCTTTCTTCCCCATCGTTTATCGGTTCTTCGAGTGAGTACAAGTACGAGTGAGTATTATTATTTAAAAACTACTAACTATTAACTAACTACGTCATTAACTTCCTCTCTTTCTCTGATGCTTCATTTGGAATATTAAAATAAAAAAATTATTTCGTCTTTTCCACTCCTACTTTGTAATCTATTTTTTTATTTAAATTCGATTAATTATCATGAATGTCATTCTCCATTTCATTCTTCATATTCAACTTTGGGTTTCCTTTTGGATAGTTACCTATCGCCAAGCGGTTACATAACTCGTAACTTTAAGCCTAAAACTAACGCAGTTTTTTTTTTTTTTCTCTTTCCTCCTAAGAGGCTTTTGGCGTCGCACGTCTATGCATTTGCCAGTGTCAATTATACATATATATTCTCAAGTTTTGTTAGATATTATCAAACAAATCATAGTCATGGTCAAAGGCGAGCAAAACAAGTCACGGTCAAGTCCAAGTCATGCCCCAGTAAAGTGGTGAAAACTTTACTAGAACCTCCTATGGAGTTTTGGAAACTACACGAAAATTCACGTTTCACGACATTATACCATTCACCAACAATCGTGCATGTTCACGAACACTTAACGGGTAAAAATTCACGGTTTTTACACATTAACACTCGAAATAACACAAGTTTTAGAAAATAATATAATGACGCGACATGATTTCTTCACGTTCCCGCCAAAACTCACTATCGCAGTTTATTTCATTGTACATTTTGAAATGTCTCCTTTATTCTTTACTTTATCAATCTTTCTACTATTTCCTATTCTAACAATCAAAACTTTTATTTTGTCTCCGAAGCTATAAACTCCAACTCTTAAGAACTGAAACTCTTTGAATGGGAACTCTATGGTTACCCAGTAAGCAGTAAAAGCTTTGGGAATCCTTTGCCTCTTGTACATTTTTTTAAAGGTTGTCTATGTGATGCGGATTGTTACACCCCAAAATAAACCTTTACTTTTTTAAATCTTTGTGACGTTTTGAACTTTTTTTTTTCTCTTTCCTCTTATGAGGATTTTGGCGTCGCACGTCTTATGCATATGCCAGTGTCAAGTATACATATATATTTTCAAGTTTTGTTAGATATTATCAAACAAGTCATAGTCACAGTCAAAGGCGAGCAAAGCAAGTTACGGTCAAGTCCAAGTCATGCCCCAGTAAAGTGGTGAAAACTTTACTAGAGCCTTCTATGGAGTTTTGGAAACAACACGAAAATTCACTTTTCACGACATTATACCATTCACCAACACTCGTGCGTGTTCACGAACACTTAACGGGTAAAAATTCACCGTTTTTACACATTAACACTCGAAATAACACAAGTTTTGGAAAATAATAAAATGACGCGACATTAATTCTTCACGTTCCCGCCAAAACTCCCGTTTTGAACTTTGGGGTAGATTGGATTGGAGGACGGTTGTCAAAAAAAGAAATAGGGTGAAAAGTTAGAAGAATATGAGGAACATTAGTTGGAACAGGACAAAACTCTAAGAAAACGTTGATTAAAAGTGTGACGGATTTCCCTTTGCTTGAAATAAGAGTGGTATCCCCGGCCTTGTAGTTGAATTTCCTGGGAGGGATTTCTTGTGATGAACGAAGTTTTGTACTCGAGATATACCTGAATTGCCAACTATATAAATGTATCCTAGAGTTTAACGTTCTTGGATCTATATTCTTTTTGATTATCCGGATCCCTATATGAAGTGATTTAGCCGTTTGTGATAGACTTCCAATGGCTTTAATTGTTGTTAAATATTATATTGCGAAGCCAAAAAAAATATTAATTTAATTTTTAAGGGTTCACAACCTTTCTGTTCTTTTAGTCTGACACTACAGCTTTATTAGTAATCGAGCCCTTACGCAAGCGACTTCCTCGTCGTCATTCAGTTGTATAAAAAGACACGAAAACTTATATAATCCTAGGAAAGAATCAACCCTGCCGAAATTCCAAAATTGTCTGCAAAATTAGAAATTTGCTAAGATTACCGCCTCCATGACGATAATAGTAAATCTTTGGTACGGTCAATAAGTCGGTGTGTTTAGTCTATTAGGTAAATCTAATCTATTAGATCTAAATACATTGTATTTAGTCTATTAGGTAGACTAAATACACTGTGGTAATGTTTTGAGTACGTAGGTATTAAGTATCTTAATATAATAATTAATTCAAATATTTTTGCACAAGATAAAATTACAGTACAGTCTTACCTAAGTATATAACAAGTGTGGCTGAACTAGGTAACTCTGTGTTTCAGGCGAGAAAATCTAAATAAATCTTGAATAATCACAAAATAAGTATAAAATTTTAATTAATCTATAAGTAAATTAATCTTTATGTCAGTACCTACATGTTTATGTAAATATGTAGGTATACTTTGTGTGCTCCGATAGGTTACTTCCTGATAGCCTTAAGAGGTTATTTAGAGTAAACGTTAGCGCCACACCTACATTTTCACGTGCAGATGAAAAGTCATATCTTTAGCGCGCGCTAGTCAAAAAAATCAGATAATTGATAACTAAACCAGGAAATCAATCAAAGCTCTGTTATATGGGCGATTCTATAACATCAGGGTAACTTTTGGAAATAATTTGTCTTTACAGTTTTAAGATGCTATTGGATTTCTTGTTAGTCTACATAATTACATATAACCATAGCCATTGCCGTGGTAGCTCAGTCGGAGCACGCTCGCTTCGCAGTCGTGGGGTCGTGGGTTTGAACCCGGTCTGGATTGTACCAATGAGTTCTTTGGAACTTACGTGCGGATATACCACTGGTTTTTTGGCGAAGCAAAACATCGTGAGCAAACCTGAATATTTTTCTGAGAAGAAATCGGGGGCGTATGTGAATCCGCCAACCTGCATTGGGCATTGGTGGATTTGGTCTTAGCACCCTTCTACCCTCGAAGGGTGCTAAGACCAAATCCACCAAGGCCCAATATTTCTTCTCAGAAAAATATTCAGGTTTGCTCACGATGTTTTGCGATGTTTCACTGATATCTCAGCAGTGGAATGTTTTTTTTTTTTTTTTTTCTTTCCTCCTAAGAGGATTTTGGCGTCGCACGTCTTATGCATTTGCCAGTGTCAAGTATACATATATATTCTCAAGTGTTCTTAGATTTCAAACAAGTCATAGTCACGGTCAAAGTCAAGCATAGCAAGTCACGGTCAAGTCCAAGTCATGCCCCAGTAAAGTGGTGAAAACTTTACTAGAGCCTTCTATGGAGTTTTGGAAACAACACGAAAATTCACGTTTCACAACATTATACCATTCACCAACACTCGTGCATGTTCACGAACACTTAACGGGTAGAAATTCACCGTTTTTAAACATTAACACTCGAAATAACACAAGTTTTGGAAAATAATAAAATGACGCGACATGAATTCTTCACGTTCCCGCCAAAAAAACCCAGTGGAATGTTTTAAAGGCTGATGGAGATGCAGTGGTACATAAAGAGTACGGTTTAAAATGCGCTCACAGTGCAAACACCACATACACTGCTATCGATCGGTTTAAATTGTTAGTACGCTCACAGCGCGCCAACAAATTAAACCGATCATTAGCGTGCTTATATCAGATAGTTTCATCTTTCAGGTTATTTGTCTCAGCGTCTAATAATTTGATGGCACAGTTTAATTTTTATCTTCACAGAAGACTTTGGCCTGCATTAAATCCATTTTTTTCTACAAAAAAAAACAGATAATAACGGAATTCACAGATGACAATTTGAAATTGACATTAGCGCACACAGTGCACTACCTCATTGTTGTGAGCACCGTGAGCACGCTGTAATGACGTCACTCGTGACGTCATGTGGTTGACAGGAGCCTATAAATGCGCATCTTAAACCGACTGTTTGCACGCTGACAGTGCAAATGGTAACTATGTGCACATTTTAAACCGCACTCAAAATACATTTTTATTTTTTTTCCTTCTAAGAGGATTTTGGCGTCGCACGTCTTATGCATTTGCCAGTGTCAAGTATACATATATATTTTCAACTTTTGTTAAAAATTATCAAACAATTCATAGTCACAGTCTAAGTCAAGGAAAGTTAGTCACGGTCAAGTCCAAGTCATGCCCCAGTAAAGTGGTGGAAACTTTACTAGAGCCTTCTATGGAGCTCTGGAAACAATATGAAAATTTACGTTTCACGACATTATACTATTCACCAACACTCGTGCATGTTCACAAACACTTAACGGGTAAAATTCAGCGTTTTTACTCATTAGCACTCGAAATAACAAGTTTTGGAAAATAATAAAATGACGCGACATGAATTCTTCACGTTCCCGCCAAAATCCCAAAAATAAACATAGAATTAAAACTAGTGACGTTTTTAAAATACCACAAAAAATAAAAAAATAATGATTTGTATTACAACCGTCACATTCCACTTTCGATGTCGGGTTGTTTAAGTGCGTTGCATATAAAAAAAAAATATTTTTCAGAATTGAAATAGTAGTGCTGCCATCTTTCCTATCACATGCAAACTAATAGAAAGATTATGCTCCTTACAACCATCAAAGCACGACTCTACGTTGGGCTTAAAGGCTTTGGCGAACTACGACTCGGAATAATAATCACAGATGGCACTGTTCAAAATTCCAACATTGGTATAGCGGCAACACTCTGTGAGCGGCAACTGTTTTAGAAGCTGACTTAGTTTAAAACCCCTTGTTAAACTTACTCAAGGATTCCGTAATCAACTTAAACTGACCCAATAGATGTCGTGAATGATAAGCACAAGTCGTTTAGTATTAGAAGGCTGTAAACGTCGGCTATTTTTTGAAGTCATTCGCTAACGTGCGACTAGAGTTAGCTACGAATTTCCATAGATGGCGTGATTAAACTACAAAAATATGCTACGTCGATTTACTTAAGGCCTCGCTACATGGCCTGACCTGACACCGTGTGAAAGGGACAGCTAGACTTAAATTTTACGGGAGCAAAAGAAACAAACTATTAAGGTTATAGCTTCTCCCTTTCGCTTCCCCAGAAACTTATATATAACCATCTCTATCACAAGATGTCAGGTCAGGCCATGTAGTGAGGCCTTTACTCAGCTAAGAGTTGGAAGAAAGTATTGCCCATGGTCCTATTCCTACTGGTAAGACCTAGGATTTTTATATGATGATATGATGAATAATATGTTGTCAAATGTGTGTAAATTTGCTCATAACTGTAGTTAGTGTATAACTGTAGTTATGAGCAAAATTGTTGCCAATTATTTTGTCACAGTTTCCTGTTCAGAAAGTCCCATAAGTGTAATATTTTGAAAATACATGGCTAAAAGACACATCGTTCAAATCGCAATGGTCAATATTTGGCGAGCGACACCGTAATAACAATGCGGCGAAAGCTGGCATGGACAATTAAAGAAATCGCTCGATCACAACGTCTACTCTCTGCACGTCTGCTGTCGACATTGCTAAAACTGAAAGAAAATGATAAGGAACCGTGTCCACGCCGAAATCAACAAATGAGCAGAGATGATTTTATAATCAACTGCCAGTTACAACTAACTGAAATTAGTATTGGTATTTCTTCGATAAATTACGTTAAATTCTGTTTCTCCTGATACCGTTACGTTACGTCTGATAATTATCTTAGGATGTGTTGATATGTTTAAGTTATGTTATGTTCATTTGGAGGTTTTTTTTAATATACGTCAGATTATAGATTTCGTATAGAATTTGGGCTTACGAAGTTAGCCTATCCAGATTCTGTAGTTCGCGTATACTTTTAATGTTACTGTTTTAATGACGGTCAAAAAAAAAATTGGAATACAAGGTTTTTTTCCTGTTGGACAAACCAGTTATACTATCCAGTTTGACCACTAGGAGGAACTCGGAAAAACTTGAAGAAACCTAAAATAGCTTTATCAAGTTTTGTGCCTATGTAACAATCCCAAACGGCCAGACAAGCAAAACAACTTTGTTAAAATCCCCGCGGTACGCTGGTTCCTTGGGTTATCAGCATTGAAAGTCCCATGACCAGAATTTCACCATTTAGTCCTAAATAATCAAAACGCCTTAAACTATATGTATCTGCATGGAATAAGTCAAGATCATATACCTACCTAGAGCTCTTTTTATCGCATGTCCGAAGTCGAGGAGGATATACAGATAATCCCACAGCGCAAAGTTTGAGACAAGAAATTACTTGTAATCACAACTAACTCCTACTGGAACAGGTACTAATTGTATTTCACTTGTAATTCTGAATTGCTCATCCTCTATAGGAATAATCAATTCAACTACCATAAATTAAGGGAATATAATGAGACCTATAATGAGCATATTGACGATGTTATTTTACTGATGATATTGAGTTTGCCAATCACCCTTCGGCGAAAAGGTAATGGAGCAGGTACGTAGCGGGGTTTATTGTTTACTCATTGTCAACAATAATTCGATGCCAATTAGTTATCTATACAAAAGATTACTCGAGCCAGTTGATCAAAAAGAACTTGACATACCAAAAAAAAAGCAGAGGGAAATTGGTTTATGCATCTAAAGAAGCTATAGATATACCTGTGCTGGGTATGCGAAATTGTAATAAGGAAAAAATTGAATCAAAACAAAAAACTCACCAAGGATTGTAAGACAAAAAGGTTGTTCTTAAAGCAATGATACAATTTGTAGAGCTAGAGATCTTTCCATCTATAAATTATCATATATATGACTGCGATTTCAGCAATCATTAAAGCCTGGGAAAGTACCACACCTTTGCCAGTTACTCAACCGCCAAGCAGTAGTGTGCAAGCATTACTGTGTTTCGGATTGAAGGGGAAATTTTTCCAGCGTAATTACTGGGCATACAGAGATTTTACATCTAACATCTCAGGGTGACGAGCGCAGTGCATCGCCGCGCATAGTTTTGAACTGTTGAAGTTCAAAATTCTGGGTGGCACTGAACTGTTATGAGCAAGCGTGACGCTTAACATCAGGTGAGCGACTTGCTAGTCTAGTCACCGAGTAACATAAAAAATAAATTAAAAAAATAACATAATTTGGAACTTGCAAAAAAACATTACTTTAACTTTTCTTTATTACTTTTACCTTTCACAAAATAGTCTACGTACATTCGCTCCGCCGAAGATTTCGACGAACCTAAAAATCAACAGCTGTGCAGATGACGTCATTGCTCAAGATATTTACCGGATACTGTAATGTTTCGGTAAGATTTAATTTATGTTGACGGCATTACTTGCCAAAATTGCTTATTGTATTTTCACGAGTATTGTGCAGGGAAAGATAAAAGAAATTCAAGATTCCCTTTGAAATCTGATTGGCATTGTCCTGAATGTTTAACACGTCCGATAGAGGTGTCCGATAAGTGATAAGGGAATCTTCGATTTAGTATCTATAGATCAGATCTTTAGTATAAATTTACTATGTCTGATGAACCAGGAATGCTTAAATACCAGAACGCCAAATTGTTTCGCCTGGTTTCTAATGTTACAAATAATTATACAGGCTAAATACACTATGTGTGGAGCCAAAGCATAAGAGTAAAAAAAAGGTACTGAAGTCACCTACCGATTGTACTTAGACACCAAGCTCATCGATTCATTTCACATTTTACACCTAAATATGAGAATTCTTTTAAACGAAGCTTTCTTCATGCTTACAATAGATCGGTGTTCTGGGATCGTTGAAATATCCAATCCGTCCGTGTAAGAATCCGTGTACAAGTGTACATTTACCGCGTGCAGCGTCGAACTCCATTGGTGGAACTCCGGTGGAATTCTTGGAATTCTTCGAAAGAAAATAGATTTGCAAATACTATCTTTAGTAGATGGAACACAAACTTTATTATTATTACTAACATTGGATTTGATTTTCAAAATGCGATCTAAACTGGCCGTATTTATTTTTAACAGAACAGAAAAGTGCGTATGTTGCTTACGCACTTTTCTGTTTTGTTCGAGTAGACAATGCCCTTGACGTGTGTAGGGGAAAGTATAAACGGGACAAAAATAGCAACGTTATTTCCAAGCACTTGCACAACGATATTTCCTTACAAACTATTATATACTTTAAGGCGAGGTCCAATCGCAAAACAACAAAAAGTAGCATTTTTCAGCGCTTTGTTCGAAGTGACGAGATTATTTAATCAGGTACAAAAAATACTGCAGATAGAAAATAAAACTGAAATTACTTTTAACCGAAAGTTAAAAAATCGCAAAATGACCCCCTGAAAAACCCTTCTGAAATCAAATGTTCTGAATTTTCAGCGGTAGCTACAAATTTTTTTTTACAAATTAAATATCCAGGCTAGTGGTTTATACGGCGAACCAGGTAGTTTTTTTATTTGATTTGTATATTTCCGATAATCGGCTAAAAAGCAATGGAAAACTACAATTTACCGTTTTCTCATCAAATATGATATGCGATTTTCAACTTTAAACCTTAGAACTTATAGCGGGACAATACTCATTTCAAATCACGATCAGTCCTTGCCGTAATAAGAAGTCAAAAACAAAACGGTCACATAAAAAATCACACATTTGAATATCACCGCTTTATATTCGAGAGGAGTCAAATAGTTTAGTTTGGATTTGAATATGTGATTTACATCATTTCCCACGAAATATTTTCCACGATGTGTCTTATTTTCGAGTTCCTGATATTTCATTTCCCGATCACACTACGCCAAAATGTCGGCAACTCAATAATAAAACAAATCGTACTAATTTAAATATCGTAAACTAGCTCGAAAAATCCTGAAATCTTTTTTTATTTTTTATGATTAACCAAGTTTGGCTCAGCATGAAAAATATATTTTATACACCACCTGCTCGAAAACTTACAATTATTTATCATGCAAACCTCATTTAAAGTATGTCATTTACGCCCTGCTGTTGAGCCGGGCAATAATATTGTACCGGATTTAATTATTACCCTCTGTGCAGGTCAATAATGTTGTACTGAATTTAATTATTGCCTTATTATTTTTAATGTATTTGGTCATTCTTCGCAATATTATCATGAATGCAAGCACTGTCTCTAAGTAATTACATACGCAAGCTTACATCTGAATACGATATTCACATACATGTGAATGCAATCCATTTTGAAATTTGGAAATTCATGAGATATTTTGGAGTTACCTCTAGAATCCTTCTTTCTGCTCGGGACATAAGCGCATGTCGCCCGTGTCATAAAACACTGCTTTATCCCCTTGGTGTATCTAAATTTTATAAATATCTAATCTACTATGTTTTTACATACTAACTTTCGGGACCATTTTTACCTCTATAAGAGGTGGAATTTCTGAAAATCCGTTCTTATTCACCTAGGCCATTTGGGAAGTAATGGGTTCAAATTTCACGTCTCCATCATAAGCGGTTTGGTCAGCGCGTTGATTCCAAAACAGGGCTTGATCTTTTAATTATACAGAATTATTGAGTTGCGGACCATTTCCATTCAGGGTATATTTATACAGATAATCTTTTAAATTTTTTTTTTTTTACTTTAGTTCAGCAAAAAGTAATGATTTTCGAGCTATTTAATTTTTTGTGAAAAAGGGAACACAGATATCAACTAACAGGTTTTTAATTCTGTTTTCTTATAAGACTACTAAGAATAAGTAATTTTAATGAAGCTTAAATAGGGTATATTTATACAGATAATCTTTTAAATTTTTTTTTTTTTTACTTTAGTTCAGCAAAAAGTAATGATTTTCGAGCTATTTAATTTTTTGTGAAAAAGGGAACACAGATATCAACTAACAGGTTTTTAATTCTGTTTTCTTATAAGACTACTAAGAATAAGTAATTTTAATGAAGCTTAAATTTAATCCTAATTAGCGAGCGTTACACTGTACGGATATGGGCAGAAAATGTTTTCTTCAAAATGTACCCTGGTCAAAAACTTGATTTAAATCAAAGAGTTGACTTGGGTTTGTCTAAGTTTTTTTTTTTTAATCTTGTACTTTACAATGGCTTTCCAATGAGATATTATTCAACGAAAAATCTTTATGGGTTTTATTTTATGGGGATACACACACCAAAAGACGTCTTACCTGTGTACGTAGATAATGGCGAGAGTGTAAAGCAGAGTTTGATACGGTACGTAAAACATATACTTAGTAAATTCACAAATAATGACTTTAAGTAGTACTCTCTGCATCAAAGTCAACAAAGATAAAACTAAGCTAAGCATCACCTAAACTAAGTCGGACTTAGGCATCAACTTCCTCTGCACTAACCAGCCTACAACTGACGTTTCTTATATAAGTGAATGAAATGAATTAAAGAACGATAAATTTTTATGATTATCTGTATTTGTTGTGTATGGTTTTATGCTGTGGTTTTGTTTATTGCAGACTGACGGACGCACAGTGAAAATATAAAGCTGGGCGTAAATCCGTGAAATTGAAATGTACTATTCTACTAACTGTAGAATTGTGAATGCCGTGTATATCACTGACAGCCATAAGGTGATTGCCGCTTGCATAAAACCGGAGAGCAACCATCAGCTGGATTGGTGGAGAAATGCTATTCCTAAAAACAATAGGTACCTTACCGGTCACTTTCGCAGTCCAGGGCCCGTACCGTGAGGTGCTTATTGCGATGATTGTTAGGTTCAGCCGATGACACTGCGCGACCGCGAACCGTATCGCCGCGTGATAAGGTGTATGGTCGCGCAGTGTTCTCGGCTGAGCCTAATAATCATCGCAATAAGCACCTCACAGTACGGGCCCAGGGCCGTGTTCAGTAAGGACGTCCGACAACGCTCGATGACATTTGCAGTATACTTGCGTCGGACGATCTTACTGAACGGCCCAGGCTTTCGTCAATTTTGTGAAGTATAAAGAGGAACACTTCCTTTGAGACCCGATACCGTTTAAAAAAATCGATATCATCCAGAGTATTAAACGGGTTTTGTCGTGGCCTTACAATTCGTGATCTATTTTACGGAGTGTCAAGGTCGCAAACATACTCCAGAAACCCCAGAAAATCATCGATATCGTCGAAATAATTAATTGCGCTCGTGTTTTAAGTTGTGATTACTTTGCTTACTTTCAAGGAGTTTATCGAGAGGTTATTTAAAATAATTGGTACCTATGACAGAGAGTTTTGTTTGACATTGACAATTGGTAAGCGCCTGCTTAGCGTTAAGACATTCAAAATCGGTGTCTTAAATTTTTTCTTGCGCATCTACGCAAACTCCTAAGTTTGGTGCAATGCATTTTTCATTCTAGGTATGTCCTAAAGAGAAAAGTATGAACTTAGGTGCTGACAAATTTTAGTGCAGACGGGCATTTTAGTGTCAATATCTCTATCGATAAATTGTATTGGGTTACAATTGGAGTTTAGATTTACATTACAGTTTTATGTTTATGTTGATTTATTGTTAATTATGTTAACTAGCCTATTGCATATTATCGACCCTATTTCTATAAAATAAAATGTGAGAAGTAAGTAGGGAAGATAAAAGTTGCTTTTGCGTTTATGTGTTCATGTTCTTTAATTATTGAACAGCTGGTATAAAGTAATACGTGATTATATAGTTGAAGCTTGTTTAATAACTACCTACAGAAATAACTAACAATATAAATAATAACCTTACCATGAATGGCATGTGAAAGCCATTATTTCAAGCCAATTTTTCGAGTATTTCGAGCTGCAAAATAAGTAATGAAAAGAAAAACAAAGAAAACTCGTAAAGTGCAAACGTCAAATATCCCTCCCGACCTACCACAACTCCTAAAAAATAATTAATTTAATTTCCCGGACAATTATTTACATATTTTTTCTATGAATGACCTCCGTTGAAATTACTTTGTAGGGAAATGAAATCTCTACGTTTTTTCTTCGAATGTATACTTCTGCGAGGTTCAAACTTCTCTTTGGGTTTACCTTTTGCATTTCGTCATATTCCTGATTTCTGCTTCCTTGGATTATAATACCTTTTTGTGATTGTTTTTCTTTCATCGTGTTTTTTCTTGTGTTTTTGAGGTGAGAGCGGCCTTTAGGGCTGCGTGTATGGCCTTAATTACCTTTTTTCTTGTTAGGTTTCAGATTTACGTAATTTTTTTATGGTAGGATGCTGCTATTTTCCTGATGAGTTTTGTGAAGATATTGTCTAGTTTTGTTTCTGTAAGATAATGATAAATAAATTAGGTTCTAACGAACCTGTGTGTCAAGTCTAGAATTTTCGTGAAGACAGTTTTAAAACTGTAACAGACTTCTCATAGTGTCTAAATTTGCAGATTTGCCAAGCTGAACTAATTTGGCACCTGACCCACTTGGTAACGCTCCTGTTCCTGGGTTATCCTCCAGTGCAGGTGAACCTGGAAGTCGTAACAATCGCTACTTCTCCTACATCGGCCCTGTCAAATGAACTGGAAGCGGTTGGTACTGCGAAAATCCTTGGTTCCAGCCTTGTCTCTTCGAGCCTTAGTGATGAGTCTTTAGACTCACAAACCCCCGAATACTGAAACGTTTGTTAACTTTGACGACAGACTAAGTCTATTGCTGCCTTTGTCATTTGCTTAGTGCCAGACAAAGGCAGTATTAGAATTAATCTGTTGTCAAAGTTAACAAACGGTTCAGTATTCGGGGGTAAGGCTGTCAGCCTACCAGTATCGTGTCTCGGGGCCTTCTAGTGTCTTTCTCTTCAAATTCTAAGTGGTTTGTCTTGTTGTCTACTTTATTAAATCATATTGTTACATTATATTTTTCGTCTTTCCTTCTGTAGTGATCTATTAAGTAGGATAGGATAGCGAAAATTAGGATCAAGACTTCTATTTAGGTCTTTGGATATGATTTGCTTTGGATTAACATATGACTATAGTATAACTGAGGATTGGGCCTTCGGCTAGGTCATTAGAATAGGACTATTATAAAGGACTAAAGTATAGGACTGTTGATAGGACAGTGACATATTAACATCTGTATGTACTAATAATTTCCTGTAAAATCTTTTCTCTCATTTTCTCTTTCCTTTCCATCTCTAAGCTGTACTTCACTACAACTTGACAGTTAAAAGTGATTCAAAAAACGGGTAAAAGCATAATGTGACTACGTGTGTTTGCTACGGCGTGGCGTAGCGCTCTACTACGATATCGGCGTAGCGAGTGACGCTGTAGCTTATTTGGTATCACGAAAGGTGTTCTGGCTGGTACAAGACATTTTTACTATTTTTGAATTGAGTGAGAATCATCACGTGGCCGTCAAGAATGGGCAATGAGTAGTAACGAAATAAGTCACAAATTTGGCGATTCGACATCACGAAAAACCATTTTGGACTTTGAAAAACGGTTACATAGCATTCAAAATATTGTATGCTTTGAAAAATTAAAACATCCTTTCAATTAAAGTGGCATCGGCAGTTTTTTTTTTTTTTTTTTATATCTGAAGCTTTCTATTCGATGGCAAAATCAATTATATTCCAGTAAGAACAATAAACTGTTTTTTTTTTTTTTTTAATAAAATTCTTTTCATTAGATGTTTAAACAGTTCCTCGTGATTTCAACTGGCTCTCGTATGTAAAATATATATCCTAAATTTAAAATATAAGCTGTTTATTTTTTATTCATTTTACAAAAAACTTTATTTAACATTTTTGCTAACAATAGTCTTATAATTAAAAATTACGAGTGTAAGCAAGTTCTCTAGGTATATTAAATTTAAATTAACTATTACTGTGCTACCTATCTGGATTTAGATTAGTCCGGACATTCACATTATACTAAGATAAATTATATTTTATTTTATACTAGCTGTTACACGCGATTTCTTTGTCTAGACAAAAAAAGTCTATTTCCGTCTTCGACGCTTAAGCTATATCTATCCAAAAATTCAGGTCGTTCCGTACAGCCGTTAGCCGTGATAAAGCGACAAACACCCAGACATAGAGACAGAAAGAGTTACTTTCGCATTTATAATATTAGTTAGGATATATCCTAATCCTAAAATATTATAAATGCAAAAGTAACTCTGTCTATCTGTCTCTCTGTCTGTGTGTTTGTCGCGTTATCACGGCTAAACGGCTGAATCGAACGACCTGAATTTTTGCATAGATATAGCATAAGGGTTGGAGACGGACATAGGTAATTTTTTTTTAAATCCGCGCGAGCAAATTCTCGTGTAACAGCTAGTAAAAAGCGAAACGAAAGTAACACTGTCTCTTTGTCTGGACTTTTGTCGCGTTATCACGGCTAAAAGGTGGATGGATCTGTATACAATTTGATAAGAAGTTACAGTATATCACAAAGATGGACATAGGACACTATTTCTTATGTCCACACGAAAAAAGTCACGGGTAACAGCTAGTTCTCTAGGTTCAAAAAAAAACTATTTTAGAAATTTTTTCCATCCATTTTTTCCTATTAACGTTTTGGGAAGACTATTCCATATTCCTATTCCTAATCTTGTATAGTTTTGTTTTTGCGGGCTGTCGGAGTCTTCGTTTTGACAGCGTTGGAGTGCGCGGCGGCGCGGTGTCCAGCGGGGCTTGTGGGTCGGGAGGGAAGGACCACGCGCGCGCGAGGTCGATACGCAGTATGCCAGGGAATTTTGGATCGGTCGTACATTCTCTTGCACCCAAAACCATCCCCCTAAGACTTAAATCGTGTGGTTAGCTTTAACAGTTGCAATACACACGAACTTACATTTTGCACTACCGTGCCGGTCAACACGCCTCGAATCTCGCAGTCATGTAAGTTCTTTATCTATTCTTGAAGAGAATAGGACAACCTGTGGGTCGTCTCATCTCTTAGGTCATCGTTTTTAATTCCAGTCCGACATCCAAAAATGGGATAACCGAAGCTCTCGCTCGCTTCCCTCTCATGTAACCGAATTATCGCCGATGATGCGAATTTCTTAGCTATCCGAAATGGAGAAAAATACTAAAACTAAAAGACTAGCACTTATAAATAAATGATATATAAATGGATGCATTAGCAAACTCATATTAAACCTTTGTTGGTTAAAAATGGACAAATGAATCCTTGGTTAAAAATTCTTGTTTAATCGTTTCTTTGATTAAGGGAGGGCTTGCAAATTATTTAATCAATATTTACTGTTTCCAAAATGGTCTGCTGATTTCGAAGTTTGCTTCCAAGGTATAGATATGGTTCTTATTGTGCCAGTATAGACTAGAATCTATCTATATGTTACATTTAAGGTCGCTGGGAAATGCTGTTATACCTATATTTTTGCTAGGTACATAAGTATACCTATGGGATTTCCTGTCGAGAGACTTTAGAAAATGTAAATGCTGGTTTTGTCTACTGCTTTTACTCCTAACTCGTGTTCAAACAGTAATTATAGATTAGTTAGAGATTTGAATGAAGATGCAATTATTATGCTTTACAGAGTTCAGTAGCCGTGTAGTCCAGGAAATATCAGATCTATTTGACACTGACATTTAAATCTGTTACCATTTTCGTTGTTAAGGGAACAGAATTAGTCCTTTTAGTTTTTAACAGCAAACCTTGCAAGAGCTCCAATTCATTTTTGCTATCTCACTCTCAAATGCGTTACAAAATCAGCCTCCAAGGATATAATGAATTTTTGATATGAGTATCTTTTAAGAATAAAAAATCCTACTTAAATTCGTTTCACGAAATTGTGCACTTATACCAAATGTTTGTCGTATAACGTATTAAATTAAATAAAGAGTCGCGTTTGACCGGAGAGTTCATGTAGTTATTATAAATCTAGCACGACAACCTGCCCGTAACCGAGGGAAACTCTAGCGAACCATATTACACAATACAGAAATAAAAACAAAAAAAATATATTTTCAATATCCTTTAAGAATTTCAGTTCCTTATATATAAAGAAATTACAATTTTTTGGCTTGTTCCGTCTTCATCTCAGTCGATCTCATCCCATGACGTCATTTACTTAAATCAACCCACTTTCTATTATTGGCTCGCCCTACACCTTTTTTTTTGATTTTTCTGTTCTCAAGTCATCCCGATTTATATTAACTGCTATTATTAACTCATCCCGTGCCGACATTTTCAATAAAACCACAGTTTGTTGGGTACAGTTTGCAAAAAGAGCATTTTAGCCGGTTTTTACCCCTCCAACAGTCTTGTCTAATCAACCAACTTTCTATTATTGGCACGCCCTACACCTTTTTTTTTGATTTTTCTATCCTCAAGTCATCCCAATTTATATTAACTGCTATTATTAACTCATCCCGTGCCGTCATTTTCAATA
The DNA here is from genome assembly GCA_947579745.1 of Apocheima hispidaria. NCBI lineage: Eukaryota > Metazoa > Arthropoda > Insecta > Lepidoptera > Geometridae > Apocheima > Apocheima hispidaria. The sequence goes on along the minus strand of OX388149.1, from coordinate 5,755,894 downwards.
AAACCACAGTTTGTTGGGTACAGTTTGCAAAAAGAGCATTTTAGCCGGTTTTTACCCCTCCAACAGTCTTGTCTAATCAACCAACTTTCTATTATTGGCACGCCCTACACCTTTTTTTTTGATTTTTCTATCCTCAAGTCATCCCAATTTATATTAACTGCTATTATTAACTCATCCCGTGCCGTCATTTTCAATAAAACCACAGTTTGTTGGGTACAGTTTGCAAAAAGAGCATTTTAGCCGGTTTTTACCCCCCCCCCCCCCAACAGTCTTGTCTACAGTTTCACAACCAGTTGTCAAAAAATAACAAAAAAACTTGCTCGGCAGCCAGTTGCCGAAGACATACAAAAAAATCATAGACGAAGGATACAAGTCTGCTATGGCAAAAGGGCCAATTTGATAAGATCAAGAAATTAAATAAATATTTGCAGACAAAGTGATTTAAACAAATGAATTCTCAGGTATCTTTTTGTTGGCTTCGACCAAAGTAAAATGAATGGACGGGCCAAGTAAGAGAATTTTGAAGATTTTAAAGTGAGCGCCGGCGCTCACCTTGCATCAGTCGCTCTGAGACTGTGAAAAGTGCGAGACGTACGTTCGTCAATACTCGTACATGCGACCCAAATATACACAATAATATGCCTTGATATTATATTATGATATTATACTCGCTATCTCTTTTTTGTGACAAAATGTACTATACAAACTTATAATTACATATTTAAGCCTAATTTAGATTGTTTTGACGTGTTATTTTTGTCGAAGTTGTCCATTTATTTTAATTTCTTTGGTTGAAGGTCGTTCGGTTAAAGAACAATTCAGAACTAACAATAATATTGAATGCTGGCATATAATCGATACCTAATAATTATGTTAATTATGTTATTTTTAAGTTGTTTTGATGTTTATCTTTAGCATATTTACTTGATGTTTTACAATTGAAAGACATCTATTGTTACAATTAAAATAAGTTACAAGAAAAAAAAAGATTGTGAAAATTGAATCGGCGACAACAAAGAATATTAGGAGAAATATCGAAATTATTAGCCATGTTATTATAAAATTCTAATTAAATTGTAACTGCCATCGAATTCAGATTAAAGAATATCGGGTAAAAACTGTATATGTATATGTCAATAAAGTGCCAATTAAATATTTTTAGCTTTGCGTTTTGTAAGTACAAGAGTGGCTCCTAACCTTCACCGAGGCGCCCGCGTCCCTTCTCACTTTAGCACCTATATTTTTTTTATCATCAATAAATTATTTCTGATTCTGATTCTGATCATCTAATGCGCAAACTTTTGGTATTTAGAAAAACATGAACGTATGAATAAAAAAATAAAATAAAAAATGTGGCCGTTTTTCACACAGCGCCATCTAGCCCCAAACTGAGCAAGCTTGTACTATGGGAACCAGATAACTGATAGAATACATATTAAATACTTTTTTTTTGTAAATACGTACATAGAAACACCCTAAGATTTGTAAGTATTGTATAGTATTAAACGTAATGTAGATAAATTTGTTAGATATATGGTATAAAATGTATTAGGTGTACTATACATTGACCCGAACATCAACTATACATTGAATCTTTCAATACATTGAAAGATTACCCCGTATAAACGAAAGCAAAATCAACCATTTTCCTGTCTATTTGTTACCTATTCTCAACAAGCTTAAAAATATAATAGAATTTTGCAAGGAATCGCGCTTCACGTGAACGGAAATAAAATCTTTATTCAGAAAATAGGATACGTGCAAAATAGTGAGCTTATCCGCGAGGCACAGCTAGTTCCTTACACTTTTATGAAAACGCACAAAGGCGAGCCGTTAATTCCAATGCTAGAATATAAAAGCAGAGAGCAATGGAAATTCTGACAGGCCCGAGGTAACAGCTCCGCCGTAATGGAACCTGCCACCACAGAGATGTTTATTATTCAAATAACAAAGTATTTTGCGGAATCAAAGGCAAGACTGTCGCATATGTACTTACTAGCTACGCGAAACTCTTCTATTTTTGCAGAATCATCTAAACCACTTTTTAATTATTATTTTAAATAATTGTCTTGATGATGATTGAAGACGCGCGTCTTATACAGGCTTCTTTTTTTTTCTTAAAACCTTTCGCGGCCGGTTCATCGTCATCATCAGTTATATTTCTCCTCAAAAAAATAATAATAATTTAAATATGGGTATGAGGAAACTTTTTTTTTGGGTTGACGTCACCCTTTGGACCACTCTGTATATGCATATATTTAAATAAAAATAAATGTTGTATAACCTTTAGATATTAATATAATTAATTTACTGCAGGGATAGACTGCGGGCTATTGATTGGACTTCGATCCGCAGAGATTGTCATCATGTCTTTGCAAAACTGATTCGCACCAAAGATCCGAGGGAAACAGAAGGCAACCAAGAGATACCGGTCCCACCTAAAGGAAGGCAGCGCCTCACGGTATGTATCATTCACTTTTTGTGATGCATTTTTGAATTTCATGCCGTGTTTTTTTTTGTACTCAATGACGAGATGATCAAGTCGCTCACCTGATGCTAAGCGTTACGCTTGCCCATAACAATTCTGTACTACTCAGAATTTTGAACTTCAACAGTTCATAACCCTGCGCGGCATTGCGCTCGTCACCCTGAGATATAAAATGATAAATCTCTTTATACCCACTTATTACGCTGGAAGCATTGCCCTTCAATCCGGAACATAATGTTTGCACACTACTGCTTGGCGGTTGAATAACTGGTCGAGTAACTGGCAAAGGTGTGGTACTTCCCCAGGCGGATTCTGCAAGAAAGCCCTACTACCACTACAATTGATTGAATAAGTAATAAAATATATTAGGTAGGTAGTGGTAAGTGAGTAACTCTTCTTCTCTTACCTTACTTACTAGTGGTAAGTAACTCTCAGATACTGATGTTACTGAGTAACTCTTACCGACGTACCACTAGCTACATAACCTTCTTAGCCTACTACACAAATAAAAATTTAATTGCCCAGAGACCGTTGAAATAATTATTTTCGATGAACAAAATCTTTTGAGACATTTTCTCAAGTCCCAATTTTCTTCACCAGCGATGTCTCACCACCGTGGACCTCACGTCCCTGGGCGTTGGCTCATGTGTGGGCACTGGGATGTATCTCGTAGCCGGGATGGTGGCCCGCAAGTATGCAGGCCCTGGTGTTGTTATCAGTTTCATGATTGCGGCTCTGGCTAGCATCTTTTCTGGTAATCATGGTAGCTCTATTTATCTTACTTAGCATGTATTCTAGTTTTATAAAAGGTGTGTTACAACAAAATGTTAAGTCAATTTAACATTTTGGCATCATTTACGACGAACCACCTCATCTAGATTTAGATCTTCTCACTGTTTCAACTTCGTTAATGTGAACGTCCGCGTTACACTCCATGGCATATTTTAGTAAAAAGGTGAGAAAAAGTTTTAGCTTGAAATATCCTTTATAATATTTTTTATTCTTAAAGTTAACGATTTTCATATACAATGATTTATAATAGTGAAACTGTGTAGGACTCCACTGGTTTTGGGATTTTTTGAGTCCTTTTTCCTCGGGGCGACACGCGCGTGAACTTCGTTATATTGTTGGTCAAATTTTACGAGGTTTTTAATAATCTGATAAGCACAGAGGAGGAGAAGAGGAGAAGTGGGGAGGCCTATGTTCAGCAGTGCACGTCTCCTGGCTGATGATGAAGCATAACTTAAGTAGATATAGAACTGCGCGTACGCAGTTGGCTGCTGCGATAAGTCGCGTGCCGAACGCATTGCTACAGTTTGTTACTTTGCAATAGGGCAGCACATATTTTTTTAGTCGTTTGAAAATTTCTCTCTTTCTCTATCTTACTTAGAACGAAATCTTATCACGATTTGAAATGAACTTTGCGCTCGCTCAAAGCTCTTGCCATAAAGTTGAAATTCGCATATCCATACTTAATGAGAAAATGGGAAATTGTAGTTTTTGTTTACTTTTTTGTTGATTATCCGAAATATACAAATCAAATAATAAAACTAACAGGTCCGCCGAATAAAGCTTTAGCCTGGATATTTAATTTGTAAAATAAAATGTGTTGCTATCGCTGAAAATTCAGAGCATATTTTCATTTGAGAAGGTTTTTTCAAGAGGCCATTTAGCGATTGTTCATTCTGTAATCAAGACAGATTTTCGAAATTTTATTCAGTTAAACGTAGTTTTAGTTTTATTTTTTACCTGCAGTATTTTTTGCTCCTGAATAATACTTTTCGTTGTTTTTGTGATCTGACCACGCCTTAATTAGGAATTTTCTCCCGAGACTTTTGCAGTTCTTATGGGTGCTCCTGACTGAAACTCGTCGTACCTACACATTCGCTCTAAGTCTTCTTGTTATTAGGTGCTTGTTACGCGGAATTTGGAGTCAGAGTGCCGAATACCACCGGCAGTGCCTACACCTATTCCTATGTCACAGTGGGAGAATTCATCGCGTTTATCATCGGCTGGAACATGGTGCTAGAATACCTGGTAAGATTTAACTATAGCATGTATGCAATCAACCAGCCAAGTATCCGAGCTCTGCACATGATACATATGACTGCCCCGGTGGCTCAGTTGGTAGTGAACCTACCTTCTGTGTTTGGGGGTGGGTTCGATTCCCATCTAGGACAAACATTGATGTGATGAATGTTTGTTCTATGTCTGGGTGTTAATATCTATATAAGTATGTATTTCAAAATATCTATGTACGTATATCAATCTCTGGCAGCCATATTACAAGTTTTGCTTAGTTTGAGGTCAGATGACCGTGTGTGCAAAAATGTCCCAGATATTTTATATATATATATGCGTATTATTATATCTAAATAGATACGTTCCCGCAGCCCATGTTTTTTTTAATGGTTACGTTATTGTTCCCTACGTCCTTTTAAATATTTAAGAGATAAAGGTATTCGACTATTAATTATGGTGCGGTGGCCAGAACTGCAAGCTTTCATTATTTCGGCTGTGGCTTCGCTATTATGGCAGACGTGATCCCTGTAGTATCCGGCATTTTAGTTCCCATCCTAAAATCTCGGAACTACACGGAACATGTTTACCATAAACTCATCGTGAAACAAAATACAACCGATCGATGGAAAAAAGGATATTTTCTAGTTCGTTTCCTAACTGGTGGATTATCAAAACTGATATATCATTCCCATTTTTTTTACGGTTTTGCTTTACTATTGAGTTTAGTATTCAATAGAAGTGTATTCTTTGGTGATCACCATCTTAGCGCTTGCATGTAGAGCTAGCCGGCGCGGGCGCGGGTGCGGCCGCGATCTCATGTTCACATTGGCCGCCAGGCGTTTACGCGGGTGTGACGTGTGACTTACTTGAAACCGTGAGCAAAAGACGCGCTCCGCCGCTAATTCGACGTGAGCACACACAAACAACTGCACACGTTTGATATTGCCGTGAGCCACAGTCTCGACCTTGCCCTCTACTTCCCCCGCACCTGAGTTTTGTACGTGAACACTTGCCTATTATATACCATATGTTGGATATTTCCCGTCCTCGCCTGCCACCGGGTCCGCTAGTTCACGCGGACCCGCACACTTAAGTGCGGGTAAGTACTTATTCACAGCAAATAATTGTATACTTGTATTTATCAACTCCAAAACCAGCTAAGTTGTTACACAAAATAATAAGGGCATATAAAATCTTTGAATGAAATAATTTTTATATGTTTGGACACAAGTCATTAAGGACATCGGACTGGACGTAATAGGACAATAGACTTTATAGTATATGAGACATTCTAGGACACTAGAAATTGTCAGCCTGAACGGTCGGTTCGCTCCAGTGAATGGAAAATGGTTCGGTCTTTGAAATGTAATCTCATATATGTAATCTCGTGTTTAGCGTACAAAAGCAATAAATATCATCATCATTACATAAATATGTCTATAGTATGAAAAAATACGCAGCAATCACATTAAATTTGTTTTTTTTTAACGGGCATGTGCCTTTATTGGCTAAGCAAAATACATACAAACTACAACTACTTAGCCTACTACATAAACTAGCAGTTGAAATATCCAGAGACCATTAAAGGTCTATAGATAATCCAAATGTTCAAGCCCACTACCAGTTGGCAGGGTATCCATTATTTCATTCTAATGAATTAATAATTGAGGTAAAAAACTTCAAACGAAATTTGCGTAGATACCTTTTCACCTGATCATTAGGGTACCAGATAAACAGAAACTCACAGACATCGGTGATCAGATCACCAATCTTATCCACAAATCACTATACAAAATAACATAGAATAATTCTAGAAATAAATTACGTTTGCTAAAGTTGCTTCCATAGCATTAAAAGTGGTAATTTCTATAGTATTCACAGCTATGAGATAACTGGGGTATAAAGTTTAACCCTCAAGTACATTTTTAAATCACCTATTTTGACATATCATGAGCTGTGTGCTCATATAAAATTATAATAAGTGATATTTTTTCCGTAAGTCAGAAAAGCCCTTTAAAGTTGAAAATCAAAAAGTATTTAAATTGGTAGGTATTTATTAACATACCTATTCAATAATGATTAAAAAACTGTTCCGTATTGATCAAATAAGTAACCTGAACTGAGAATACGCAAACCATCGTTTGAAGAAAGAAGACACAGAAGAGCTGCCTGAAACGTTGGACCATGTACTCACCTAGACATGTAAGCTCGTGTATCGAACTCTAGGAACGTACCTAGTCCTACGTGTTTGGCCATTATCAACAATATTAACAGGAAAGCGGAGAAACCAGACCAAGGACTTTCTCAAGAAATCAAAAAACAAAAAATAGACCATCGAATACCTCCCCTACCAACTTGCTTGATTCTCCTACCTACGTCACATATAATATACATTGGTTTGGTCCTAGCAACACAACCTTAGATTTAAGATTGAAGACAACATTACAAATATACTATGAGAAGGAGCATTTTTTTTATTTTGAACCGAGAGAATATAGGAAGGACGGTTGGCTGAAGACGGACAAATTTTGGGAATGTATTTGTAAAAAATTAGGGCCATCATATTTTTTGACAGAACCGATCCAGTTGCAAATCTACTGACCCAAACGACTAACCCCCGAATACTGATAAAAAAAAGTTTGTTAACTTTGACGACAGATTAAGTCTATTGCTGCCTTTGTCATTTGCTTAGTGCCAGATAAAGACAGTATTAGAATTAATCTGTTGTTAAAATTAACAAACGTTTCAGTATTCAGAGGTAACAGCAGCAGTTAGATGTGAGATGTTAGTGGCGTGATTCACGTCGCGTTATTTTGGCCACCTAGATGTTTTTGGGAATGCGTTCTCGATGTTCATCAGTAAATAATTTGTATTTAAAGAAACTTTGTACCTTCCATGTAAGCCAATATTGACGTTATCTCGAATAAATTATTTCCGACGTCTATCCAAAACCGAACAATACTGCCATAATCGAACTTTAAAGTTATCTTTATTCCCAATGAGGTTATTGGGAGACTTTTGATAAAACCAATAATTATTGCAAAGGAAATAATCAATACGACAATTGCACACTTAAGGAGATTCGTTACAGGATTCTACGATTATAGGGTCGTGGGTGGAACGAACAGCGCGGCATGCTTATAATAGCCCGTCTCACCCACATTTCCATTTCCATTTCCATACCATATTCACCCTTACAAATTTTAGAAGCTACCGCCCGAATACTGAAACGCCAATCAAATATTTAAGTTCGCGTCAAACATCTGAGACCCTGTTATCCTTGAGAACTGTATACAGAAACGCTAATTAAATCATCACTTAATATTTAACACGCCTGAAATTTGAGCGTTAGGGTAGCCAAAAAAATGTAAAAGCACAAAATTAATATATCTCTCCCAAAAAGAAGTATTCAGTATATTGCAAGACTTAACTTCTTTTCGAAGCAAGAAATGTCCAGTAATATTTTACTATTCCAATTTTTCACGTTTACCCATAAATAGACATATGGAAAATCGATAGAACGCCTTTAAATTCTGAATGAACATCGCGTGCTGTATTTGGGGTTAATTAATCATACGACAACGCTAAGGCAGCATGAAAGCTGTGGACGAGACTGGCACAGTTCCAAAATATAAGAAGAAGAAGAAGAAGAAGAGCTGCACTCAGCAGTAGGTGGAAAATGGTTGATGATGATGGTGAATCATAAGCATAAACAAGTGTCAGTATCATGTTTTGGCTAGCCGAAAATTCCAGCAAGCTATAAGTTGATAATTATGATAATTACAAAAATAAAAAGCAAACTTATATCAAACTCAATTAAACAATTTTACGTAGTAATTAAATACTGGTTGGCGCAATTGCCCTAATCATAGATAGGCTAAATATCTGTTTCAAACCACCCCGCTGTATAATATTTTTTCAGGAACAAACTTAAGGTAATTTGACGCAGGATTCTACAATTAGGGGACGGGACTACCCGTGCTACGTGCTTACCGTGCCCGTCTCGTCTAAGTCACATATTGTAGATTCCATTTCTTTATCAGCAACGTATCGATGTTAAAGATACACTCTCATAGAGTTTGAACAAGGGAATTAAATTTGTAGAACAGGTATTGCTAAAGATGAAAAACAATGCTGAAATTTTGACTAACATTACCCAAAATTAAGAGTTATGATTTTTTGTTTATTTTATTACCGACTAGCTGCGCCACTATGTCAATAATTTGTGTGCTAGGTAAAAACTCAAGGTATACGCTCACAGTTTTGCTCCAATCTCATCTATTTCCTGCAGTATTTCTAATTTTTCGGACAACTTCACAATGCTGCAATATTATCGTTGTTCTGAGAAAACCAATAAAATTATCTCGTGCTTGAGTAGAACCGAGAAAGCAATTTTTAAACTTTTATAATCGTTGTGCAATGGTTGAATGTTAGTTCTCAGTTTTGCTCCTATCTCTGTTATTTCCTGCAATTATTCTGGTCTTATCGGACAACTTGACAAGTTCCGTAAAAACCAATTATCTTGTGCTTGGATCAAACCGAGAAAAGCATTAAATATTAACTTTTATCGTCGTGTTTCAAATTTACTTTACCAAGAATTGAGTTGAGCTTTCGCAATAACTTAATGCTTTTTATAACTTCATTAGCCTATCTTAGTTTTTTCCAATTTGCAATTGTACAAATCTAATCGTGGTCGAAAAGAATAAAAACTACCAAGAGGTGTTCCACCTATTTAATGATTGTTAGTGCATGACGAATACAAAACTTTATTTGGTTTTTGGTTCTAACCAATGAGACACAATTCCTAACACAAATGTATTTTAGTACTAATAAGCCCCTTTCGATCTGCAAGGGCTCTACGACAAAAATAAAAACAGGTACTTTTTCACCCTCAGATCGGGACGAGTGCCTGCGCTAGGGCTTTGAGCGCCAGTTTTGATACGATCATGAACGGGGATATCAGTAATGCCTTGGCTAACAATTTTGGAACCATTTATGGTAAGTACCCTTGTGTACTAGGCAAACACTTGTAATAATTCCACACAAAAAAATCAAAAACTGCTTCTGCTTTGTTTAAGTCTAACTTGTTTCAGTTATCGTAATTTATTAATAGTTTCCTAAATCAATGCGAATGTTCGTATGTTTTAATGATAAGCAATAAAGCAACTGCTTACAATGCGAAATGGATTACTCAACTTTTCATATCTTATATAATATTATGTATATTTTAAAAGTGATTCTGTGCAATTATTTATATAAGTTCTGTCACATCCTATAGTAAAATTTTCGAATACTGGCCAGGAAGGAATGTTTGATTGATATTGAATATGGAACTTTTGCATCTTAAAATAAAAAAGAAAGTGATTTAAGAATGAAGTGGACATAAAAGGAGGACAGAGTTGTGGTTATTGCTGCACCGCTGCGGTTACGAGCCAACGAGATTTTTAATCTTCTGCAAAAGTTGATAACAACGATATAATAATAAATGATATAATAATTTAAAAATAGATTCGTTTATGGCACTTGGCACAAAGGATTTATTGAAGAATTGAGCTTCTAAGTCCTCTATAGCGTACGCCCACAACAGTGAAGAAGTGAGTAGGCGTCTTTTGAGGATCTAGAGTGCGAACTATGCTTCATTACTCATGGTTTGGCTTGGAGTCTCATAATGAGGTCTAAATAAGGTGTTTTTCTGAGAAAAAGGTGTCAAAACTAGCGCTATTGTGTACCAAAATACCGAACATACAAACGTTTTGGAATCTCTTTATGAAACAATGTTCAAAAATCGACACTGGGTATGACAATAAGATTTAGCCCCGGTTCATCGGGCAGGAAGCACGCCAAACTGGCGAACATACATGGAATTGACTTCATGAAGGCACGACGAATGGCCCTCCTCCAGCCCAGGCTTAAGTCCGTTGGATTAAATAAAATATGTAGTAATATTTAGGAGAGAAAGCCTGCGCTAAGCCTCGCTACAATTTGGGGTCTATCAAGGCATCGATTAAAGCAGGGGCTGATATAGTCATGAACTTTGTGCGTGCTGTAATTGACAACTGGTCTCGAGATTCAAAATCAGGGAGGTTATTTCGAATCTAATGTACGAAACCTCCCCCTATTGCGATTTCCGTTATCCCAACGCTTGGCAGGCGACTTGGAGATCGCAAAATGTTCACTTTTTACTAAGAGGATGCTGCTGCCGGCCAACGGTTGTTCTGATCGCATTTTAAGACGAACCAGAAGGTTTCGAGTTCAAATTTCGAATAACTTTAATAAAATGTAATCTACATCTAACTACTTTTTGTTTTCATAATGATTCATTATCATCATCAAAATGTTTCCTCTCATTCATACTCATTACTACAATAATGGCTGCTTTAATATTTAAAAAAATTTATTAATATTTAAATTGTTTGAGAAGATGGGAGATGACTTTGAAGGAGGACGTAAAAGGGAGAGTAAAGGAGGAACTTGGGAGCTTGAAGAAAAATAATCTGAACAGCACAAAACTGTGTGGAAGCGTTGATTGAAGATGCGTCGGCTTCCGCTGGGCCGGAAATATGAGCGGTGTCGCCGAGACTTGAATTTCCTTGGAAGACTGTTTTGATGACGGAGTTTTTTTGTCTTCGAGAGAGATTTCCTGCTCATCAGACGGATGGATGCTTGTAACTTGCAAGCTGAGTGTATTCTGAAGGTTTTCGTTCCTGTATCTACAATTTTTAATCATCCGTATCTGGATGTGAAGAGAATTGGCTGATTACGTTGGCAGCCGTGCAATGACTCACATTTTCCTAAATTATTATATTGTGAAGCCAGTGTTTTTTTTTTAATTTTATAAATAGGGATCTTTCTGTTTTTTTTAGACTGATATTCTTTATCTGTTACTGTTCGAGCTAGTTTTGAGTGATGGAAAGTTAGCCTGATGTTTTGAGGTAGAAGACCACCTCGTATCGCGACAATATATGAACAACCATCAAATGTCGTACAAGTTACTTAATGAAGTGTTTGTGACAGAACTTATGACTCGACCAAAATTATTAGACCATTAATAGCAAATCTTCAGTTCATTGATATCACGATAACTGCGTATAAAATAGTTGGAGAGCTTCTGAATATAAAACAAACAACTCTATTTCGCCCGCAACTCAGAATATCGCAAAAGTACCATCCTACGGAGCTTTTGTACCAAAAAGTCTCCGGGGAAATCCCAGCCAAGTACTGAAACGATATTAGACTAGCTCATTGCAACACTTTGCTGCTTCAAACGTAACACTGTAACTTATCACTGTAATTATGTCTAATCAGACAAGAGACTAACAAAAACTAAAGAAAGAGTTACGGAAATATTTTTATTTCACTACTAGCTGATGCCCGCGACTACGCGATGCAGTTCGGTTTTCGGTTTCGAAGGCTTAGGACTCGGGACAGAATCTCGGCCTACGGCCTCTCTAACTTTTCAATTTCGGTTTCGGTCCAGCAGTTCACAAGTGATGCGGCTACCAACGAACAGGATAGATTGTAAATTATCATAAAAATAAATAAACTGTAAAGGAATTTGTACAGATCGAGATCATTCCGCTATATTGTTAAAGCACTGTTTAACAACCACACTAGTAATCAACCTATAATTTATTCGATTCATTTTAATTAGAGTCTTAGGGATTACCCTTAGGGAACTAGCGGCTGCGGCGCCAGGCGGGGGCACGAAAATATCAAATCATATTTATGGTATACACTGCAAGTGTTCACGTACAAAATGCAGGTGCAGTGCAAGTAGCGAGCAAGTTCATGACTGTCGCTCGTGGCAATATGAAACGTTTACAGTTTTTTGTGTGTGCTCACGTCGAACTAGCGGCGGTTTCAGGTAAGTCACAGGTCACACACGCGCCCACACCCGTGCCCGCGCCCCCGCCCACGCCCACGCCTGCTGGCTCAGCGTGAACAAGCACCACGTAAAATATAATATAAATATAATAGGCATTTTAAATGTAATAGGTTGTTAATTTGTACTATACCTTCCTGGATATTAAAATAAATTAAAATTAAATACTATATATTAAATATTAAATGTATAGCATTCGTTTAAACTAGTGACTTAGTGAAGACACGAGCATGCCACTCGCCTAATGATAAGCGTCACGCTTACATATAACAATTTAATGATACTCAGAATTTTAAACAACAGTAGTTTAAAATAATGCGTGGCACTGTCCTGCGCTCGTCAGTCTGAAATATTAGATATGAAATCCTTCTGTTAGAAAAGTTGTTGACAAAATAAGGAAAAAACACAAAAGACAAAATAATACAGGAACAAAATAAGTTAAGTTCGTTTGGATGTGGAAATTGTTTTTGGAATCAAATTTGTTTCGAACTTTTCGAAAGGTTTGAATATATTGAAATAGCAAACAAGTGTCTTCTCAGTGTAGCGCTATGTTACTATTAATTAGAGCCAGAAGTCGTGTAGTTCACAAACATTACAGATGTTTCATACAGCGTGCATAAGCTTAGGAACTTATTTATATTAGTTCCGAAAATCCTTGTAAACTAACTAACCTAACCTAACGCCAGTATCGTGATAGAGAGTGCATAGTTCAAAATACCTTTTACGTTGCATACTTCCCGAAATTAAAAGTGCATTTATTTAGGTAGGTATACCGGGTCATTACTCATAGTCCCACCCAACAGTGGGCCCACGTTTAATTCACTTTGCCGTCCCATCGGTCGTCCAAACAAGATCAGTTTATTTTGTTCTCCCAAAATGAAATAAATTAACCATGAATTGAATTTTCTTTTTATCTAAACTGTTTTGGTAATAGGTGGGTACAGGAGCAAAGTGTATTCCTTATGGGACCACTGCTGAGTTGGACCTCTAGGAACTACACAATTATCTTAGCAGCCAGCAGTAGTGGGACCGCGAGGAATGACCCAGTGTAACGCCATATTACTAATGATGACAAGCTGGCTATTATATAGAATTGAAATTGAAATATATAAAGAGTTTTTCAACTACTTTCTTTTGCTTAACTTGCGTAATTTTTTGTTTGCCTGCAGCGAAATTTCGATAAAATATTGGTTCATAATTGAAGTTATTCTATAACTAGTACCTAAGTAAGTTTGCATGGGCTTGGTGGCTAGTCCCAATAACAGAGTTTTGAGCCCCTTGAAGAACCCTTACAAGACTCAGCGGTTGTTTAAAGATAATCCGCATTGTCTCGTGCTCGCATTTTGAATATTTTTTGAAATAAAAAACCACTGAAGAGATTATATAAAAATAAACAGTCACTTATTAGAATAACAGAACCAAAAAGCATTTTTTTTTCTAAAATTTTCTGTTTTGACGAAAAAGAAGGAATAAATTAAAAATATCGTTTTGTTTTTCTTCTCCTTCGCTAAAATAGAAAATAATAACATGAAAATTGCTATAAAACATTGACAATGGTATTCTAAAGAAAATAGACTGTTTATTTTCTTTAAATTCCCACTCAGTGTTCTGTATAAAAATAGCGCACGCTGAGAGCGCGGCCAAAGGGCCAAAGGGAGGATCTTTTGCCGCCACTCATTTTCGATTATAGAAAATGGAAGCGCGCGTTATTCAAACTTCTTGAATCGGCAGAGTTGTCGCCAAAGGATCCCCCCGTTGGATACTGGCCCACACATCCCATACATTGTTGGAAGTATCCTTGCGCATGAACAAGCAATGACGTCAAGTATTTCCACAGGAAAACCACCGGATATTCTAGCGTTCGTCATAACAATAGCGATGACGATGGTCCTCGTGGCCGGCGTGAAGAAATCCCTCTTTTTCAACAACGTCCTAAACATCATAAACCTAAGTGTTTGGGTGTTCATCATGGCTGCTGGATTGTTTTATATTGACGTCAAGAACTGGACTGAACACGGAGGATTCTTACCTTTCGGGTGGAATGGAGTGAGTATTCTAGCCAATATAAAGGTGTTTGCGTTTGCACACAGCAGTTACATAAAGTTATATAAGTTTATTTAACATGATGTTTCCATTTGTTTCAATTTGTTATTTATGTTATATACACTATATATATACACTAGTAAAAACGTTCAACATATTGTATACCACCCCGTCCCGCTATTACCTAAGTAAACGTTTTGTAATAATTAGCTAACGTGTTGCAATTTGTTGTATAACACGTTAATTCAAGATATAAAAAACAAGCCCTTTTCCAGGAATTAAACCACAGACCAAACCACTTTATGGTAGAGACGTGAAATTTGAACCCAATACTGCTCAAACAGTTTAGGTGAACATAAGAACGGATTTTGCGAAATTTCACCGCTAAGGGGGTAATATGGACCCCTACAGTTTTGTATGGAAATACATTTTTTTTTTGCCCTGTACCTACTAATCATAAAAAATAAAAAAGGCAGGTCTAAACCCTGAAGAGGTGAAATGGGGTGTTTCATTTTTGAAGCCTAAGCGAGCGAAGCTGATGTGCGGGAAAGCTTGTAATGTTTAGAACATGGTAACAATATAAACATTTTGTAATAAACTGCTAACTAACGAATGCCATACAACATTATTTTCTTACCTGCGGTGTTAAAAGCACCTTGTCGAATTCAATGAACATCAACACAAAATTAGTAAAGTTTGATTAATATTTTTATTATTTTGACCCCTAGATCCAATATTTTAAAACTTGAAAAGCAATCTATGAGAGCGTTTATTCGCAAAGTAAAAGAGACGAGTAGACAATATGACGATCATAAGTACGAGTGTCGGCAAAAATAAATATTATTAACTCATAATTTCATAGAAATATCTAAACATTGTATAGCTACATTTTTATAATGATCTGTCACGAAAGTACTTAGGTTAGACGAACAAGATTAGGCAGTTCAAAGTGATTCCTTAAAACGTTGGATAATAGATATCATATTTTTTCTAGTATTATTCCGTAAATATTCATATTCATATTCATTTATAGCGTAAGTACTATTTACATGTCAACTTAAAATGTAGGTTATATAAATAAATAAAAAATTATGAGTAATGAATGTGTAAATATTAAATTTCTAGTTTAGAAAATTCGTCAAATCTATAAAATCATTGTTTGATCAGCCACTTTTTAAGTCTGTATTTAAAGGAGCGCATACTGATGGCTGCGGTGACGTCACCTGGCAGGTGATTGTAGTCGGTCGGACCCATGACGTGCGTTAACTTGGAAGACTTCTCGAGGGAACGCGGGATTGCTGACAGTTTCGCCCTGTTGCGATTAAAGCACTCGTGCTTGGAGCCCCTCTTTGAGTACGTTTCTAGTTTGAGCCTGGCGTACTCTGCAGGCAGTAATATGTTTGCGTAATATGCGCAGGCAGCGTCATGATTCCCAGCTCTTTGAAATATGGGTGGGCCGAGGTGTCCTAGGGCACTCGCGCCACGCACCGCACCGCACGGTTCTGCATGCGGAACGCTCGTGTCCAGTCCGCGGATCTAGCCCATATCTCGGTACCGTACTGCAGCTGAGAGTGCACCGCTGCAATGTAGCCCGCTCGTGCTACCTTACTCGGCACCACTCTCGCCACTCGACTCAGTTCGAAGCTAGGTACTTGTAGATGTATGGAGTAAACATAATCTCCATACTTGTCAACAGGTATTTACTGGAGCAGCGACTTGTTTCTACGCATTCATCGGCTTTGATATAATCGCGACCACAGGAGAGGAAGCCCAAAATCCAAAGCGGTCTATCCCACTGGCTATTGTCTCAAGCCTAGCGATTATCCTGGTAGCTTACGTTTCGAGTTCCTTCATGCTGACCCTAATTGGTAAGTATTACGGGCTTTAACTCGACTTGCGTGAGGTGAAATTCTATAAAACTTCGTAGTTTAGGTAGCTAACATGTCTTGAAAACGCTGAACGAACGAAAATGAAATTTAATGTAGTTTATTAAAATTATATCTGTCTAAATCGCGTCAGTTTTCTTAATGCAATTTATGTTGGTATTTATTTTATTTAGAGTTGTCGTAATCATACTTGCTGTTACTTGTGTAGTCAATAAAAAAAAAACAGATATTAGTACCAGTTCTTTTAGTCAATCAATTGAGTAACAATTGATTTAATTACATATATCCAAAATGGTCGAATACTAGGAATTTATAAATAAGGGTTCGGAAAAAGATTTTTGTAAGTGTAGATATCAAGAACAGGACTAAGTTTGGATTCGGAAACTACAGTAGTTTCCAGTATACAGGAACTGTATACCCGAAAACGTTTTACCGTCTGCTAATAACTTTAAGACACAGTTTATTTGAATAAAAAAAAAAATGGGTTATTATGACAGAAATCCTTCTACATGAACTTGCGTTATTCTTAGGTAGCTAGTAGGACAAAGACACGGCCAGTTCTCGAAATAGGATGAGTAATTTAGTAATTGCCATCCATAATTGAAGCGAGACTTACAACCTGTCGGCGTTGTTACAAGGCAACAAGGATACACAATAGAAAATAGTAATAAATATAAATCTATGCTATTATTTCTATACTTATCGTGCGAGCTGCATGGAACCAAGTCGTTGTTGAATTCAATCTACCAAATAAATTATAGAGATCCTACCAATGGTTATAAATGATCTCAATTAAAAAACTGATTTTATTTGAAATATCCTGCCCTTAAAGGACGGTATATTTTACAGAAAAAGAACATTACACAAATGATGCAACTTCAAAGTGTCAAAACAAATTTAAATCACAATCAATTAACCCAGGATTCTAGGATTCAGGATTCATTATATAGCTTCACGCATAATATTATAATGATTTAAATGATGATGTGGACGAACTTTCAGAGTGTCATGATGAAACCACAGTTCTGATTCAGCATTTTCATGTCTAAACATTCAGTTGCAAATGCGATGGTAGTGAATGCTGTTTAAATGTCCACAGTGCCGTACGATGAAGTTGAGACCGACTCGGCCCTGGTACAAATGTTCGGCCATATCCACGCCCCGACCTGCAAGTATATCGTCGCGCTGGGAGCGCTCGCTGGTCTCACCGTGTCCATGTTTGGATCCATGTTCCCCATGCCCCGAATTCTCTATGCCATGGCTCTCGACGGATTAATTTTTAAGTGAGTAATATTTTTTACTATAACGATAAAATTTCAAAAAATAGCAAAAATACGAAAAACAGCCAGGGCCGATAAAGATTGATCAAAATACAAGGTGCTTTAAAAGCAGGTTCTCCATTATAGCTAGAGCTATATGGAATCAAATAAAACTAACAGACTGTCTGTACTACGACTGAATAAATATGGAAATAATATCGACCGAACTCTACATTGGCCCAGTTACAGTGGCGAGGTTGCAACGAACAAGGGAAACAAGGAAATATGGTGACTTTCCATGTATTTTGAGACCCAGCCTTTTCGACGACGTACAGATTACAGTACAGGTACAGGGGCAAATATTTTTGCTACAGTTAATAAAAACATAAGCATCAAAAAAGGAAATTGAACGTAGGTTGCAGAAGTTGGGGAAAAAAAATTGAGATTGTGTTAGTACTACGTAACGTATACCTATCATATCTCTCGTATTATATTGTTGGCAGAGCCTGTAGTATGAACCATGGCCATAGTATGTAGTACTATTATTTATTGTGGTCACAGTTATGAGGTTTAGTCTAGTTTTAGTGCATCAAGATACAGATTAGTGTAATTATTAAAATAATAGTTTTTTTTCCAGCAAAGCTTGTTAATACGTTTGTTTTCTAATAAATAGTTATGTACTTGTAATACACTGTTTCAAAGGGTGTCTACACATGGCCCGACCCGACATCGCTTGAAAGAGATGACTATATATAAGTTTCTGGGGAAGCGAAAGGGAGAAGCTATAACCTTAATAGTTTGTTTCTTTTGCTCCCGTGAAATTCAAATCTAGCTGTCCCTTTCACACGACGTCAGGTCGGGCCATGTGTAGACACCCTTTGAAACAGTGTATTACAAGTACAAAACTACTAGTAACTAAAACGTTACAAGTTGTATACAAGTACAAATATATTTCACAACATGAAATTTTAAAAAGACTAGAGAAGCGAAGAAAAGGTTTAGTTATAGTTTTGATCGCTTTTTTTATTCGTTTTGTTATTACAGGTTTTTTGTCCACTCTAGTCCACGCACAAAATCTATATTACATATATGTATAAAAAAAATCTGTAGGAAAGTATCCAGTTTTTTATAACTAGGTTTTTTTTTTCTCTTTCCTCCTAAGAGGATTATGGCGTCGCACGTCTTATGCATTTGCCAGTGTCAAGTACACTCATATTTTTTCAAGTTTTGGTGAATATTGTCAAATAAGTCACAGTCAAAGATGAGCAAAGCAAGTCACGGTCAAGTCCAAGTCATGCCCCAGTAAAGTGGTGAAAACTTCACTAGAGCCTTCTATGGAGTTTTGGAAACAACACGAAAATTCACGTTTCATGAAATTATACCATTCACCAACACTCGTTCATGTTCACGAACACTTAACGGGTAAACATTCACTGTTTTTACACATGAACACTCGAAATAACACAAGTTTTGGAAAATAATAAAATGACGCGACATGATTTCTTCACGTTGTCGCCAAAACTCCAACTAGGTTTTTAAATAAATATTGAAAGAGACAATTGACTACTGACGGATTGTTATTATCACCGACTCCAAGAAGGTAGGTTACATTATAACCTGATACGATAAATGTACACTTTTGCTGTAGGATATTGGCTGTGATTTCTGAATCTACTGGAACCCCGATCTTGGCTACTGTAGGCGGTGGATTCGCTGCAGCCATGGTATCCCTTCTCGTCCAACTTGAAGTACTTGTCGAAATGATGAGCATTGGTGAGTATATATCTAATCTTAACTAATATTATAAATGCGAAAGTAACTCTGTCTATCTGTCTCTTTGTGTATCTGTTTCTCTGCCTCTCTGTGTCTCTGTCTCTCTGTCTGGGTGTTTGTCGCGTTATCGCGGCTAAGTGGCTGAGCAGATCGACCTGATTTTTTATTTGATTAATAATTATGAAATATAGCGTAAGGTTCGAAGACGGACATAGGCTTCTTTTTTTTGTAGGTCCACACGAACGAAGTCGCGGGTAATAGCTAGTAACATATAGTTACAAGAGAAGTCTATCCATGTTTATATATCTTTTATATATAAATTGATCGATCGTGAGAGTGAAATTATTAAAATGTGATGATTTGCGAGTATGACATTGAGCGAGTGTGATATTGTGGGAGTGTAACATAGTTCGAGAGAGTAAAATAAACGTGACGTTGTGCTAACATGACATTTTGAGGAAGTGACATTATACGTCGAAAGGCATAAATCAAAGTTGGATTAGTAACACCGTTTAAGCCCGGTTTATATACATTATTCCAGTCCAGCGCTGGAACGCTACTGGAATAATGTAAACCGGGCTTAGACAGCCAATCCAGTTACTGCCTTTGGTATAGCAGTACTTCGTTAGTACTCTTCAGTTGCAATAGTCCGACAAGTTACTGGGTTGGATCGCTCACTGGTTCCAGTAGCATTCCAGCGCTAGACAGAAATGCAGCTGGAATAATGTAAACAAAGGCTTTATAACTCAAAAATGACTGGACCGAATTCTATGATCTTTTGTTTATTGGATTTGTCTCTGCCCCGAATAGCAGAATAACTATTAAAACATCAGAAAAACTCACAAGGTTTGTATGAAGAGCTTAGCTTGCATCGCGTACAAAGTCGCGGGCATCAGCTAGTTAAGATATAAAAATGAAACTTTCACAAGTACATGTAGTGTTTTTGTAGTGATAGGGCTTTCTTGCAGAGTCCGCCTGGGGAAGTACCACACCTTTGCCAGCTATTCAACCACCAAGCAGTAGTGTGCAAGCATTACTGTGTTCCGGATTGAAGGGCAATGTATCCAGCGTAATTACTGGGTATACAGAGATTTAACATGTAACATCTCTTGGTGACGAGTGCAGTGCATTGCCACGCATAATGTTGAACTGTTGAAGTTCAAAATTCTGGATGCCACTAAACTGTTATGAGCAAACGTGACGCTTAACATCAGGAGAGCGACTTGCTCGTATCGTCACCGAGTAACAAAAAAAAAATACATGTATAAGTACTACATTTCATACTTACCTACATATAACTAACTAATGAAATAAAAAGAATACTTCTATGCTACATAAAAGTCGCTCCATTTGACTATCAAATGACGAATGCCCTAGAGATTTACATATCGGCTTTACCTCCACGCGGAACCCGATGGATGCATCCGTATTTGCATTTTTCTTCACGTTTACCTTTAACATTTTGAAACATTAAACTTACATAGACCTTTGCA
Organism: Apocheima hispidaria; assembly: GCA_947579745.1. NCBI lineage: Eukaryota > Metazoa > Arthropoda > Insecta > Lepidoptera > Geometridae > Apocheima > Apocheima hispidaria. Next base: position 5,735,048 of record OX388149.1, on the reverse strand, counting down.
GGTACTTTAATGGTCACCGAACTTATTAAAATCGATTCATTTTTATTTTTACATCAAAAGTAGCCTTATCCCAAACTACGCTACGAGCGGCTACGATCAGCTCCGAGCGGCTACGAGCAGCTCTGAGCGGCTACGAGGGCTATGGGGGTTACGACGATAACATAGTATTCTGCCGCTTTGTAAAAAAATAAAAACAATTTAAAAATTTGCAAGAAAAGTCAATTCATTCCAAAGTCGTTTAATGATGATGATTATGGATTAAAATCAATGACCAAACAATTCAAGAGAAGTAATCCGGGTACCGATCTTCGCATTGCGGTGGATGGAATACGGAAAGAAATGGCTATCCGCAAAAACCTTAGAAAATCAGAAGTACAGTACAGTCGTTTCGAAACCCCATTGTACCCCATTCGATATTCAGAGCTCTGACTTCGACCTCGCATTATATAGGGCTTGGTCTTAGGCTTGAAAACTCGCTAACGCAATGAGTGGTTTGAACCATTCGAATTTGCTTCTATCAGTAGAAAATATTTCAATTCGCATGATATTTTCGTGCGAATTATCATACGAGCGATTAATAAATGGAGCCCCTGTCGCCCTTCAAGGACCGCAGCTAGATGAAACGACCTCGCTACGTGCTGGTACTAGTTACTCGGAGTCGTTTGTATAGTGGTCATATTTAACTGGTACTAGTACTCAAGTCGTTTGTATAGTGGTCATATTTAACTGGTACTAGTACTCAAGTCGTTTGTATAGTGGTCATATTTAACTGGTACTAGTACTCAAGTCGTTTGTATAGTGGTCATATTTAACTGGTACTAGTACTCAAGTCGTTTGTATAGTGGTCATATTTAACTGGTACTAGTAATCAAGTCGTTTGTATAGTGGTCATATTTAACTGGTACTAGTAATCAAGTCGTTTGTATAGTAGTCATATTTAACTGGTACTAGTACTCAAGTTGTTTGTATAGTGGTCATATTTAACTGGTACTAGTAATCAAGTCGTTTGTATAGTAGTCATATTTAACTGGTACTAGTACTCAAGTCGTTTGTATAGTGGTCATATATTTTAACTGGTACTAGTACTCAAGTCGTTTGTATAGTGGTCATATTTAACTGGTACTAGTAATCAAGTCGTTTGTATAGTGGTCATATTTAACTGGTACTAGTACTCAAGTCGTTTGTATAGTGGTCATATTTAACTGGTACTAGTAATCAAGTCGTTTGTATAGTGGTCATATTAACTGGTACTAGTAATCAAGTCGTTTGTATAGTGGTCATATTTAACTGGTACTAGTAATCAAGTCGTTTGTATAGTGGTCATATATTTTAACTGGTACTAGTACTCAAGTCGTTTGTATAGTGGTCATATTTAACTGGTACTAGTAATCAAGTCGTTTGTATAGTGGTCATATTTAACTGGTACTAGTAATCAAGTCGTTTGTATAGTGGTCATATTTAACTGGTACTAGTACTCAAGTCGTTTGTATAGTGGTCATATATTTTAACTGGTACTAGTACTCAAGTCGTTTGTATAGTGGTCATATTTAACTGGTACTAGTACTCAAGTTGTTTGTATAGTGGTCATATTTAACTGGTACTAGTAATCAAGTCGTTTGTATAGTGGTCATATTTAACTGGTACTAGTACTTAAGTCGTTTGTATAGTGGTCATATATTTTAACTGGTACTAGTACTCAAGTCGTTTGTATAGTGGTCATATATTTTAACTGGTACTAGTACTCAAGTCGTTTGTACAGTGGTCAAATTTAAAAACGACGGAATCAATACAGAGTTCAAACGGTGACGTCAATCCGAAAAAACGTAGGCTCTTCATAACAAGAGGGCTTCACAAAACTACCCCATTTAATTTATATGCCCCATCTAATGGTCTAAAACTTTTCGTTGTTTAGGAAATATGTTTTTTTTTTATGATTTCCCCAGAAGCAACTAAAAATAATTCATTGAGTGTATTTTTGGTAAGGTGTGGTACTTCCCGAGAGCGAGCTCTGCAAAAGAATCCTACCACTACAGAAATTCGTGATTTTTGTTAGGATCCAATATAAGAAAACCTTGTGAATGGTGGGGAAAAGGTGCACATGCTATCCTGACTTGACTAAAAATGTATTTTTTATGGTCATAGACAAACGTAAAACGGAAGTTTCTGAAAACTTCAGTCCAGTGCAGTTAATTTATGAAAATAATTTTGAAAGCGTTAAGACAAGGTAAGGTTTATACAGTTATTGGTAACTAACGCAAAACCTCTCGTTCAGGCATGTGCCCTACATCATTCCTAACAACTTTTGTTCAGTGACTTTTTATTTTTTTATTATTTTATCTCTGATAAAAAGAAAACAACAGGATTTAGAATTCGTTATAAAATAAAGTTATTTTGGCAAACTCAACAGTATAGAAATTAATCTAAAATCATACATCAAAAAAATAATAATAAACATCAGGTTGCCCCACAAGTTTTGTATTTAGTCATTATGAGGTCGCTTCCCCAAATATAGGATATCTTGTTCGCACTTTTCAACCCTTTTATTGAATCATTCTTAGAAATAAAAGAAAAATAGTAAGTTTCCTAACCCGCTAACACTTAACATTTTTTCTAAATAGGTTTGAGTGTGACCACATCCAGCCAGGTAATTAATTAAGTCAAATTGATTTAGGACTGCACACCAATCAATCGATCAAGCATTAATATAGAATTCAGAACAAAAACAATAAAAGGAGCGCTCGAGGTATGTGGGGCATTCTGGGGCCTTGTACCAGTTTACCAACATCCCTCGTGGCAGTTACGAATGGAGTGGCAGCCTTTAAAATGGCTCCAATACATAATTCAAACAGGTATAATACATAAACAGATACATATATTGATATTTTATTAATATTTACAAAATTAAATGTCAGGTTCAATAACAATTGCAGTTGCATTCAATGCTAACTCGACGATGTAACTTGTGAAATTGAGACGAAACGTTTTGGTGGACGTTTTTCACATAGCGCCATCTAGCCCCAAACTAAGCAAGCTTGTACTATGGGAACCAGATAACTGATAGAATATATAAATACTTTTTTTTTGTATATACATACATAGAATGCATAGAAACACCCAGACAAAGAACAAACATTCATGTTCATCACACAAATGTTTGTCCTGGGTGGGAATCGGACCCACAACCTATTGTTGATTGATTTAGAGTATACGCTAGTAAAAGCAAACTCTACGAGCTATACGATGAATAATGTTATCCCTGTGTTATTAGAATGATTTGTAGGATAATATAAAATAAATCAACCTTTTTGCATTGCGGCAATCACTACCTACATAAACTTCAAAGTTAAGCAAAGTATGTCACGGCCAAATGCACGTCATGATCTAGTAAAGTGGTGAAGACATTACTAGAAGCTTCTATGGAGTTTAAGATACAATTCGGGAATACATGTTTCACGACAAAATAATATTCACCTACACCAATGGATAATGAACGTCTAATGGAAAAGACCGTAAAAAAACTCGAAAACACACAAGTTTTAGAAAACTACACAGAATCCTCCCATAAAAAATCCAATGTGGCGATCAATTATTTTTTTCGCGATGGTTCCAAATCCAAATTGACACGACGTCAAATTTTGCCAGCGGCCCAGCGGTTTTTTTAAGTGATTTCGGCCTCGGCTTGCATCGTAGAGGTTTGAGTGTAAGCGCTAATGACGCTAAAAAGTATGAAAGAGAATGTATGTTGATTGTGTTGTACATTTTTCTGTCTGATGGGATGAAAATGAATTGTCTTTTTTCATTTTAGTGTTATTAACAGAAAAACAAAATATTCTACTTCAAAATGTAGCCTATGTCACGCCGCACGTAAAGAGGAATCCAACGACACCTCGCTCGTCAAAATCGGTCAAGCCGCTTAAGGCTACAGGTGGTCATATAGAAACATGTACTTAAATACTCAAACCACAAAAACATTACTCTCCGTTTTGGGCTGTCGGGTAAAAATGGATGATTTATAACAAATATAAAACTGCCTAAACGTAGTTTAGAAATTGGTAGATTGGTGTCGATTCTATTGCGCCATTTTCTAGACTGAACTAAAATTGACAGCTCTAAATTTTTTGCCATGCTCCAATATAATAATTGAAAGAGACGCAGATAATTTTAGTCCCGTCAGATTGGTTTGGTTTAGTAAGTGGTACAGCAGAATCGACACCATTGTCCAGTAATTTATTGGTGTTATCTTTCTTTCGTAGGCACGCTTCTAGCGTATACCCTGGTCTCTACTTGCGTACTCATATTGCGCTACCAGCCTCAGTCAATCAACCTCATCGAGTTGCTGCCACAGAGCATCAGAACACCAGAGCCTCAAGCTGGAGGCAGCTGTCAGACAGAAACAGCATTTGTGAGTATTTTATCATTGACTAGCTTGACCGACCGAGCTTAATTGGCGTATTACGAAAAAAGTTTTTATTTCCATACGAAATTGGGGTCCATTTTACCCTTTGAAAAGTTAATAACTTCTCAAAGATTTTACCCCTTCAGAGGTAGAATTTCGGAAAATCCGTTCTTATTGTCTGTTCACCTAAGACTATTTGAGAAATATTGGGTCCACATTTCACGTCTCTATCATAACCGAATAGTCTCTGCTCTATTGTAATAACAACATCCTTCGTTAACACACTTTTGGGTAAATTTCCAAAATCTAGCAACTTTCAGTACGGCTTAGCTACTAGATCCTATGCTGCTGCGGCAACACCAGTAAAACTAAAAAAATAATATTGATAAAATAGAAAAAAATAAAAATGCTAGTTGTTACCCGCGAATTCGTTCGCGTGGACATAAAAAAAAATCCTATGTCCGTCTTTGTTGTATACAGTAACTCCATATCAATTTATCAAAATCCGTTCAGCCTTTTAGTCGTGACAGCGCGACAAACATCCAGACATAGGGCAAAGTTATTATTTCCTATATAGTTCGCTAGATGCCTAGGGAGTTCTGAACCGCGCTAGCGAAGATTTTTTCTCGAGACAAACGTATTCATTTTATACCTTGAAGCTTTATTGGTCCTGATACGACGGCGGCTATATTCCTCAATTATAATATTAAAGTTAGGAATTAATTAAAGAAAAAGAAAAACCGACTTCAAAACTATGTATGCACTAAAGAGTAAAGTAAAGTATATATGTTTTTGTTTTTATTTTAAATAAATTTTTAATTTAAATTTAAATTTAAATCTCGACAACCAGGTCAAGCAGGACGACCCTCATAAGCGAGAGCAATTTCGCTTTTTTTGGAGTCGCGGTAATCACGCTCCATTCTGTTTCATACAAGATGGTTAAATTATATATATATCTAGGGATCTGACGCAAACTTCAGTAAGTACAGTAAATATTCCGGTATTTCATAAGGGCGATGATTGGCAACACGTAGCAAAATCAAAACGTCTCTACAATCGCATATTCGAATAAAAGCTGAACGAACGCATCTTTGATTACAGGATTTTTTTGTTCGGGACGTAATTGTAGAACCAATTTCTCATATTAATACACAATAATTAAACAATATGCGTATCCGGAACAGAATCAAATTTTACATTTTCCAATATCGTCTCTATTTGCGCTGCTTTAGAGTCTATTTCAGATGACGATCGTAAGCACGGCAGTGTGTCGTCGGTGACGATTATGGCTTAAGCATAAAAGCTTTTTCTATGTTCCGTACATCCAGACTGTTTAATTTAATTTAATATTGATCCCACGTCAGCATTTTATACCAATTACAATGTAATGTGTATGTTATTAATTATGTCCGGGTCGACCATACTAAGTCCCGTAACTTGACTAGGCTTGAGTCGAACACAAAGAGCCGCGCAGCCCTCGCCCCTATTCATGTCTACAGTACAAAAGCTATGTATAACGATTAACTACACCTAAATTGTTTTTTACTTGTTACAGGCTTCTAGCACTAATCGAGTAATGATTCGTCGTGTAACTCGCAGGTAAGATATTTTCCGCAATTTCGCAAAAAATTACACAGGGTTTCAAGCTAAAACACCGACGTCGCCAGCGACCTATACAGATGTAATGGGAATATTGTGCGAAAAAGTGGGGTAAATATAAATTTGTAATCTCGAATCTCTGATCAGCCTGACGCCGCACTCGAGCGTCTCTTCTATACGAAGAGGCACTGACGTTGACAGCCTCTCAATTTCCTTGAAATAAATATAGAAAAACACGTCTATGGCGATAGAAATTGATTTTCCTAAGTACTACGAAAAAAATACTTATTATCTCGAGATAATAATCAAAACTGTGCTATCGATATGGCTGTATAAAGTTTCTAAAGCTCAATCGACTGATACAATCGATGATTACAGACTGAGATAACTTTCGAATAAATCGATCTAACTCGAGAATGCTTACAGGTATCGTCATAAATAAATCTCTGTATAAATTGATAAAGAGTAATTTAATGTAGAAGGGAAACCCTACTCATACGCAAATTACCTAAATCCTAAAAAGATACTATAACTATAGTTATTTGCGGTAGACTTATAACAAATTTCCGTATCACGAGATGCCTGTAAGGAATCAAGCCAAATCATCATCATCAGCCAAGAAGACGTCCACTGCTGTTCAGCAGTGGACGTCTTAGGCCACCACCTTAAAGCGCCACACTGACCGACAACGTGCCACTTGCATCCACCGGTTACAAAATCAAATAGTCCGGTGGAAATACGAAGTGAAAAGCAACAGACAGCTCGAGTAACAAGTAGGCTGTTTACCTCAGGGCTCGATCGATCGGCACGGGGCGGCGGTGAACAATCCATGATGCATTCGGTCCGTTTCGACCCACGCTAATTAGGTATCTGTTTCGCACATTTTTAACATTTTTGAAAGCTTAAATTAAATACTGAAATAAAATGTCAACAATTTAACTAAATTTCTAAACAATTATTAATAATAATAACAATGTCATAAATCATCTAAATCTTAAGATATATCAGCTTTTTTGCACCTATCCTACTGATCTATTAAATTTCTTACAATATTGGACTTAGTAAGCATTTGATCACAACCCACAAGTTAAAGTGACGGTGTGGTCGAGATTGGTAAACACACTTATCCAGGAATGGCAACTAGGTGTATAGTGAGGCTATGGAAATGTACAGTTTGTGCTTGGAGAAAGTTTTTCAACGTAAAGTATGGGTGGTATCTAGCCAGACAAACTTAGAAAAGAAACTGGGTTTCATACAAAAAAAAAACTGTTGTCGACACTGTTTTTTTTTCGGTTTGTTTTCTGGTGATGATACAAAGTTTGAATAAATGGTTCGATAAACAAGTAGATGGTCTGCCAAGTACACCGTTATTTGCAGAGGTCCATAGGTCGAATCACAGCTGCCGCTTACGACTTTAAGTATCTAACTGCCGCCTCTGGATACCTACAACTAGTGATGTAGTGAAATCTCTACAAAAGCAAATTAAAGTTCCGTTTTACTTTTTAAGGTACAGAATCCTAAAAAGCGGTTGGACTCCTTCTAATGTATTATGTATAACTAAAATATGTTGTGAAATCAGCAGTTCCCCGGACTCCGATGACTCGATGATGGGTGAGGACGAAGATGACGGCCGCGACGACACCTTTCTCGTTAACTCGAATACTGAAAACAAGTTCTATGGTGAGTCTGACTGCGTTTTCGGGCCAAGTGGGATGGCATAATATTAGAAAAAAAATGTTTATTTAAATTTGTACTCACAGAATATTTGCCACGATTTTTGTTATTCCCGCGATTCCGCGAAATAATAATAATAATTCTTTATTGACACTTAAACATAAGCCACTTATACATAATAATGTAACTTTACTCAGAATGAAAGTACGAGAATATTCGGCTTGCGGCAGCAAATAGTTGGTCACAGAACCTACGCTAAGCAAAGCTTGTGTTGTAGGTTACTGTATACCTTCAGGGTACATTATAGCGCAGTAAAGAATTGAAATTGAAAGAAATACAATAGTAATAATATTATAGCTAGTGATTTTGTGTGTATGTGCGTGTATGTGTGTTTATTTGTGTATGAAGATGCTTTAGGAGAGTGGAGATTTTTTGTATTAGCGATAGTGTGTATGTGTGTGTGTGTGTGTGTGTGTATGTGTATTCGGGTATGCCTGCTTGTGTAAATGTAATAGGGGCGAAATTATTAGTATAGTCTGTTATCTTATAACTTGAGGCAATAAAGCAAATTGTAAGTCTAAAACACTTGTATAAAAAAATTCGTGTTGTGTCGTGGCCCAATTAGGTATTATTAAGAGTCCGCCTGGGGAAGTACCACACCTTTGCCAGCTATTCAACCGCCAAGCAGTAGTGTGTAGTAGTGTAGTAGTGCCCATCAATCCGGAACACAGTAATGCTTGCGAATTATTAAAAATAATAATAATAATTAATTAAGAATAATTATTTTTGCTTGTAATGTTTCCAGCGTAGTTACTGAACTTAAGGAGATTTATCTCCGGTGACCCGGTCATGTCCTTATACCGCGACCAGAAACACCGAAGGACGGGTAACAGCGTCCTCTTAGCAAACGATCTGCGATCCTCAAGCCGCCTGCCAAGCGTGGGGATTATGGCCATACAATGACAGACACATTTAGTTGACCCAGTCCCCGGCAGCTTCTCTATTCCTGGCCTAGATAGCGGGTCTGGTAACGGAGGAGCAGAGGCCTATGTTCAGCAGTGGACGTCTTCTGGCTGATGATGGTGATGATGATGATAATGTAGGGTTAATACGTAGTTTTCTCGACAGACAGACATCCGAGTCTCACCATAAGGCTTTCTTTTTACCATTTTGTTACGGATCCATAAAAATTTACATCAATGGGTTTGTGGTGCTGATTTCAGCCCGTAATTGTTTGTTATCTGATCCTCAGGTGCTGTACCTGGAGGCTCATGCAATTCTTCTCGTTTTGGACGCTTCGTGGAGAGTGTGGTTAGACAACTTCACGCCTTGTCTTACCTCTGCCCAGGTCTCTTCCCTTGGGTTGATATGGGACCCCCCACTGAACAAAGCGGTATGCCATACTAACCATATTTTATGATTGTATTATAGTGAGCTTGTTTTTTTTTTATTATAAAATTTTTAGCCCTTAAGACGCACCACAAACTACAAATGTGCACCGCACAAAACATTTATTGTAGAGCTACATTTAAATACGAGTGTGCTAACAGACGACACACCACATTTCTCCACAAAAAATGTGTACATTTTGCGTGCCAATAAGCATGAAAGAATTAGCATTTTTTGAATGATGTCTTTTAAACCGATCTAAGAAAAGGAAACTCGGAAAAATCTCGTGTAATCGTAACTAGTCTAGGTATATTCTTGTGAAATTGCGTTTCTACATATTCTCATGAAAACTAGGTATATTCTTGTGAAATTGCGTTTCTACATATTCTCATGAAAACTAGGTATATTCTTGTGAAATTGCGTTTCTACATATTCTCATAAAGACTAGGTATATTCTTGTGAAATTGCGTTTCTGCATATTCTCATAAAGACTAGGTATATTCTTGTGAAATTGAGTTTCTTCATATTCTCATAAAGACTAGGTACATTCTTGTAAAATTGCGTTTCTACATATTCTCATAAAGACTAGGAATATTCTTATGAAATTGCGTTTCTGCATATTCTCATAAAGACTAGGTGTATTCTTGTGAATTTGCGTATCTTCATATTCTCACAAATCGCGGCTTGTAAAAACTTTAACCATAAAAAGTGTAATGTGATCAAGAAGCGCCTAAACTAAGTTTTTTTTTCTTTGACATACTACGCGTTTGATCACACACTCATTTGATGTTAAGCGACCCAAAATAACACACACTAAGAATTTACACGTGAACATTACATTTAAGAAGACACTAAGAATGTATTTTTTTGTAAACTGCAACAGTGCGCGTCTCTCATCATGATATGTTTCATCAGGAATATACGTGATCAAGGCAGTGGGTGTCATGTACATCTTCATCATCATTTTTGACCTGATTGCTGCGTATGGCAGCCCTGGCTCTTCGACTGCCACCACCGTCTTCATGGTCCTGCTCTTCTTGGCTATTTTCACCATCCTGACGCTAATCTCACGGCGGCCTCAAAACCGGTACGTTTTTTTTAAACTGTAACCGATAATAAAAAACGTCAACTTTAGGTAATTCATACTAGTAGTTTTTCAAACAGTGGAACTCGCGAGCACAATTTTTTTTTTCGCACAGCCTCAGCCTCTGCAATTTTATAGTTTTTTTTTTCGTCGGCGATTTTCCCAATAATCAAAAATTTGCTTTCATCTCTCCGTATGTTGAAACTCACGTACAGGTCGTATGTTACAACAAATCTTAACGAAACTTGGTATACGTTCTACAATTTTATTTTTATTTTTGTCTCCTGGAGTTTTTCCCCCAAAAAGGTGAAAATTTGTTGCGGCTCCATTTACCGGCCATTATAATTTGTCTAAACTTTCAAAAATTGTATCTTTATTTAGGTTGTCTAAATGATTAGGTGGTAACATACAGACATACACTTTCACAGCGAGTAAGTATAGTAGGTTCCTTTTAGCTTCGACGTTTTCGTGTAAAAATTCTACAGATTTTCCTCTATTTTCTGACTTCAAAAAGTATCCTCTGTACGTTTTCATGATGTACTACTTCTTAGTCAAATTCAAGATCTATTCAGCCGATTTAAGCGTTCACCACTGAGATCACACTAATATTATAAATGCGAAAGTTTGTGTGTAAGTATGTAAGTAGTTAAATATGAGAGTAAGTAAGAGTGTTTGTTCCCGTTCAACTCTATAAGGGCTGAACGGATTTGAATGAAATTCGGTATGGAGGTGGCTTAAACCCTGGATTTTTTATCCCGGAAAAATATTCGGTTTCTGTAGAATAGCGGGTGAAACCGCGGTGCGCAGCTAGTATTTTAATAAAAATAAATATTCACAGCAACAACTTAATGTACGCCACGCCGTGTTTACCCTTCGTGCCTACCATCGCCATCATTGTGAACATCTACCTGATCCTGAACCTGTCGATTCTTACTCTCGTGCGGTTCACGGTGTGGATGTCGCTTGGTAAGAATAGTTACCTACTTCATCTAGTCGACTATTATCTACAAGGTAACAATCCGTCGAGCCGTCTTGGCGCACAACACACCTAGCATTTGAGACATTTGTGTTAGGTCACACACCTTTTGGCCTGGAACGTAGGCATGCGATAAATGTGTTTACGATATATGTGCGATGCACTATATATGTTTTGTTTTAATAAAACGGGAATACTCACGTTAAATTGAGTCGGTTATTCCGACTATAGACTGTAGTGCAAGGCAAGACGAGGTCGCGCGCGTGTCTCGCTGAGCATTCCTTGATAAAGGTCACCGAATGTGATCGAAACTATAGTCGGAATAACCGACTCAATTTAACGTGAGTATTCCCGTTTTATTAAAACAAAATGTATCAAAACCACGTCAGTTTTCACACTATATATGTAGTATTTATTTATTTCCTCTTAGGTAGGGTTTACACTTGTTACTTATGAGCTAAACTAACCTAACCTAAACCTAACTACCTGAACTTGAGGCCAGTATTATTTTGGGCGCTTGGTGGTAAAACCTTTTTTGCCTTTTGGTATTATTACAGATCATACGACACATACCTAAAAATTAAAAAAAAAACAGCGCGTTAACAAGGATTTTCATATACTTTTTCTGTCCACTCAGCGCGTTCACAATGGATGTAACCCTTATAATAGTAAAATGAATGGACGGACTCTAACCACACAACTTCCTTAAAAATAACAAGTCAAAATTATCGAACTTAGGTTTCAATACGTAATTAAAAGTATGTGTACATTTGTCACAAAAACGAAATAGCCAATGTAATATCTACGAGAGAGAAAAGGACACATGTATTTATTAGTTGTTCTCGAAACGTTTGATATTCGAACGTACGTTTCGCACTTTTCACACACTGACAGCCACTGAAGCAAGGTTAGCGCCGGCGCTCACATTAAAGGCTTCAAAATTATCTTACTTGGGCCCATCCATTCATTTTACTTTGGGCAAAGCTCTTATATACAGATGATTACGGCGTAACTCACTACTCTGCTACGGAACCCTAAAAAGAGTTCATTAATTAGCTAACGTTATATTACAGGATTGGTCATGTACTTCAAGTATGGTATCAAGAATTCTACTCTGGAGACAAACCCACCCGCGCCCCGCGATGCCACACCCCCTCCCCCCAACCCCCTGGACCGCACCACCATTCCCCCGCCCTCCCCACGACAATCGACGCGCACCACCGGCGATCGCAACATCTTCGAAGGCGACGGCAGCAGTGGACTATACGGTAATGGCAACCAGTCGTATGGCAACGCCGCTACTGGTAGCACCATTGTTCAATTCGGAGACCATAATGAGTGAGTACTTTTTACTTGGCCAGAAACCAGTCTGCACCAGTCATCTCCAGCAAATCACGCCAAGTTTATTGTATTGCTTCGATGGTCAAAACTATTTCTTATTGGAAGTAACCTGGCTATAAGGATCTCGTAGTCATCACAAGGTTCTTTATTATTATTAAAAATGAATAATATTGTTCGTGTGTCAGGAGGCGTATAGTCGGCCAAAGAGTTGACTTTCGTTGACACACTTTATACCTCCTTACACCCATTAGAAAACTATAAAACGTTACCCTCCTTGGGCAGTCGGGTAAAAATGCGAAAGAGATCTTCTGGTTATTTATTTTACTCAAAAATGCTTGTAATATGGTCATTATTTTGACGATCTTCTTTGAGCAGATTCGACCTTTTCGCGCTACTCGAATAGGCGTCAGCAAAGTTGTATCTTAAAATAAATCGTTTATTGGGATTAGGAACGATCTATCTAACAATACTTAATTAATAAACCAATGACAAAGTTATACAAATCACAAACAATCTATATCAATAACAAAGAAATAATTACGGAACTAAAATAATAATAATTGATAATTAAATAAATGTCAATAAAATTATGCACTATAAAAAATCAAATCAGTCATCGATGGGATCTGTCAGCTATCGGGGGTTTTGCACCTATCCCATGTTTTTTTTTTTTACGACATTCCAAAAATATTAATTTAGCAGTGTTCCAATTGTTATACTAAGCTTAATATCACAATCAGGGTTGGCGGCAAGGAGTGCGTTGCGATGAGTTGTATGGAATTTCATTGCGGGTGAGTTTTAGTCACCTCACCAGCAAAAAATCCTTTGATAATCCGTTATTGTCGAGTTTTATTTCGAAACTTGCCAGGTGCAAGAAGATATAATTTATAATTTTGTTGCATATGTATAAGAGACAAAAGCGAGGCGCAGTGAATTTTTTTAATTATAAATTTTCATAATATTTAAAATAAAATTGTAAAAATAACAAATTCTTCAAGGGAGCGCAATCCTACAACAAAGTATTCGCATTGTTTGAGTAAAGCACTGTACAAGCCTTTGTCCACGGTGACTGCACTGCTGGCCACGGTTTTATGGTCTCAAGCTAAGGTTAGCTACGCTCTCGGCCTTCTAGCTTGGTCATCATTGAAGCGCTCGCTGTCCGCGCTGTAAAAGCATCGACATTCGGTCTCGGCCATTATTCCATCTTGTCCAGCAAGGATTTAATGCTGACCGCGCTGTGATGGCCTGGACCTGCGCTACGTTGCGCTTTCGGCCATCATCATCGCTGCCAGCAACGCAGTCATTACAGACCGCGACAGTAATGTATTATTGCGTCAAAACTCCCCAACAGACAGAGATATGCGAGCATCCTGTGAACAAAGGGTACTTTATGTTGCGGTGATAAAAATCTGGTACATAAGCGAGTCACAGTACAGCTATTCTCCACGGAAGGATCCGCGGATGCTTTTTTTCCTTGTTAATCATAATTTTTTTCGTAATTAATTTTATTGTGGACTCACTTTTGTCATATTCGCGGAACTAGGAACTCTGGGCGTGCGTACTCAGGTATGCAAATTTTGCTCCGCGGAAAAGCGTTAAAGAAACCTATACGAAAAGCCGCGGGGCAACGGGGCTCTATTATTTTCACAACTGTTTCATTGTAGTTACTAATGGCGCAGTAGAAATGTCACATCAGCTTGTGTATTCCAGCCCTGCCGGCCCCCAGCTCGCCTGGCATGTCGCAGAGCTGCAGCCCTCGCAGTCGAGCGGCCAGCACGCTCCTGGGGTCAACTCCTCATACAAACAAGTCGAAACAAGGTACAAAATTATAGGGTAATTTTTTTCTGTATTACTTATAGAATCGTAGAAGTAGGTGAAAATCGCATAAAAAGCTACGATTGAATATAACTTTTCTGCAAAATATAAATCATAAAGGTCGATCTACACTGAGCTCCGGATGAGGCCCAGCCACAGATGAATAGACATCTGTGGACCCAGCGTAATAAGAATCAAACTAAGTCTTAGAATTATCATCAAGCCAAACAAAAAATGCTGAAAGTTATGAGTCTGACTGAAATTTTGCTCCCATATTGTTAGTTTGTAAGTGATGGTAACTCAGCGGGAGCACACTCGCCTCACATTAGTGGAATCACATGTTCGAACCCAGGCGGGCCCGTACCAATAAGTTCTTTGAGACTTACGTACGGATATACCACTGGCTTTTCGGTGAAGGAAAACTCGCGAGGAAACATGAATATATCCGGAGACGAAATTCGAAGGGGTATGTGAATTAGCCAAAGCGCTCTGGGTCAACGTGATGGATATGGCCTAATCACCCTTCGAGGGTAGGCCGATATCTCAGCTGTGGGCTGTTTAGAAGCTGATGCAAAATTGTTACTTTGTAGGTACAACGCCCGAACCAACAGCATCTCGTCTCACGCATCCAGCCGGCCTCCTTGGGCCTACCCGGACGCCACCTACGACTCCTGGGATGATTAAATCATTCAAAACTTCCTTCTTAAAGTTGTGGTCCGAAATTGAAATCTTTTTATACCTTTGGTTCATAATCATACATCTATTGCTGTTATATACTCAAGTCCTCTGCGTAGAAACCTTTGAAATTATTGTCACATTTTTAATGGACGTCCTATATCTTAATTTTGAGGAACTGCTCTTCATTTTAAAATTTTACCTGGGCAATTGCTACGGATAATTCTAGTTCTGTTGTTAAATGTTTCAGACTATTATTTTTATAAACATTTACTTTAATGGACTATATTTTTTAATTACATTTCTATATGACCTAACTTTTTAGCTACCATTATACTGTAGTTATTAATTAAAGCGATATTAAGGGGGTATATTATATTATTATGTAACTTTATTGCATACATCACAGCCGAAGTGCATAAACCTTTGGAGTATTCTTTTCGGCTGGCATATGAAATAATCATATACCTACTGTTATAAAATACCTGTGATTATCTTAATATATCCAATAAACCAGGACTATTAATTATTCGTAGAATATTAAAACTTACATTTTACAGCGTAACTTGGACATATCAAAACTATACCTAACAAACCTTCGTAACTGATCAACTCGCTAGCCAATCTGGCGTTTATAATTCGGTAGTAGAAAGCTGTTCACATTGGCGTTCCTAGTTAGGGTTTTTGTGCAGTATCTTTTGTTCATCTGAATCACTCGTTTTGAGCTCTTTGTTTCCAGGCACTAGGTATATTAGGCCTTCAGGAGTGGGCCGAGTTCCTGCCTAGTTACGCCAATGATTGCTGGTGGATAACTGCACTGCGTCCGGACAAAGGGTCGTAGTAAGACTGTTTTTTATAGTACATCTGCATTTTCACACATCTTTGCGATATAGTTTACAAAATTTTCTTATCTGTTCCAACAATACAGTAGATATAATATACTTAGTTTAATTTTAACGCTCAGTTATAATGGTTTGTTAGCAGGGTTTACAGGCGTATTTTGATGTATTTCCAATTTTATTGTCAAAACTGAAAGAAAGACAAGTATATTAATGAAAGAAAAACAAAAACCGATTGCAGAACGTAGTTCGCACTTAATAAAGAGACAAACAAACGTATACACATATAGACACAAGCAGTCGGGTAATAATCATCCATTCTATGAAGGATATAAAGCTTGTATAACATTACACGGGGCCGATCCTGGCCCGGAATGAAATGTATTGTTAGAATTAGGGCTGCGCTTCAGATACAACAAAAGGTAAACAACTTTGAATGCACGTTGCGTTTTCACGGGGAACGTGCCTAGTTTAGTGATGCGTAATATTTCAGCTGTATTATTGGGCTCACATTTCAATGTGCCAGTGTTATGTAAACCGAGCATAAATATGCGTATATTTTGTATGAGTAGGGCTGCAAAATTTCCAAAACCAATCAAACACTTATTTAGGTGGTAGATTTTGGAAGACCATATATATTTTATTTATTTTGGAAGGTCAGCGTGGGCGACTTGTTATATGTACATTATTGTATATAGTTGCCTGTAATGATTCTTCAACTGATAAAAAGGATCACTTAACATCAAATTGAATCCAAAACAACAAAAATCACTAGGTGACGTCTTCCGTTGTTTGCAATTCATGTAACCACGTTCGTTATTATAATACTTGTACAATTCCGTAAAGAGACACGACTTCTGCGTGTGTGAGAGAAAGGGTGTGTGTTTAGTGTGGAGTACTAAATGGGCGTCGTAACTATTTTTGTCGTTGAAGAAAATATAACGACACCTGTAGCTTTAACTTATGACTAAGTACGTTCATTTTAAGGCCCCTTTGACAAAATACCTACGTGCTCTTTCACTCGCATTAATAACATTTTTGTATTAAAAACGAAAGAAAGCAAAACAAAGATATTTTTGACGTTTTCTTTATTACGACAATAATCATGTTTTAGCGACATTTTCAGTTAAATTTTTGGATCGACCGAGAATTAGTTTCGAGATATCTCAACTGTTAGTCCTGGTCTGCTGTGGCATGTTTTTGTGTAAAAGTTTGTGGGTACTTTTTGTGAAATTAACTCGTAGCATGTTAGTTAACAAGAAAACATGCCGCAGCAGACACGGCTTGATATAGGTACTAAAGAAAATGGTCCAAAATCATATTACATTATCACCGTGTTTTATTTCATTAAAAATATTGAATACAAGATAATGAAAAACCGGTAAGTAGATACCTCCGCTCCTAAGTCATGTCGCAATAATTTAGCTATACCTACTTTGTTGTTTAGAGCTACTTTACCTTTATAATGTTGAATTTGTATGATGTTAAGTTTTCAAATTCTTCTAGTATATCCTCACAAATTGTGATATTTTATGTAATATTCTATTATTAACATATACAAATACAAAATATTCTGTGAGAATTAGTAATTTTCTTCTCACTTGTTTCTTTTTTCTATTTCGTTTAGGTAGCTCTCGATCCATTTAAATAAAGGATCATGCCCGCTATAATCATGTTAGTTAAGGCCTTCACTGTACTTAGCTTTATTTTGTATGCCGTACTCGTTTTCCGTTTTGCTGTACATACACATTGATATCGTTTTATTATTTCGTGTCTAACACCATTTATGACAGACACGTATTTCAATAGTTAAGTGTTATACAAAAAAGTAAATACTTACAAAATGGGTAGATATGAAAAGAAAATCTTTCTAAGTGTCATCCATTATTTTCTTAAGTATATCAAACAAAACATTATTTATGTACTTAAGTGTAAGTATATTTTTCAAATCTCATATTGTTTTTTTTACTCTCGTGATTTGGAATGACCAATGTAGCGATCAGAGACAGTTTGGCCTAATGTACGTAGAAAGTGTACATAATTATACTTAATGTGCATTTATCATTACCAACATCATTCTGTCATCCTAGTTATTTATGTACGAGGACGATACTATACGTTTGTAAGTAAATAGGTACGATCATTGCTCATCTTAGACCATTTTTATTTCGTTACCATTAAAGAACTGAAGAATTGAGTATTAATTTAGATACTACTTAATACATATCTGCTGCCTTTATGTTAGTTATTTTCGAATCACGCATTAGTGATCGAATTCTAAATTATATGTAACTTAAGTGAACTGTTTGTCATGGCTCGTCCCGGGGCATAGCAGTTCTGGGGTATAAAAATATAATGGATAGGCCTTATTCTTAAAAAAAGTTGTTGATTATGAAATAAATTTTATCTTAAGTATTGTTGGGTATAGTTATTCGGGAAGTGAGATTCGTATCTAATAAACTTGTTAATATCACGGTTCGCTAACGTCTTTGTAATATTTTAAAGTA
The DNA here is from genome assembly GCA_947579745.1 of Apocheima hispidaria. Classification (NCBI taxonomy): domain Eukaryota; kingdom Metazoa; phylum Arthropoda; class Insecta; order Lepidoptera; family Geometridae; genus Apocheima; species Apocheima hispidaria. Next base: position 5,716,753 of record OX388149.1, on the reverse strand, counting down.
GATTGTAATAAGACGGACATATTAAGATAATATTTTATTAATAAAAGAGATGCAGATAACTAAAAATTATCCTAATGTTGACAGTAATTATATTTATTACGGATGATAGAATGATCACAGTTTCACTAGTCGACGTGTATTTCCATTGGGGAACCTGGACCCCTATTCTCAAAGCTGAGATTCAATCTCATCTCGAAAAAAATTTCTAACTTAGAGATTTCTTATTCTCAACGCTATATTTCGAGATTGTCACGATGGCTAGCGTGCGAGATACATCGAGTGGTCGGAGGCAATCGAGACGACAGACAGTCGCGATTGAAATCTCGAAATCAACATCAATTTGTCATATCTCCGAATAGGGGACCTGGTAAAGGCCATCAGACCTATCTAATGTCTAATGAGAACGTGACATATGGATTAGGTACGCTAGAGACCGTCACGTAACACCGTAAAATCTACTAGTAACAGCAAAATAGTTATAAAAGCTTGGATCAAAATAAACAGGCGTAGCTAGCTTTATTTTGACGTTGATAAAAAAAAAAAAAAGTTTACTTTTGTTTAGTAACAAAATTGTAATTTTTAACTTAGTAGTTAGTAATGGATAGTTTTTTACGAACCATACGAGTAATTTGTAAAAGAAAATAATGAAAACTAGGTCATGGATTTCTTACTAACTACGCACATGCAAAGCTTTGCTAGAGCAAAAAATATGCTCAAAATATTCAGTAATTAACAAAGACGATTCAAAATATTTTTGAGAATGAACGCTTTTTAGTTTGAAGTGCGCACCTGAGTACTTAATATTTGAATTATCAGAAAATAACACGCACATCATGCAACATAAGAACAAGATATTTAGGATGTATAAGGTTACTTTAAAATTAGATATGATTTATTCTAAAATCTAATTTTGATAATTTTGTGTCGCAAAATATTTACTTACATATAAGTTTATGTCGTTGAAATTGTAAGATATCTCTTACTATTTGATTACCTACCTATATATTTATTTAATGAAAATGTTAGATAATAAAAATAATAAGTTACCTAAGTCATGTGATAAAAAATACCTACGTAGGTATTTATTTAGCTGTTATTTATGATGCTCAACAGTTTATTAAAATGCAACAAATTCAATTTCCAATTTGCTTGCGATTTATATCAATTACAGCTCAATTGCCCAATGCTCAACGTGGTTTCATAAAAACTAATTTTGTGCCAGTAAATAGGCTGTGCCTATCAAGAAATATATAGAAAATAGTTTAGTAGAAATACATGAGGCTTATTTACCATAAAATAAGGATATACATCAGTGAAATCTACGAAACAAGGAAAAGCTGTACAAGCGAAAGCATTGCCATCGGTACAAATTCTCACTTCGTACAATTCTCTTTTTACACAAATTATCAGTTCGTACAATGAGGGGAATAGTACAATTCTGCCATCGGTACAATTTAGAGATTCGTATACCATGGACTAGGTTAGTTAAAGTTGAGAAACAGGGCCGTCGCAATATATGGATGTACAATAAATTGCTTAATTCCATAACCGAACTAAAACAGCAAATTTAAATAGATTTTTAAGCATTTCTTTGAAAATAATCCGTTCTACAAATTAAGTGAATATATGTCAATGAAATTCTCGGAATTTTTCCTAATTTTTGTGTAAGTAACTAACGTGGTAGAGCATAATAAATTCCTACCAGTCATAATATTACTAACCCCCAAATACTGAAACGTTTATTAACTTTGACAACAGATTAATTCTAATACAGCCTTTGTCTGGCACTAAGCAAATGACAAAGACAGCAATAGAGTTAATCTGTCGTCAAAGTTAACAAACGTTTCAGTATTCGGGAGTTAAATGCTTAAATGATTGATTAGTTTGCCTAATTTAACTCTAAACGTAGTGTTTGTTAAATTTGTAATTTGTGACTTGCCTTTAATGTTCAATGTTATTTATGGCCAGTAAATATTTCTGATTTCTGAAATTACACCAACCAAAAAATAAGGTTAAAACTAGTTTAAGTACACTTCTCACTAAATCAAAAACCAAGATGAAAATGAGCTTATTGAGATTCCTAGCTAAACCAATATTATAGTAATAAAAAATTTACTATGAAAACTGACGTGGTTTTGATACATTTCGTTTTAATAAAACGGGAATACTCACGTTAAATGCAAGGCAAGACGAGGTCGCGCGCGTGTCTCGCTGAGCATTCCTTGATAAAGGTCACCGGATGTGATCGAAACTATAGTCGGAATAACCGACTCAATTTAACGTGAGTATTCCCGTTTTATTAAAACAAAAAGTAATAAAAATATTGGTAAATAAGTAAAATAATTTTTGCCGTAATTTCTTGGCACAATCTGTTTATTGGCGCAAAATTGTTTTTAATAAATCCACGATGAGTAATTAAGCTGTAATTATTACAAAGAGCAAGAACATTATAAGCGAAATGTTGCACCTCAGGTGTGATAATTATTCTAACTAGCACATTTCTCTACGCTAGTACTATTTCTCTACACAGTCCTTTCATCATCGTCACCCATAAGACGTCCACTGCTGAACATAGGCCTCCCCCTTAGAGAGTCACACCGACGGACAACGTGCCACTTGCATCCACCGGTTGCTCGCGACTTTCACAATGGCGTCGGTCCACCTAGTAGGAGGCCTGCCTACGCTTCGTCTTCCGGTTTGTCCTTTAACTGATTGAAATTATGTTGTCTCTCCTTTATTCAAGGGCCTATTAACGAAAGACGACGTAAAAGCAGGACGAACAAATAAATATTATTTATTTATACGTAAAAATCCTGTTGAACTTTACCTACTGTGTCTAGAAAAACTATTGTCTACTATGTTCTAAAATGTGCTAGTTGAATTTAAAATGACTCAGTGCCAGGAAAAACCTACCATCAAATAGGAAATCCTAACTACCTGATGGAAATATCTGTACAAAAATATATAGCTACCTAGTTTGTTTCGAAATGTTCAAAAATTATTTATTTGTATAATTTGCATGACTCTAATGTAGCGGAATTGTTGTTAAGAAAATTATTAATTGTATAACCATAATAGTAATTTTTAAGATGTTTCTGATTTGCACTGAAAACACTTGGCCGGTGTAGTGTAGTTAGAATTTTTTACAGGATTTTATCTGATCTATAGAGATTTAACATAAACATTGACAGAAATGGTTGATGTCAAAAAAATTGCCAACAAATACATTGCCAGCAGCTGAATGCTATTTAAGATTCCAACAAACAGGAACGCGTGATACACGAGTTACGTAGTTGAAAGAACTGTGTGAACCATTTTATGTATAGGTGAACAAAAATTACAGCGGGTTCGCACACGAACTGTGCAGCGCGGCAGCCTTTATTGGAAAATACAGCTGCCGGAAAATTGTTTGTCGACCAACTGTATAAGTACCTGCTTATGTACATTTCCTTTTGGGATAAGATTCTTAGACTGCGAGGAGACTGGAGTCATCAATTAGACTATAAAACCAAGTAACACTGTAGGCGACAGAAGGAATTGAAAACAAATAGCTCTCTAGATATGGTGTGACGCGTTTGTAACTGGGTATTGTTCAGCCCGAAGTTCGCACAATATCAATGCTAATATACTTACCTATATCTAGTTACTTTGGGCACATTAGCAATTAAGCACACCTTCAGGAGTACCACAGAATAGATAATAAGTAGTACAACCTGTACCTAAAATTGTCATTCCTTCAGTTTGAAGGGCATGACCATGGCGGCAGATGGGAATAAAATGAACCAAAATAGTTTCAAACGCATCGCCTGGCGTTTTATGAATGGGGATCTGGGCCCTTATTCTCTATTGCCATAACTAGCTTGTTACGCGCCATGTTAAGTTCACTCCGTGTTAGTCGCATGAAACGGTATTCTCCAAGTTTCTTAAACGCGCGATTCTTCACGTCGTGACACGATTAGGAGCCGCGTCATGTTATGACGTCACGCAATATTGGCAAGTTATCTCATGTGCGATAGAGAATAAGGACCCAGAAGTGTTGTAACGTCCACATAACTAGACGCAGCTATATATATAGACTCGTATGTACATATGTACCTATAGCTTAACGCAGAGGATGGACTTTTAGTCGGCGGCGGGTCCATAGAAATTGCGAAAATGCGAGGACTGGAAAGAAAATTTCTGTACGAGTTAGACCTAAAAGACTTTCCGCCGACCTAACTCTTTCCGTATGCGTTTGCTCGAACAATACATGCATAAGACTTATGTAGTTATAGCAAGCTGGCCAATTGCGTTGATTGCAAATCTCTATGTAACTTTTAATATTAATAAATGTTTGAAGGTCTCCGAGTATATAAAAGGGAAGGGCCACGCGAAGTACAATTGCGATTAAAGAATCATATATTTATATGATACCTATTTAGAGAATGGTAAGTTAGAAGAAAGAAAATGATGTATGGATAAAACAGAAAGGCTTGACTTTTTTGGGGCCATTTGAACATATTAAATGTACGAAGGAGACATTTAACCGTGATTGTGCTAGCGAAAAATAAACTAATACTATTGAAAACAGTATTTTTTCATTAAATCCTTCAAAAGACATTGTCTCAAACAGAGCTGTTATTACCCGGCGGCTCGAGGGTTGTGGTGCACCGCAGTCCTATAGGCGACGCAAGCCGACCGCCATAAATGTCGATAGGTGCCTACTACACTGAGCTACACTGAGACCACGCAAGCGGAGCCACGGGCACAGCTAGTTCATTATACATCACAGGTATTGTTTTACTAAAGACGCCAAATGCCGCTTTCGGCACGTGTCATACCGTTCCCGAAATTTCACTCATATTACTGCACTACTAAGAATTGAAATGCATTCAACAAGAGAGACCCTCAAAACCAACTGCACTTAAAATACTGATAAAAGTAGGTTTTTCGAAATCTAACGACGCCTCATATAATATGTATATGTATATGCCTATCGTAGTCTGACATGCTTGCGAGATTTGCATATTATATGATTTAGGGAATCTAATAGCACTTGGTCCAATACGCATTTCCTTTAATCTTGTATTCCAATTTATAATATAAAGTGTATTATGAATTATCTTATTGAGTGTTGCTGCCACTGTAACACTTACGAGTATATAGCCATTTCGTTTACTCGCAGTTGGTCACACGCATTTCAACAAATACGCAGATAGTCCAATTTTTCATAGATAATATGCAGTCACACGCAAAAATACAAAACCATTCCAAGCTTTTAAACTAATTCTAATTGGGGGCGATAAGACCTGCACTTACGTCCCGCTAAGGGTGTTTTGTGCATTAACCCCGCTGCCAGCCTACCCAAACTAGCCGAGCTCCTTAAAGTAACGGAGCACGGCCTTGGGTCGCGGAGCACGGTCTTGGTTCGGTAGCTTTTAAACTACAAATCTAATTATTATAGTTCCGATATATTTTATTTATTAAAAGTATAATTACACGCAGTTGAACTGCTGGGGCAAAAAACTCCCGCTAGTTCAACGGTTGTACAAATTAATTGTACTAGTGGGAACTACCCAGATTTTCAAATAGCAATTGCGTCAAAACGTAGACAGAGAAAGAAATAGACGGCTGGACAGACTCTTTCTCACAGAAAAAAAGGATGGAAAATTAAGTATCACCCATGAGAAAACGGACTAAGTATATTATTTCTACCCCGTAGCGTATGTTCAGTTTTTTCAAGAGCAGGCTATTGTAATTGCTTCGTGATTGGTTGATATATTTGATGTTCTGTCTCAATGGCGACCATACTGACATACCATGGGACTGACGTCATATACGTGTACTTTTTTTAAGCGCCAAAATCTCGCGGAAGGACATCTCCATTAATAAAACCCTATATCGGGATCAACCTTTTTTATTCATGTGCGTTGCAACACATCACATTTTATGTAACATCATCATGTATACGACATATACAATGTGCAGATAAAATATTACTTATTATACATTCAAATAAGAGTAATTTTCAAATTGGTGATACAATTTCCCCAACAAGGGTTAAAGATGAACTACATAAACAGTTCTACAAAAGATTTTATTGGTAGTTAAGTAGACGGTTTCTGCATTCTCGACATATTAACAAGTGTTGCTTAAAAAACAGCAGACATAACACGCGAGTCACTCAAAAAAAAAATCACCCTTTTTATCACACGAGAACAACACAAAACATGTCTATGGAGTTTTGGCGGGAATGAGAAGAAGTTATGTCGCGTCATTGTATTATATTCCAAAACTTGTGATAGATGTCACTAGATTTAATGTGTAAATACGATGGATTTGTGCACGAGTGTTGGTGCTCGCCAATACTCATGCACGATTTAGTAAAAATGCACCGTTTTTACACATTAATACTCGAAGTAACAAAAGTTTTTGGAAAATAATACATTGACGCGACGTGACTTTTTCACGTTCCCGCCAAAAACTCCTAATGGGGCCATAAAGTTTACTATTGGCATGACTATACTATGAAAACTGACGTGGTTTTGATACATTTTGTTTTAATAAAACGGGCAAGGCAAGACGAAGTCGCGAGCGTGTCTCGCTTAGCATTCCTTGATAAAGGTCACCGAATGTGATCGATACTATAGTCGGAATAACCGACTCAATTTAACGTGATTATTCCCTTATTAAAACAAAATGTATTGGCATGACGATTAAATTTTTTTTTTTTTTCTAAAACAAATGGTCGGTTTATTATCTATAGGTAAACTTAAAAGTAACGATTATAAAAAGTCAGTTGTGGTTGAAAAGTGTTGTCTCGTTTACGCAAATAACATTTACAGTCAGCAAGTAATTGACAGAGTGCTTTATTGCATAAATTACGTTATCAACTGTACTTGCTCAGAAATATGACAAGAATGCATAAGAACACATTGCTTTCGATTCTGTTCTACCATTATCTAAACTAAATTTGACAGCTCCAAAATAATTGCTATCCTTTTTGTACAAATTAAAATTAAAAGAGATGCAGCAAATTTTAGTCCTGTCAGATTGGTTTAGTTTAGTTAGTGGTGCAACAGAATCGACGCTATTGTATAAATTAATTATTGTTACAAGCTATACTACTCATAAATTAATAACACATTTTAAAATAATACTACAAGAAGCGTGGTCACGTGATTGTTTTTTGGCTATATATCCGTAAAAAAAAATATTACTAAACGACAGAATAGTCAAAAAAATTAAACCTATTTTTCTTGTAAGCTTATTATTTATTGCCTATAATTATAACGTGATATGATTATTATTTAATTCAGCTATTTGTAAGAAAAATAAAAAGGGGTCGTCCATTAATCACGCGAGGCTCTTATTTCGGAAAAAATCACGAAATATCACAAGGTACCTCGTGTATTTATTTATCGTTGAGCGCGCGATTTCTAATTTCTTTCAGGATTTCATTTCTCAATGTGCTTCGTTTTCCAGAATTAAATTAGATTATACCTGTATTTAAAGATAATAGGTATTCTGAATATTTCCATGATACTTTGTACCAAAACAATACACATGTTGTTTTAATGTCTAAAACCTCACTTTACCTTTCACCATTTATCACCAGGGGGCGGGGGATCAAAAATTTGCTTAAAAGGTTCTCTAGTAACAAATTGGTTTCTGTGAAGTCAAGTTGACATCTATTTGTGTTAGTTTTACACAGATACAATATTTTATACATTGATATACTTAAAAAAAAAAAAACTATTAATACTTGTTTACAAACAAAAGCTTTAACACAAATAAATCTTTACATACTATTTCGATTAGTAATAAGTTTACAAACGATGACGTCCCTAGATTCCGCACTCAGGATCCAAACTTTACGCTCATTCATTGCAAGGTAGGTGCGAGTAAGCGTGACCTTGAGATAGCCAATGAGAGCGCTTGGTCGCAGTCCCCGCAATCCGCGCATTTCCCCAGTTTCGGTGAGCTTTTGTTGGAGCAACGATCTCGAAATGCTTAGGTAATCTATGACGGTCACGCGAGTTGCCGCCATTGTGATGAATTTTTTAATGAACTTGCAATGATTTAATAAAAAAATACAACAAATTGCGTCTCTACAACAGATTCTTATTTTTACATTTTATACGAAAAATAAATAAATATAGAATCTATTTTTCAAAGTCATGTCATAAGAAATTGATCTAGATGATATAAAAGATTACGAATATTCCCTACTGACCGATACAGTGCGACAAGGATTTAAATTAGTGTAGGTGATATCGCTGATGGTGCTGGTACTACTTTTGTCACGTGAGATAATATGAAGGCAGTTTTAGTTTTTTTTCGTTCAATAAATGCCGTGTCACACTGTTTATAATGGCTACACCTGATCAAATATATTTTACAAGTTTAATTTAATCAAATCGTTGTATAAATCTTTTGGGGTTCATTTACTCTTTTGTTTGTCATGAATAAGTTCATTTCAATGTAGAAACTGTGGTTATAGGCACCATAGGTTTACTCCACACATGGATACTAGACATGGATGGTCTAGTATAAAAATCACTAAAAGATATCCTTACCCCCGAATACTGAAACGTTTGTTAACTTTGACAACAGATTAATTCTAATACTGCCTTTGTCTGGCATTAAGCAAATGACAAAGACAGCAATAGACTTAATTTATCGTCAAAGTTAACAAACGTTTCAGTATTCGGGGGAAAAATTATCAAAAGCTTACAGCTTTACTAAACCCCCTTTTAATTGACAATTGTAATAGAAAACTAAATTATCCTTTAATTAAATTTAACAGGCATTTTTATGTGACACACTTAGAAACGTCGACATCATCCACAGCAATCTTAATCCCACTGCTGGGGATAGGAATCTCTTGCTTTGCCTCTGCATCGGTCACGTGCTAATTAGTTCAGCCGCTTAGATTTAATACACAGAATGTTCTGGAGCTTGTTTCCGACCCACAAGGATACAAACCCCATGTTCATTCTCAAACATTTTTACAAAAAAACGAACTGTTCCGTGCTTTGTATACAAATTATTACTTTTCAGCAGAAAATCTGATATATTTCTTCGCGATTTCCGATTCGAAAGGTTTTTCATAAAAATTATCATGAGAGAAGTTATCTCACCTTTCCGAGTCGGACCAGAGTTCCGTAATAACATTTTTATTTATATATTCAGTTTATTGGCACACAAAACATGTATGTAAAGACGTTATCCTATTGCATCACAACATTGTTTACACACACAACAATTAAGCTTGCAACAATGGTTGTTTACCTTTAGCGTTTTAGCCACAAACCACGGTTTTAGTTTAGCTTTGATTCGGATTTATGTTTCGGTCATCGGCTTACCCGAAATCCATGTTTGTAAATCTATGAATTCTGTTATTATGAATCCGCCAACCCTTACCGGTTACGGCCTTATCACCCTTTGAGGGTAGGCCGATATCCCAGCAGTGGGATGCTTAAAGACTGATGCAGATATTATTCTGATAATCCGGCAATTTATATCGATATTCTGAGTCCACGACCCTTCCGAACAATAAACAATAATAATTATTAATAACAAAACATCATGCATCATCACCAGGGAGCGGTATCTAATGGCAAAACAATTTAAGTGAAATAGAGATGGGTCATTGTTTCTTATCGACTATTCAAGCTGTCGATATATTTTAGTTCTGAACTGTATTGCTTAACAATGTCAAAGTCACAGTACCAGTAGACGGGCAGTAAGTAGTAGTATATACCAAATTTCAACAAAATCCGTTAAGCCGAAACGGCTTAAGAAGGCTTAAGGCTTAAGGCTGAAGAAGTAACATAACAAGCATATACACTAACTCACTCAGAAACACTCGTATTTATAACATTGCTTTATACGCTGGAATAACACAGAGGGTACTTTCATCACCATCATCTTCAATTTCCATTATTGTGTACGCGAGTGAAACAGCGAGTACAACTAGTTAAGCCAAACACGAATGCAGTAGCAAGTGGCGTAGCTAGTTCTACTGTTTAACAAAAAAAAAAATATAAAAAAAATAAAAAAAAAATGATAAAAGGACCGGGCCCGGAGTCCGCGGAGCAAACATTGAATAAAAAAAGTATCGATAGTCGATAAAAAACAATGACCCATTTCTATAACATTTCAATTGTTTTGCCATCATATTCTGGTCTCTGATCATCATTCACTGATTTCACACAAAGAAACTTCCTTAACAGGTACTTAATTATACAAATCCGCTCTTCGCTGTACCAGTGAGCGTATTAAGTGACCATGTTGGTCAAAAAACATTTTACCTTGAAGCGGCCCCGATATGTTGCATTTACACGCAAACGCCTAGTTACACTTTTCGGAAACTAGGCCAATTTTGCTGAAACTTGGCTTGGGTAGTATATAATATAAAAATCAATTGCCGCTTCTTATGATCGCCTTTCTTCCTCAATTTTGGCCTTATTGTGGGGAAAAAAACACGTGGGTGAAACCGCGGGGCGCAGCTAGTAGACGATATAAAAGCTTGTACTAAAATATACTATTTTGAAAACCTTAATTATAAAAAGTCCGTGATGTATTTATTTTCTTAAAATTAATGTTTACAAGCCTTCATATCGATAATATATTAATTATACATATTATCAAGTTTCATCAAAATCGGACGAGGAGTTTTCGAAAAAACATAACGAGTGCTTTTGTACGGTTATCCGACGTTCGGGGCCGTTATGGCGATACTAGCTGGATTAATCTGAGGTGCAATGAGTGTTGGGATGGGGAGAAGTAACGCGGAAGTAACGCGGCGTTCTACGTAGTCAATTAAAAGCGTACGCGATTGTGAAACGATCCGATGCGGAGACAAGCGAATTCAATTCGACGCGGCGGCTCTGTCCTACGTATACGTCCCGTCACGGTTTAATAGCTCTCGGCAAAAATGGAGGGGTGCTTTACGCAAGTGTTAATTCATACAAAGACCTAAAAATCGACTTCTTTCAGGTCAGCGCTATTTAACCGTGCCGGTACCTGCACGAGTACGTGCGAATCGTCCCGCACCACCGCCTAAAGTCGACGGCGCCGCATACATTTCGCTCGAAAATATCAAGTCTACCGGGGCTCGATTTTTGAATCAGTCGTATAGTATTTCGCACGATAATATAATGCGAAATGGTTGACTTTCAAATGAAATCCCAAACAAGTCGCATATTTTAAATAATCATATCACTCGCTAACGCAACGAGTGGTTTGAACTATTCGAATTTGCTTTCTATCAATACAAAGTTTTTGGATTCGCATATTTTCGTGCAAAATCGTACGAGCGATAGAAAAAAAGAGCCCCTGATCGCGTTCGCATTTTTGCGCACCGCACCTCTCCCCCGAGCGTTCGGTAACGTAAGTCACTTCAATAGGTATCGACTGTTTATTTTAGCGTCGCGCCGCTTCGCGTTCGCGTCAATATCGTCTACGTAGGACGCCGCATTACAGACTGAAATAATTCATCGCTTTTAGTAATAAGATGTGTCTTTGCAATAGTTTTTAATTAACTTTTGTATATTTACTGGTGTGACCTAAACAAGTTTATCTATGTTTGAGTGCGAGAATGCGCCCTCGCGTGCTCTTATTCCCGACCACCACGAACTTAGTTCGCATCTCTATTTTTTTTTTAGTTTTAAAACCATCGACCATACTTCCTCTTTTTTTTAAACTTAACTCTAAAGCTGTAACAATAAACTCGATTTCACCTCGTATCGCATCACCTTAACAACATAAGTGAACAAATAAACTATTAGACAAACGCAGGTGGATTCAAACTATGGAAAAAAACGTGGAAATACAAAAAGCTGTAATCGGTTCTCAACGACATAGTAAATATAGGAATAGTACAGGGTTAGTCATAAGGGCTGTTCTAAGTCGAAGGCTATTTAACTTAACATTGAATTTTTATGTTTCAGATGCTTGCCACAAAGCTAATAGTTTTTAGAGATAGATCGAAAGATGTCACAAAACATATGTCTGTCATGTTTTCATGACATCTCTGGCTATATCCTCAAAACGTATATGCTGAGTTATATGCATCTGTAGCTCTTTATACCTTTAGCTAATCACCGCTAAATTCCTTTGCATGCAAAGCTAATAAATGCCTGTTTTTCATGAGTTAGCACATTATCATCAGTGATAAAAGACTTAACACCCATACGCTTTCTGACTAATCCGAGATCTTTCCCACGATTATTTTAATTGAATACTTCGTTACAAGTATAGCGCGTACTTCAAACTATTCACCAAAAGTCACGGTTAATCTTGTTCGGCTATTTTGGTATCCTCGATGATTTCCGGCGAGGGGGGATCAACGTACGCGGATTCTTTAGGGGTTTCTTCCCCCGGGGCGCTTTCCGAATTCGAGCTTTGTTCCACCTCTGTGTTCGCAGAGTTATCCGAAATTTCGGGGCTCCGTGGCTCGTCAGTTTCTTGGATAGACGCGTGCTCGTTTCTTAAACTAGCGCCGCCGCACTCACCGGTGGGTCTGAGCACGAGATACATCAACAAATCTGATAGCGATATTATCCCGATCACTTTATCCTGTTCGTCGACGACTACCAGACGATGTACCTGAAAGTGAAACCTTCGACTATAGCAACCAAACAGATAAATGACACGAGCAAGTCAAAGGGATGACACAATATACAAGTTTGACCTACCTGAGTGACAAGTGCGAGTTTTCCATTTGCGCTTACCTATTCGATCGCTTTAACGTTAACTATGATTTGTACGAAGTAAGGGCAGTGCCATCTAGATGGCGCTAGTCTTATTTCATACATAGGTAAACGCAATTGGAGAAACTCGCGCTCGCACTCGGAACTTGAAAAGTTTACCTTTTTACCCGTCTGCACAAGACGGAGGATAATGTTTTTGGGGTGTATATAAGTAAGTGAGTATGTAGGTATGTACAATATACCTAAATGGCTTGACCGATATTGACTCAAGCGAGCATACATAAATAGAGAAAAAAAAGGTATTTTATTTTCAGTTAACGGCATGTACTTGACATTGTGACACATTAATTAAAATTACCTTTTCACTTCTCATGCTCGTAAAGATCTTGTTTACGCCCGGTGTGAGCGGATTAAAACAGGTTTTTTTTTTCTTCAGAAAAAACTTTTGTGCGAAGAGGTCAAAGAGGTTCAGTTTGAGTAGATATATCCTAAGTAAATATATATAATATAATATCCTAATATATCCTAACTAATATTATAATTCGGAGGAATATAGCCGCAGTCGTATCAGGACCAATAAATCTTCGAGGTATAAAAATGAATACGTTCGTCTCGAGGAAAAAACTTCACTTGCGCGATTCAGAAATCTCTACACAGTTTTAACTAAACTTGACAGTCCATACAAAACATCAAAAAATGCACGAAAACGGATCAACGCCATCTAGCGAACTATAGGAAGTAACTTTGTCTCTCTGTTTGGATGTTTGTCGCGTTATCACGGCTAAACGAATGAACGGATCTTGGTAAAATTTGATAAGTAGTAACTGTACATCACAAAGACGGACATAGGATACTTTTTTTAAGTTCACGCGAACTAAGTCACAGGTAACAACTATTTTCATATAGAAAGTTTGCCTAGGTCTTTATAATACCCACAGATCGTGGTATAACATTTTGTCGAATTTGCTGATTCTGAACATTGAGTGGCTAAATATATATTCTTTTAAATTTCTTACAAAATCACAGTTTCATTTCCTCGCAATTAAAGTGAAAAGCCGAGTGTATAACTCTGCATAAAACCCTCGACTTCGGCTCGGGCTGATAGTCAAACGTCTAGGCTTAAATGGATCGTTTTATATACTAGCTGTATCTACTATTTGGTATCGGAGGCCAACACATTTTGGGTTGCCGCGCCAGCAGTGTTACTATTACCTCGAAAGCGAAGCTGAAGTAATATTATATTTGACACGGGAACGTACCTCGGCTCTGACGATTCTCTCCATGACCTCAAAGAGCGTCTCATTGAGCGTACACTTCTGCACTCCTTCGAACCACTCGTTGCGGTGCTCGTTTGCGGTTTTCAGGGACACGTCCAGATTGTTATACGTCTTCTCAGCGGCCAAATTCTGAAGGTAACGAAAATTATTTTAACAAAAAAAAACGACTTCAACAAAATACTCTGGAAAAAAATGCACAATCGAGATGTTCTTGGCGTCACCCGTGAAATACTTATCGTTAAGAAGTTCCGGTGGCCATCTGCGGTCCTCTTCATCAGTTCCACATCACCAAATGTTAATTTCTGAATGCAAATTATTGACTTGTTGATTAAAATGCCAAACTCTATTTGCATGCCTTTAATATTTGAGGAGTTCCCACAACTCCTCATGCATCCCATTATCTGAACTGGATTTTAATAAAAATGGGACCAATAAGGAAATAATATCCTTTCAAATAAAAAAGAATGTTCCATATCGGAAAAACGAAAAAAAAAAAAACAGTCAACTTGAGAACCTCCTCCTTTTTTTTCGATGTCTGTTAAAAATAAGAAGTTTTAAGCGCATTACAGACAGTGGGCGAGATGGGCAAAAAACGAAGGTAATACAGTTTTGGTGGGAACGTGAAAAAATCATATCGCGTCATTGTATTATTTTTAACCGACAGCAGAATATGTAATTATTTTGCGGTGTACAAGTATGTTTGTGTATTCCTATAGAGTACCTCCTATAGCCTAAGCGGCTTGACCAATTATGATGAGTGAGGTGTCGTTGGATTCCTCTTTACGTCCGGAGTGTCATACGCTGCATTTTGCAGTCAGGTATTCCTGTTTTTCTTTAAATGATATTACTTGACCAAAACTTGTGTTAATTCGAGTGTTAATGTGTAACAACGGAGGATTTTTATCCATTAAGTGTTCGTGAACGTGCACGAGTGTTGATCGTGAAACATGACTTTACGTGTTGTTTCCAAACTCCATAGCAATCTCTAGTTAAGTCTCCGCCATTTTACTTGGCATGACTTGGACTAGACAGTGACTTACTTTGACTTACTTGACTTAGACTATGACTGAGACTTGTTTTAATCGTGAAATGTTTTACTACACTTGACATATTACAAAACTTGACACTGCCTAAATAAAGCACGTGTTGTCAAAATAAAAGCGGAGTTGTCGCGGGGACGTACACGCATATCGTATGTGAATTTTAGAAAGAAATCCAAATACGAATCCCAGTGTTTCTTTGGCAACAAATAACATGAGACATTACAGATTTTAGACCAGAGCAGAGTTGTGCGGAGCTGCGGGCTTATCCCGTAACTCTGAAAGCGATAGTGATAGTGCGCGAGCGGGACCGCACATATTGCGACTAAGTTGGTACGAGCGGGATAGCATGCTCTCGCAAATCAGAATCACGAATGTTTCAAAGTTAGAGGATAAGCCCGCTGGGTTGAAATATCAGGTTGTATAATCACAGTATTTTTATTAATAAAACAGGGTTAAATAAAAAAACTACTACCGTGATTTAAAAACGTAACCAGAGTCCAACAAAAAAAAAAAACTGTTTTCTGAAGATATTACTTACAATGACATCAAACTTGGCGTAGATATCCTTGAGGCGGCCCTCAGTGTCGATGAGGGGCAGAGCTGAGACGCGTCGGTTGACAAACTTCTTCAGCGCTTCGATAATGGAGGTCTCCTCCGTTGCCGTCTCGATGTCGTTTAGTGTCCCTATGTGGAGGTCGCACAGCTTCTGCTGCAGGTATGCGGGCTTTGGCAGTTCATTTATCTGGAAAATTTGAAATATAGCTGTAAAACATAGAGAAATTAATTATACTAAGTGTGCTAATGTCACTAGATAGATGCGTAACGCAATTGTAGTACTGATAAGAAGCACTAGAGTTTGTATTCGATGATAGCTTGCGTACGGTTGATGCTATCTTTATGAAATTTAATGTTACAATCAAAAATTTTATGCAAATACAATTATTAAGTTCGTGAATGTGTAAAATCGGTTGAAGAGTCCCGAAGATACAGGGGTCAATACGGTTCGAGCAAACTTACTATCCTACCAGTCCGTCTCCAACTCTCCACTCACTGCTGGATATGTTTAATCATCGAGCTGGAGGTCTGAACTGCCATCTCCTTTCATCTGCATGTGGAAGTGACAGCTCTATCTTTTTCTCCACCTAGCCCACTAAGAATTTGTTTGTATCAACTTACGTATCGTGGACCTTAACTGCTGGCTTTTTGGAGAAGCTCAGAGTCACATATCGGACACTGAGAGCTATGCTCGGAGTCTATATGAGCGATACAATCCGGTACAAGGATATTCGCCGAAGAACCAAAGTCACGGACATAACTCTCAAGGTTTGCAAGTGGCAATGGGCGGGCCACTTCGCTCGAAGAACTAGTAAACGGATGGGGATGAAAGTTCTTGAGTGGCGCCCACGAACCGGAAGAAGCAGCGTATGCAGGCCTCCGACTAGTTGGACTGAAGCCATTGTCAAAGTCGCGGGGAACTACCGGATGCAAATGGCCAATTGTAGTTTTTGGCGCTCTAAGGGAAGGCCTATGTTCAGCAGTGGACGTCTTACGGCTGATGATGATGATGAACTTACATATAGGAACAAGAAGCGCAATATCCTCTTGTGCGTCAGTATGTAGAGCACGTTCCCGGTGTCGGGATCGATGACCGGCAGCCTGTGGATGCGGTTCGTGATAAGGATGCGTATAGCCTCGTACAGCGAGGAGTCCGGCCCGATTGAGACGAGGGGCATCACCGATCCCACCAGCACATCTGTCCAACAAACATTACATAAAGTCACACAATCAACTATATACTTTTTTAGAACATAGAATGCAAAATGTAACTTATAAATGATGTAATAACTATTATGAAATATTATAACTACATACAGATTGTGTAAATTTTGTGTAGTTAAATATTGTTGAAAAACAAACAATTAATTTTTGGTTTTACATACCTCGGTACAAAATTATCGAAATAACTTCCAATGAAACTAGCTACAGCACGAGCTGTAGTCATGGTCACTCTATTAGTGATAGTACTACGAACACCTGCGATATACGTGTAGGTCCCTACATCGCTTCTTCTCGCTCGCTACAGCGAGAATTAGGTAATTATTGTATTACAGGTTTTCCGACATTTCGTGGTCAATAAATTATTAAATAAAATAAAAATGGTATATTGGTAAAATAGTTCTATTAACGATACTGATTGCGTGATAAAAATTTGCGCACAGCTTATAAAGTTATCTTGTATATAAAATAGCATCTGATAGAATATAATAGATCTTATATAATATCTGTTATATAAAGATATATTTTTTTTATCGTTCCCAATATGTTTTTTTTATTTTCAAAAATATTGACATGTGTGAAAGAGATAGCTTAGGCCGGGAGCGCGGCCATTATTTTAAATTAGTTACGTACGTCGCCAAGTTTCGAGCCTGTGTTCTTCCAATTCATCCATAGCTACGTCGGGGCTCGTGTAGTACATCTGCAGGATCTTGATAAAGTCGGTAATAGTCAGCATTCCGACAAACTCCTGCCTCTGGGAGTCCCATAACGGAGCGGCTCGGACACCTGTCGACAACGGAACACGTGGTCAGCTAGAAGCCGCTTAAAAATCATCAGCGTCTGAACAAATGTAGCAGCTAGGGCAATGGATACGAGACGCGACATTACGTGATCGCTGTTCCGACATAAAGTCACCAAAGTTGGAGGAAAGCGCGGGTTCCGGGGACCAAACGTTCTCATTAGCTATTACTGGCTTCTTTCAATTAACCTATGAGAGTACATTATATAGGTGTATTTTGCCGATCATTCTGAGTTCGTAATCGTGTCGGTTCTATTTATCTGTGTCTTTTTGTGATCTGGGTAGAGAACATAATCTCTCGAGGCGGTCACGGATCACGAACGTCGATTATTTTAATTTTTAACATTCTAGTTTACTTTTACTCGAAAACTACTCTTCAGATTTTGATTAAGCTTGGTATGATTATGTTTTTTTTTAAATTGTATATGCAGTAATTGACGCTTTGTTCTAGAAAGTTGCTTATTTGTTAAAAATAAATAGCTGAATAATCATTGAATTGAATTAAATACACAATATGATTAACTTTTATGATATTACTACTAGGTACTCAATAAAAATTGTATATTTTTCTACCGTTTTTAATTTTATTTTAGTTAATTATATTAGGCATTAGTTGCTATGGTACCCGCGACTTCGTTCGCGTGGACATAAAAAATTATCCCTTGTTCGTCTTTGTGATAACTCCTTATCAAATTTTATCAAGATCCGTTCAGCCGTTTAGCCGTGATAACGCGACAAACATCCAGACAGAGAGACAAAGTTACTTCCTATAATTCGCTAGATGGCGTTGATCCGTTTTTGTGTATTTTTGACATTTTGTATGGACTGACCGTCGTAATGTAGGGAATTCTGAATCGCGCAAGCGAAGTTTTTTCCTCGAGACGAACTTATTCATTTTTATACCTCCAAGATTTATTGGTCCTGGTCCTTAATATTAGTTAGGATACACATTCCAATCTAAATAAATAGGTGGAATCTTATCTCCTACGCCATGAAAGTCTAACTTTGTTACGTGGTTTAACAGTTGTAACCATGGTAACCTAGAATGAGCACAGACAATAGGTAGGTTCCCTGCCTACATCAACATCTATTATCGTGTTTATAAAAGGTCAAGCGTGCCTACATACAAATATTATATATAGTAGTGATTTCATCCTCATAGACATATTATCTCTTTATGCAACGTTTGAAGTGATGCCTCGTTTGAAGTGACAGCGATGCATACACGCACGAGGGAGCAATTTTATTAACATACTATATAAAAGTAAAACCTATGTTTCGTGTCAACGAGCGCAATGATTGACGCGTAAGGCTTTGTCGCTAAATTTACATATTTATGAGAAACATGCCAGCCATCAAAAGAATTATCGTTTCAAGTTTTTCAAAATATTCGATTCAGGGAGGGCACGGACCGTATTACATTTTTTGTGAATATATTGCAAATAATTTTATTATTTCGTCATCCTAAAGCGAAAAATTAAAACAATAAAGGCTGCCTATATTATGACTATATTGTTTTAGATTTGAGCAATTTAACGGACAAGTGACTGGCTAGCTGCCACCTTAAGTGCTTGTCGGTTGAAAAACTGACACATCTTCGAGCACCAATTAGTTATAGTCGAACGCCTAGCTTGTAAAACATTAAATAATACGCCCGTATTTAAACTGTACGTATGGCGAATGACAGGAGGATATACATTCTCGATGAGTCCCTTTAGGACAAAAATATGTTATAAAAACGAAAGGACAAACAAAGCTACTTAGCAAGCCTATTTGATTACACGAGAATCGGCTTTATTTTTGATGTTCATTCATGATTCTGATTGTGGTAGCGATCGCTTGCCACCACTCTCGAGCGCATGGTGCAAGTGAGTTAGCGCGGAGAGGACGCGATAACTATTAAAATCAGAATGACGAACGGATATCCACAATAAAGCCAGATCCCTAAGAAACAATACTCCCAGAACAGTGTGCATTAGCAATCTATTGCACACTCCACTCCACAATTGTCACGTAAATTACGTAATTGTTACGTGACATTTTAAGTAAGCAACAATTTTAATAATTTATATTGGACAGTTTGAAATGCGGCACTGTGTTACCGATAGTTGGGTTGGAATCGTTTTTTATTTCACGAAGCCTTTGTCATGTTAAGCGATAATACTAATGGAACAACGCATCTGCACGTATGAGTGCAGATCGTGTGTGCATTATGTGCAGAGTTCCTACTCGAATTATATAACTGTGTATGATCATCACAATCTGACAGTCAGAAATTATGCGACAGACGATTTAGATGTCAATATCTGAGATAAGAAACGATATACACCTTGTAATCCATGTCACAGCAGTATTGTTTCTTACGAAGGGTCCAGTTCCATCCATTCCATTAACACAGAACCTAACATAAACCAGAAAAATATGAGTACAATAACGTGTAATCCAGTGCGGTGTTCAAGCTAGGGTAGGTTAGGTCGCGACTGCAGAAGGGTTTGTATCAAAGTGTCGTCTTGACTCGATTAATGTATAGGTATCTTCTTTAGCAAGTGTGCTCGACTTCCTACTTTTCAGAGACATGAGCAGATGCATCAAAAAATAAAACTGTTACGCAATTCTATTATTCCTGCAATCTCAAGTAGTAAATCGCATTCCAAGTTTACATCTTCGCGCTTGCATTCACAAAATTCAACTTATTCGCAACATTTGTTAAATACATTCGCTTGGCATTTTACTCATTAGACATTTAATTGTTTAACTATGTAATATAATATCAAATAAATTTTTCACTGGAGCAGAAACTGTTGCAACATGGCGGTCAAACGCAAACCCAAAATTAAATAAGTAAAAATAAATAAATGAATGATTTATTTAAATACATAGTAATTATTTACAAGAAAATAAATTATATGTACAAAAAAATACACATGGTGGATATTCCCCACGTACGAACAAAGCATTTCATATATTTTTAACGCACAGCAAGTATGTGGAAGTCTCAACTGGAGTCTGTGTTTCGCGAGGAGTACCATATTGAAATCTATATTCAATTATATTTAAATCTAGAGTAAGCAGATACCTTCTTAGAAAATGTGCTCCATCCTAGACCATATCGTTGCTTAACATCAGGCAGGATGTGGTGAAACGCAAAAATATTTTGTATAACAAAAAAATCGACAACGAATCTAACACAAAACCAAAATAAAAAATTAATCTAATAAACCGCTACAATCAGGTATCGTAATTATGATAAGCATTGCATTGCATTCCAATGCAACGGAGCAATTCAGCCAGCATTTTAGATTTAGAGCCAGCCAGCCGTGTCTGAAGATGCCATCTTTATTTTTTTATAAATTCGTTCTTTTTTGGTTTTGTGTCAGTTTTAAAATACTATTTCATAGTTAATCATAATTTCTTTTTTTGTAAATAATTTGTAAGTATTTAAATAACATATTTATATATTTTATTTTCTATTTATGATATTAGACTTGCGTTTGACCACCATCTCGGCAAAATTTCGGCTCCAATGATAAATTAAGTATATTCAAATATATAATATATAAACGCTATTAATTACAGAATTTCGACAATTTCAATAATAGTACAAAGCCATACCAAAGCTCGCAAAATTCGGTAACGAAAAATGTGAATAGGTACATTATGTGTACCCATTCATTCATTCGCAGGATTGAATGCAGTAAACAACAAACTACATTTACTGAACGAAATTGGACATTATAATATCAGACTATCAACTATCAGACTATCAAGCGAAAATATAACAACAGAAACGTCCATGTTTTAGCTAAAACTGTCCAAAACGTTGGGACGTTTTATCTAAAGCATTTCACGGCTTGTCGAATGTCTGTCGAATATTTGTGAATAAGGAGAGAGTATACAACAAAATATGCTGTGCGAGATTTAGAGTAAACAGAATAAGTAACTGACCATTATATACGAGAGCGAAGAAAGCCTTCTTCACGAGGAGTTGCGTATCAAAAACCACCAGCTTCGCCGATGTAGGTATCAGGTCGTAGCACTTGTGGAACTTGAAGAACTTGACGAATATCTGGGACTCATCTTCCTCTGAAAAACATAATAAGTAAAGTCAAATTAAACATATTAAAATAACCATGACACAAAAAATAATAATAATATTCTATTGTCTATAAAATTCTCATGTCGATTCGGATAACAGCTCATAAATTTGGCTTGGCAGTTTTTTATCATACAGCTAAGAACTATCCGGACTAAACTAGACACTTTTTTAAACGTTTTGATATTAGTTCATCCGTTTGGAAGCTACGAAGCTACAGACAGAAAGTCATACATCGGTGTCAAAAGTAACACGCCTAATCTTTTTCGATGCTAAAAAAAAACAAAAAAAAAAACGATAGAACTAAAACCTTAGTACTAAATCCATGACTAAAACGACAGAAGATGTCACGAACCATGATTGTCGCACAGAGAAATCGAAATACTGGCAAAACTGGAAGGCTAGAGGCTCTTCCACGCATATTATTAAGCCTAGGCATAACATTAACATAAGAAGCAGCATTGCATACTATTGTATACAAAAGGTTATTATTTTTGACGTGTAGATGAATATTTACCAATAAATAACTTTGACTTTGACTTTACTAAGGACGTTCGTGATTCTGACTGTGATAACATACCATCCCGCTCGTGCCAATTTACTCGCACCACGCGTGCTCCCGCTCGCGCAAGAACTCTTTAAATATCACGTACATCCGTAATAAGGGGGCAGATGCATATTTTATAACGAAATATGTAAATATGTTGTTGTAACTAAATATTTACATTTTATAGATAATTCTACAGGCCGGTCATATGTAAGTGTAATATTTATGGAGCACCTAGCAAAGAGGTTCCTCATTCTCAGAGTGAAGCATGGACTTTTTTCTCTCAAATAAAATTCAAAGGTGTCCCAGAATAGGAGATTAAATTACTAGAATAAGCATCGTATCCAAGCCACTATCAACACCAAACACAAATGTATCAATGCCCAGCCACCCAGATGGGTGACTGGCGTATGATTGAAATAAGCTCTGACGATCGCCCGTCACTTTTATCGTGTAAATGTGTCTTTACAATCGAAGCCATCTCTGGCACATCTCGTAATATTTTTTTTAAATGTATGTTTTAATTTGTTTACAAAATTTGAAAAATCATGTTTTGCGTTCCCGTCAATTCACTTGACAAGTCAAATTTACCTATATACATATATTTTGATTAATTCATCTCTTAGAAAATTCATCGGAAGAATTCAGGCAATCACTTCATGATCAATGACATGCGATGGACTATAGGATGGTAAGCGTTACGCTTGCCCATAACTGTTGATTGCCAGCTACCAAAAATTTGCATAATACATTTTTAAGGTTTTTTTTTCTCTTTCCTCCTCTGAGGATTTTGGCGTCGCACGTCTT
The DNA here is from genome assembly GCA_947579745.1 of Apocheima hispidaria. Taxonomy (NCBI): domain Eukaryota; kingdom Metazoa; phylum Arthropoda; class Insecta; order Lepidoptera; family Geometridae; genus Apocheima; species Apocheima hispidaria. Next base: position 5,693,713 of record OX388149.1, on the reverse strand, counting down.
ATGCATTTGGCAGTGTCAAGTATACATAATATATTCTCAAGTTTTGTTAGATATTATGGAACAAGTCATAGTCACGGTCAAATTCAAGCAAAGTAAGTCACGGTCAAGTCCAAGTCAAGCCCCAGTAAAGTGGTAAAAACTTTACTAGAGCCTTCTATGGAGTTTTGGAAACAACACGAAAATTCACGTTTCACGACATTCTACCATCCACCAACACTCTTGCATGTACACGAACACTTAACGGGTAGCAATTCACCGTTTTTACACATTAACACTCGAAATAACACAAGTTTTGGAAAATAATACAATGTCACGACATGACTTCTTCACGTTCCCGCCAAAAAACCATTTAAAAGGTTTTCTTTTAATAAAACAGGAATGACGTTTTATTAAAACAAAATGTGTCTAAACCACGTCAATTTTTATAGTAAAATTTAAAAAGTTGTTCATTGTTTTTAAGTACTGTGAGTCTCTTTCGCTTGAACAAATCCTTCCTGAATAATACGGTAGAATATACGCTTTGCTCATCGGGTGCCAAAATAACTAGTTTTTAAAAGATCACTCACCCCTAGTAACAATATACTACTGTTTGTTTGTGTTTTGCTTAGTTCAAAAGACTATTGCCCGTATTTTTCTTTCTTTCTTTCGCTACATATTTTAAGTAAACCAATAATATCTAATTTGTCTAAAATTGCCAAAAAAACACTTAAATATACCAACGCATTTGGCAAAATTGGATTAAAAATTCTCGGATCTAGACAGCGATTGACAAGGTATAATTATTCCAAGAATTAGGAAAAAAGGATCGAATAACAGCACGACATGCTCTTGCGTTCATGTTACAGAGCGTGAGAAAAAGAAAGAAATACAAGCTCATTACTTTGTACGTGAGATAATAAGTTTCGAAGAATAGATAATAGGAACCTTCATTATAAGTGTCAGATTTCAGTTTTCCAGACTCATTGACGAGTTAGGGCTACATTGACTGGAGTATGAAACCGTCTTATATACCAAACAGACCAGATTCTCAAATCTACCAGTCCCAAAATGTCCTATGTCTTAAAATTACTCGCGGCCGACTAACCTTCACACTGCACTGTCACACTGGTGTGTAATTATACTCGTACAGACATGATGCGATAAGCATTTGTTTATTTACGTTTGGACCGGTTGCGCAAATGGCGTTCAGACCATGACGTCATAGGAGCCTCGGATGACGATAAATAGGTTAGCTAGTACGGGATTTAGGTTAGTGTATCACAGTGCGCACACGCAGGATGGAAATGTCGGTAGAAATACACCTAAGCGAACAACTACATGCACATTTGTCAGCCCAGAAAAATCAAATTAATATGTATTTGATACGTAACAGCTGTTTGCACCATCGATCTGAAAAGTTGATGGTACACAGTACACAGTAGAGTTGACAATTTTATGCAAATTGCTCACAATATTTCAGTTGTACTGCTCCAGCATGGTAAGGAAATCAATATTTATTGTAACTACTTCATACTGAATACACAATGACTAAAACAAGACATTATGGTTAAAACTGTTGGATTAAATAAAGAAAGAGAGAACAGAAACTACGAGCCTGAGCCACAGATCTCGAGGAAACTTGACACATTGGCGCCGTCACTGCGTGAACTCATTTCTTTTGTCTGCGGCCACGAGCTGATTTTTGCGCAGCCCGGGTCAGTAGCGCGTAAAAGGTACTATTTTTAATTGCACTGTAACAGCAAGCTTTCTTAGTTATGAAACGACAGCATTACTGTAGATAAACAAAACAAAAACATGGTCGACGTCGCGAGCGTGGGTGACATAAACAAGCGGACCTTTCAGCAGCCAGTCGGCGAGGAAGGCCTTCCATGCGCGACCGACCGCCTCGAACTCCTTGATGAGATCGATGGAGTAGACGGTTTCCTCGTCTTCTGCGACGGCTAGCGCGGGGTTGTCGGAGAAGTAGTGTAGGCGCAGCATGCGCGGGCTCCGGGCGGCGCATCGCCCGCCGCCTCTCGGTGCGGCCCACCGCGCACCGCGCCGACCACGGCTAACTGCTAATTATACGCGCCTGCGCCGGCACCGCACTCGCCCGAGACGCGCGACGAACTTGACACCAAGCCGCCGCGCGCCGCTTGGCCGTCTGCCTGTACCGGTCTACGCCCACACACGTCGACCGGTGCGAAGAGGAGAGCTATCATTATACGCACTGCTCCTAATTCATTTTCTTTTATTTATAGGTATTTGCAATACCTTGCTGCATGTACAAAAATGAATTCTGGATCACAAGTAATCAAACATCGTTACCTCGCGCATTTGTAAGAAATATCAGAATTAATTTTATTGGGTCCTTTTATATTTTGACAATGTGAAGTTAACATGAGAAAATCTATAAGATAAAAAAAAAAACTATTGGTAGAAAAAAGGCCCGTGGTCCACCTAGGTGAACAAAGCAGGTGGACCACGACGCACGGAACGCTCCCACCGCTTCTATGTTTGTTCAATCGCACCATGCCTGCGGCCGGTCAAACTGTCTGGACGTCTAGCTCGAGGAAGTTCACAGCGCATAGCGACAATCGTGGATGATCTGACACTTTTGTCAGGCGTCTGCTGGCCTAGTAGGCCGAGGTCGGCTATGTACCGAAAGTCATACATATAAAACATTATATAATTGTTTTTTTTACATACGTAAATTCTGACAAAACAGGATGACACTTTTATCCATAAAGCAAAAGTACTCGTTTAAAACTTGTGAAAGATAAAGCAAGACAAAAGAAAACACAAGACCAGATTTACAAAAAAAGTGTAGAAAGACAGCGCAACGAAGTAGAAACCCACCAAGACTAGGTAATTGATATATTTTATAGCATTCCTTTCAATTACCTCCCTAAAACCTAATAAATTAAGAGAACGAGCACTGTTTCAAAAACGAGCACACGTGAGCCATGGAATTAATAACATGGGAGTAAAAGCTGTGGCCGTATAGTAGTAGCAGCCAAACGTAGCCCAATCTCCTCCGCCGATCTATGTTTAGACTAGAACGCATACAATTGCGGAAGACCCAGTCGTCCGTTGATCCGCACTATTTTTGTCTATTTGGCGGAAAAATCTTAGCTGTCTTTCACATCTTTTGACATCGATTGATAAATTGAATTGGGACATTTTTAGACAAAAAACTTTCGGTCTAATTCGGTCGGACGGTCAATTGTAGCAAAACGCAGCCTTATAATATTAGTCAAAAGTTATGAATGACATTAAAAAACTTTTATAATAGAATGCTAGCTTAGGACAGTGATGTAAAAGGGAGAAATCTGTCGTGCAGCTAGCGAATTGGAGCTGACGACCATGATGATGACTCGTGTGTAGTTAATCAAATGTGTACATCGACATCATCATCACTACCCAGAAGACGTCCACTGATGAACAAAGGTCTCCCTATCAAAGTGCTATACTGAACGTAAACGTGCCATTTGCATTCACCGATTGCCCGCGACTTTTACAACGTCGTCGGTCCACGTAGTGAGAAACCTACCCACCTTTCTAAGAAGAACCTTTCTCCCACATCGGTTATCGGTTCTTCAAGCGATGTGGCCTGTGATGTGTGTAATTCAGCTTGCAAACCCTGAAAGCCATGTCAGTGACTTTGGTTCTTCAGCGAATAACCTCGTTCCGGATTTTATTGCTCAGAGAAACTCGTTTGCCCGCTGTGTGACTTTGAGTTTCTCCAAAGGATCAGCAGTTATGAATCATGTCTCTGTTCCATATAATCATCTCTGGCAACACACACTAGTTGAAGACAATTGTCTTCGGGCGCTCCGGAAAATGTGTATAAAATAATACATAGATAATAATCTATAAGCATTAAACATGCTTGTGGACTGGGAGATGTTAAGGTGCTTCGTTTCACTCATCGCGCGAAATGTAAATTTTCTTGCGTTTTTTGTCAATTACAGCTTAATTACTCATCGTGGATTTATTGAAACCAATTTTGCGCCAATAAATAAGTTGTTCTAAGAAATTACGGGTAAAATTATTACCTAGATAACATTGGTTTAGCCACGAATCTCAATAAGCTGATTTTCGTCTTGGTTTTTGGTTTAGTGGGAAATGTACTTATACTAGCTTTCAACTTGAATTTTTGGTTGGTGTAATTTCTTGAAACAATATATTTATTATCGCAAAATTAGTTTTCATGAACCTACGATGAGTAATTAAGCTGTAATTGACAAAAAACTCAAGAAAATTTGAATTTGGCGCGAAACGTTGCACCTTAACTAGTGTCGATTATCAAGAATAAGGCCGTAACCAACGCTAAGGCAGTTGCATGCAACCGCATGCCACTAACATTGTTTGATCCACGGCTTTTGTCCTTATGTGTTATAAGAACATCATCTGTATATCATCTCATGTCAGTCGGCGTAATTTACAACACAAACAAAACGACGATAGCATCGACCTCTTTATGTGTTCTAGGATAAAAGAGGTCGAAGGACGATACTGACAACGGTACTTCAATATAAATAAATAGATTTGTAAATCAAAGTAGTGAATAAATAAAGTGTCCGAATATTGAATGGATAATATTGAATTGAATAGAAAGGATTATATTTATTTATACTTTGTCTTGTTCTGTTTGTTATAGCATACAAAGGAAATTAAAACAATGGGGCTACGCACCGTAGTTCTTGGTTTAAAATATTCCTTTTAGATTTCATCATATATTCATGATGAAATCCAGTACGATATCAAAGCCCGGCTCAGAGAAGGGCGTAAATGACTTAGTTTAGATGAGGTTTGCATGATACATAATTGACCATTTTCGAGCAGGTAGTGTATAAAGGAAATTACATTGCCACGCCATCTATTTTGGAATGATTTGAATAAAAGAAACTGAATGTAATGTTGCTCGGTAACGTTACGGGGTCGTGGGCCAACTACTCAGTCCAACCACTAAAACTACGGGCCTTCGGTAGGGGCAGTGGTATAAATATTTATTTTTATTTTTACTAATGATGTAAAGATTCAAAAAAGAAAATAGCTCAAAATTAATACTTTTGTTGAAGAAAAGAAGTTTAATGAAATGTTTATTTAGAAGTAGAAAAGATAAGTTGCCTACTGATCTTAATTATACGCTGAGCGTCTGGGCCACACTCTTGAGCTGCGACCATATTATTATATGTTCCGAAGTTCTGTGCTGAGACGGAAACCTAAATAACGAAGCCATTTCGCTCGAAAGAAAAAGTACGCTTACTTTGACTTGACAAGAACAAGAACTCGGAGAAAATAAAATAAAAATGTTGTACCAGTGATAAAAAACTTCCTTTGAATTCTTAACTGCACAATCATATCTTCCTTTGAGATGTTGTCAAATTTCACGATATAACACATATATGATGAACTAATTTATTCCAAAAAAAAAACACTTTTATTTAACACCTTTTAAAACTACATTTGAAAGAGACTACACGCCGATTAAACCGATAATCCTTTATCGCCGGCTATCAAAGCAATCGTAAGTGTATATTATTTACTATCTTGTTAAGCTAAAAGATAAACAGTAAACATATAACATTTCTGGTAATATAAAATTAACCTCTCTGAAGTTGTTTCAGAGGTCGCTTTCCGCAACAGCTACACAGACAGTGGATTTTTAAAAAAAATTGACGATATAAAAAAAAATACCAATAATTAAAATCCACATTATCGTGGAAATGTTCGTATTGTTCATATCGGTATTTTCCCGATACAAACTTCTTATTCGGCCATCGACGAACTTTTTTTTTTTTTCTTTCCTCCTAAGAGGATTTTGGCGTCGCACGTCTTATGCATTTGCCAGTGTCAAGTATACATTTATATTCTCAAGTTTTGTTAGATATTATCAAACAAGTCATAGTCACGGTCAAAGTCGAGCATAGCAAGTCACGGTCAAGTCCAAGTCATGCCCAGTAAAGTGGTGAAAACTTTACTAGAGCCTTCTATGGAGTTTTGGAAACAACATGAAAATTCACGTTTTACCCATTCACCACCACTCGTGCATGTACACGAACACTTAACGGGTAGAAATTCACCGTTTTTACACATTAACACTCGAAATAACACAAGTTTTGGAAAATAATAAAATGACGCGACATGAATTCTTCACGTTCCCGCCAAAAAACCAAATATACATCATCGAGCGTTTGCGTTTTTGTCAATTACAGCTTAATTACTCATCGTAGATTTAACGGAACCAATTTTTGAAACCAATCAATAAATAAGTTGTTTTAAGAAATTACGGATAAAATGATTACCTATATAACATTGGTTTAGCTACAAATTTCAATAAGCTGATTTTCATCTTGGTTTTTGGTTTAGAGGGAAATGTACTTATACAAGCTTTCAATTTGAATTTTTGGTTGGTGTAATTTCTAAAAACAATCTATTTATTATCGCAAAATTATTTTTCATGAACCTACGATGAGTAATTAATCTGTAATTGACATAAAAACGCAAGAAAATTTGAATTACGCGCTCTGAGCGAAACGTTGCACCTTAAATTTGGCTGTTGCAATACTTAAGCTGATTTAATTTTGGGCCTTATATTTGGCCAAGACCCACTTAATATACAGAGCAGAAAGCAAAGGGACTTAATAGATATGCTACGTCTACATAGAACTTATATCGTTACCATAATTATATTTTAGGGACTATCTGAATTAAAATTGCGCGCCATCGATAATATATCGTACAATTGAATAGAATGCGTAAATGCAAGGTTTTTGTGGGTATATCTATGGGTAGTCTGTGATAGTAGTGTACTAGGGGAAGTTGGGAATATAAATTAGAAAAAAAAATATACGTCCCCTGTACACCATGCCACTCTTTTTATAATTAACAAGTTTATTTTTTGTGCGAAAGAAAGTTTATTTTTACTAAATTTACATTTCTGATGGCGCGCCGCAGTAGTAAAAAAAAGCCGCGTTCAAAAGTAGTTGAAAAATGACTGATGAAGAAGAGTAATTGAAATAACATGCGTAGTATTTTATTGTTAGAGAATCGAAAATCGTTATTTAAATACTCAATATCGTGAACAACCAAAGCTGTAAAACGCTAATTATCAAAATACACAAAGCATGAAAAACCGGTCTAAAAGAGCTATAAAGTAACGTTGTGACGTCATTTAGTATTTTAACCTTGTATTTGGTGGAATTATTTATACAGAAAAATAGTTCGATGCTAACCGAAATTATTTGATGATACTCTCAATAGTAAGAGCTTTAACGCGGCTCTATAACGAATATAATACAAAAAAAAAAAACATACACGACTTAAGGACCGAATGTGACCCGCATTATAGTCATATTATAGGTAGCTTCAGCGTCACAGACACCACGACAGCTTGACTGGTTTTCATTGTCATCATCATAATAAAAATTACCTTGTACACCACCTTCGGTATTTCAAAGAGCTGGGATGGCTCGGGTAGATACTGGCAGGGGGAAATGCAATACACCACATGCAGGACGAGACTTATCATCCCCACCTCGAATAAGAATAGAACATATAAGTAGTTAATATGGTAAAAAACTTACCTAAATCAGAGAGACTGACTTTTTCCAAGAACGGATCAGCAACAGGCAGCTGAAACAAACAAACAATCTTTTGTAAATTAGTATTCTAGATCTAAAACATAATACGCTATATTTAATAATCATCATCATCATCGGCATCTTATTCAGCCCATTGCAGAGCATAAGTCTTCTCCCTCTTTCGCCAATCTACTCTGTTTTATGCCAATATCGTCCATGTGCTGCCGACAAATTTTTTCGATGTCGTCTTATCATCATCTTTAATAATTAGCATCATCTTAAATAATAATAGAAACATGTCTGAACACATCATCATCATGACCTATAAAGGTAATCGAGACCTGAAGGCAATAATGTTCTCTTATTATTATTATTATTATTATTAATTCAGGGTGGGCTTACACTTAATGCTCTAGTCTTCGTTTCCCTCTAGAAGTCTGCGTTTTTTACCTGACTACGAAAAAGGAGGGTCATTACTTTTTGCTTCGCTGAAAACCTTGACTTTCTAAAAGGGTTTCTTTTTAATAAAGCTTTCATTTTGACCAACCTGTTCTTTTAGATAAATGACATACATTTTTGTTGATATTTGAGGTCGGTACTTGTTCAAACCTATTTGCTATTTACTCGTGAGCGCAGCGGTAAACAGATGTTTGATTTATTATGACGTCTTAATTGAACTCATAACTCAAGCTAAGTTTAAAACAACAATAATTAATCACATATTAAAAGCAAATATTATTAATTAGCTCGGGAGCAACAAAACAAATTTACGTACATGTGCACAGTAATATTTAAAGCGTGGTATTTAAGTACATTAAATGAAGAAGTAATCTTTTTGAACGTGAAGTGTGACAAAACGAAATGAAATAAAATAATCAAGAAAACTAATGTAAATAGAAAAGGCTTTAAAGAAAAACCACAAAATTCAGCCCAAGCTTTAAACGTCGTGATCTTAACCTTATTTCTTATTTTACTAGTTGCGCCCCGCGGTTTCACTCGCTATTCTACAGAAACCGAATATTTTTTCAGGATAAAAAATCGCCTATGTGTTAATCTAGTGTAGAAGCTACTTCCATATCAAATTTCATTCAAATCCGCTCAGCCGTTACAGAGATGAACGGGAACAAACAGTCTTACATACCTACTTACCTACTTACATCGCATTTATAGTATTAGTGTGCTTATAGTGTCGTTGACCTAATTAAAAAAAAAATTGGAACTTAAAATTTTGATGTTGTCAGATATCCACGCAAAAAATATTATTTCCTGGGATTTCCGTCCATTTTCATTTTAAATTTCGTCCGAAACGAGTGGAAGGCCACTTTGTGAAGACGCCATTACACAGGCTGGTCCAAACGGTAACGTCAACCCGAAAAAATTTGGTTCCTCATACCAAGGGCTTCATATTTCGTATTCGTATTTTCTAAAAAATTTCGTACTTTAGGAGTTATGTTTTTTTTTTCAGGATTTTCCATATGAACGGTTTAAAAATTCTAAATTTTATTGGATGATTTTTCGGTGATGTTTTTCGGATTCTCCTTAGTCCCTCATCGAAAAATCCACAATGAATCACTTGCACTTTGACAACTGATTCATTGTACAAATTGAGTTTTACAACCTTAAGGTCGTTGACAGTACAGACACCCAACTACGCAATCGCCAAATTACCTAATTGCATTAACATTGCCGGTGGCCCGGTCAGTCGCTTGTAGAATAATTATTTTTTTACAACCAGCAATGCCCGCGGTTTCACACGTTATCCTACAGAAACTTATTTTTCCTGAATTAAGGATACGTGCCAGGGTATTAAACAACGTCCATACAAAATTTCACTCGAATTCGTTCAGCCGTTGCCGAGTTGTTTTTTATATAAGTTTGATAAAGTCGGCTAGTAATTTTCAAGGTGGCTCGTTTGGCAACATTTCAGAAATATAATAATTATGTAATATATTATGTATATTACTTCTGAATGTAAATACGTCTGTATCCTCTGGCGACGACATGTCGATTTCAAATGGACTTGAATGATGGTAAATAATTATGGCATAATAAAGACGTCTCGCTGCTCATGCGTCAAGGCGGCGCCACCTTGAGTCTCTAATGGACTGGCCGAAGTCCGTCCGAGCGCGGTGTAAGCCACTTACGAACCCGCTTCCCTAATTCAGCTATCTGTTCTGACTTTTTCAATGTATTCATTCTTTCAATTTAAATAATACAGAGAGGAAATAAATAAAAAAAACACTCGATTCCTTTATAATAACACTAGCTGCACCCCGCGGCTTCACCCGCTTTTGAAGCTGAAGATTTTTCCGGAATAAAAAGTAGCTTATGTGTTAATAGAAACTTTTTAATAACTAAAACATACTATTCTATAGATGAATATATGAAAGACAAATAACTATATCTCATAGGTTCTGAGAGTTAAAACTTAGTTTATAAGATAAACAGTGGGGTTATCTCGTAACTCTGAAAGCGATAGCGAGAGTTGCGCGAGCGGGACCGCGCATAGTAAGACTAAGTTGGTACGAGCGAGATGGCATGCTCTCGCAATCAGAATCACGAACGTTTTAAAGTTAGAGGATAAAGGCCCTGGTTGTCATCCTCTCCTTCACGCCAACTAGGTATTTAGCAGTGCCCGACGGGGTCCACGACTGTTCCTAGCATAAGTTGTAACATCTAAGTTGCAAATAAATAATATGAATATGAAGTGTTAATCTAGTGTATAAGCAACCTCCATAACAAATTTCATTCAAATCCGTTTAGCCGTTACAGAGTAGAACGGCAACAAACACACTTACATACTGACACACAAACTTTCGCATTTATATATTATTAGTGTGGTTGGCGTCGATTCCATGTAAACTCGCTAAGCTAAACTTAGTGCTATTGCTATGTTCTACTAACAAAAACACAAGATAGAGATAGAATGCATTTCAGTGCTGTCAAATAAGTCAGATTATAATCTGACTATTTATTATTATAGATCTCCATTATCGACGAGGCAGGAGCGGGTGCCGACTAAAAACAAGTTTTAAGTGTCGCTGGTGTACGATTTTCGTCGCGGCTTAAATTGGTAAGCCGTTTGACAGCATGACGATGATGATTAATATGCATGCAATTTCTTGTGTTTCTATTAGTAAACGACAGCAATAGCACTAAGTTTAGTTTAGCGAGTTTACATGGAATCGACGCCATTGTGAATGTTTTTAAGCTGTTTTTAGCCAACTTCCAAAAAAAAAGAGGTTCTGAATTCGGTTGTTTTTTTTTTTTTTGTTTTCTCAGTACTCCTATTATACCGATTTGAAAAATATTTTTTTGTATTTGAAAGGAAACATTTTTACATTGGTCCCACTTTTATCAAAATCCAGTTCTGATAATGGAATAAATGAGGAATTGAGAGAACTCCTCAAATATTATAGGCGTACACACAGGACTTTGGGATTTTCATCAATAAGCCAAGAATTCGAATTCAGAAAGTATTTTTTAGTGAATTGGAACTGATGAAGAAGACCACAGATGGCCACCTGAACTCCTCAATGATACGTATTTCAGGGGCGGAACCAAGATTTTCTCTATTACGATAGTTAAGAGACTATGACGAAGACAAAATAAAAAATATTAACATAAAAAAAGCCTTAAAACATTGACATTGTTATTCTAAAGAAACGAGGAATTTTTTTATTTCCACTCGCTAATTTTATATTTAAAAAAAGCTGATAAAGTACGGACGAGATAGCGAGAAACGGAAGGAATCTGTTCAACGTTCAAAGCAATCGACATAATAGGAACGAGCATAACTCATAAATAGCGTGGTGCAGCCTCCTGCACGAAGCCAGTGCATGTAACCATCTATCATTATCTGTCTATCATTATTTTACCGCTTTACAAATCCTGTATGAGCGGATTCCGTCATCCAATTTTCGTCATAGGTCATCAATGTCCTCGTATACTTTGAAACGCAACGTTTCGAAAACTCTTCTTGAAATCAAACTGCTAAGGATTGGAATGCAGTACAACATGGGTTGCAAGACATTAGTGAATAGGCAAGGGTGCTCCATCTTAGATCGCATCGTTACTTGTCAAGAGAGTTGTTGAAACACTAGCCAATAAAGCCATTTTCAAAAAAACTGCTAGTTTTATAATCTTAGCTCGTTTCTTACCCCTCGGGAGTCTCTAAACAGTATGGCGGCGTGATGCGGGTCGACACAAGCGTCTGACGCTCGATGTCGCACCGTCACGTTGCCCAGCGACGACCGACGTCTCTCCGCTTCTTGAGACGCTGCCCGCCGAAGATGTGCTCCTGTGTACAGAACCCTCAAAATATATCGGTTTGCCACAAACACCAGCACGAAGGTTTTTTTTATAGAAAACTGATTAACGAGATCGGCAATTCGCTCACCTGATGATAAGTAATTTAAGTAAATTTGACATTTGTTTTGCATGTAATGTAAATTTTAATTCTCGTTAGCGTAATTCGTGTACGGTGCTGAAGAATGTAAACAAATAAATAAATAAGCGTCACGTAGAGTCACGTTTCCCCATAACGGTTCAATGCCATCCGGAATTTTGAACTATTAGCATTCAAAACACTGCGTGGCAATTTCCTGCTCTCGTCACTCTGAGATTTTAAATGTTAAATCTCGTTATGCTCAGCAATTAGACTAGAATCATTGTCCTTCAATGCAGTAGGCAGTAATGTTTGCACACTACTGTGTGGCGGTTGAATAACTGGCAAATGTGTGGTACTTCCCCAAGCGCACTCTGCAAATGAGTCATACCACTACAAAATACGTTTTGAAGGTGATGACTTATGCAAAATGTCGTCAGGTATACGTAGGTACACTTTTGATTTAACTGGAACGGTTCATGACAGTACAAAAACGTTTTATTGACACTGTTTTCATGCTTCCTGTTAGTAACAGTGCATTAGGTATATATATAGACAGATAACTATTTATTTTTAACACCAGATATGACATACATAAGATAAAAATCGACTTACAACTAGTGGAACAACTTGCGGCCTTATCGGTTAAAGCAGCTTATATACTTAGCAGCTATACCCCCGAATACTGAAACGCCAATCAAATATTTAAGTTCGCGTCAAATATCTGAGACCCTGTTATCCTCGAGAAACGTATACAGAAACGCTAATTAAATCACCTCTTAAAATTTAACACGCCTGTGAATTTGAGTTACTTATCGAAAATCGGTATTCAAAATGAATTAACGTTTGACAGCTATGAAAGTGACGCTTAGATGCTTTGATTAGCCGTTAATTTATTCTGAGAGCGCTTGTGACAAGTTTCAAGTTGGATTTGGTAGAAGCAAAAATGACTCTTTTATCATTATCTTCGCTTTCTGATGAAGAAGTGGTTTGTACTACTCGAGGAAATGAACCAAAACTAAAAGCGCTCAAAAAAGATTTCCTTGCCTGCAGATCCAAGTAAAATTTAAAAATATCCCTATAATTATTGTGGCATGTGTAAGTGCTGCACGACAGGATGTGTGCAGGAATTTGTATCACACGTAGGAAATGAAAATTTGACTGTAAAGACTACAATAATAATTATATATTTTAAAGATTAACATTTGTTTTTATTTAATGTAGCAAACCAATCAAAAATTATGTAAAAAATAGTAGTCTATTGAACCAGACTATGTGCTTTGTTCGTTGTGCGTTGTCCTTAACGCTGGCCTCTTGGAGAAACACAAAGTTGTACAGCGGGCAATGGAGAGAGCTATGCTCGGAGTCTCTTTGCGCGATAAAATCCGGTACGAGGATATTCGCCGAAGAACCAAAGCCCCCGACATAGCTCCCAAGGTTTGCAAGCTGAAGTGGCAATTGGCAGGCCACATCGCTCAAACAATAACCGATGGGGAAGAAAAGTTCTTGAGTGGCGATCACGAACTGAAAGACGCATCGCAGGCAGGCAGGCCTTTCATACCTACCGACGACATTGTGAAAGTTGTCGGTCGGTGTGGTGGTCTAAGGAGAAGGCCTTTGTTTGGCTGATCGTTTGGCTGGCGTTTGTCTTCAGGGTGATGATGCGCTTTGTAGCACTGATTTATAACATTTTTATTCTCAGTTCCATTTCCCCTTCACAATATCTATTAGATTTTCCTTTTCTAAGGATGTGTAATTACACCCTCTTTTCTTTTTAATAGTAATTTCATTCTCCATCTTATATTATGTTTGATTTATTTTGTTTGGTCTCTGGCCTTATTTATAAGGATAATTATGTGGGTCTCTTTCAATTTAAAGAACTATTATTCAAAATTATTCAATAATTAATGACAACGATGTGACGTGACTTGACAGCCTCCATCACAGATTTTTGAATGCAATCTTACGTTCCGTTTTTTATCACGCTGAAAAATAGGCAAACTATAAATTCCAACACAATTATGAATTTTCAAATTATAAAAAATCATTCGTAAGTGATAATCATAGGCAAAATAACAGAAATAAAATTTTAAAACAGTGTATATATCCAATCGATACATTTATGTTAATTTTTCGTTTCGACAACGTTTCTGCGTAGAACGAAATTGCTACATTGAATAATAAAAATTGTAATTAAAAACGAATTTTTTAAGTAAATGTTGCCATTTATAGAAAATCAGAGGGCTGTTCCGCTGATCGAGGTCTTAAAATTCTTAAGTAGCATTTCAGAATTCCATTAAAATTTACTGGCCTTTTAGAATTAAGTAGTGTTCAATTGATTGGGTCGTAACGTTTCAGTATTCGGCTAATAGTGTGGCATGCGCTGCTGGTATCAGTTTCTTACAAAATACTATCTGGTTGTCTTCAATTTGCGGGTGCATTCCCTTCTACGGCGTGCAAGTTCCTTTCAAGAGGAGTCAGAGATAAAACGCTATACCAATTTTGTTTGTTTACGAATAAGAACTAAAATTATGTCAATGAAATATGCCAAAAATACATCGAGGACACACGCTGTTTTTGGATGCAGCAACAAGGCGGCGTGCCACGGCCTAGATAAATTTTAAATAACAACAACACCTAGTATTTATCGATCGGTTCATACAGATTGTGTCCAATATTTTTTATTTATTAAAGTTTATGGTACATATTATTAAAATTTAAAACCTTTGATCATCAGTGGACGTCTTCCGGCTTTGATGATGATGATGAAAACCTGTTTTCTCAGTCCGCTTTATCGGTCTCTTCCGGAGCCATAAGTTAGTATATTTTTGTTAGCTTTTGCTACTCATAATTTATATGAAACGCGGACATTTGACTGGATACCACTGTGGTACTTTATGAGCAGGGTATATGATTATCTTATACCGTTTCTGAATCCCCAATAAAATGCACGAACTTCTGTAAAGTTTACCGAATAGGTACATTTTTAAAAAAACCGAAACACATTTCCCCCCCTAAAATATTGTCAAAAACGCTTTGTTATTGTCACAACTCGCTCGTCGACGGTTCTATAATTGTTATATTTTGATGAAAATACAAAATCGTCAATGCATTATGGTTTTATGCTTTGTTTTAAGAACGAAATTAGTTTGTTTGTTTTCGCGCGAACGGCGCGCGCTTGCACATTGCTCATTACATGCTTCGCTCGCTTGCTGCCTTACTTACTTACTTACCCTCTTTCGACTAGCTTTTAATATAATGATATCGCTTAAATTTTTATTCTAGTACTAAAGAATAAAAAGTTAATGTCATGTCATTACTATCATCACAAACATAATAAATTGCATTCAATTTTAATTTATTACTTTATGTCATCCATCGGATATTTGTTCATATAAGTTTAGTGTTTGAGCTAGGCAACGTAATAATAATTTATATTGATTTGCCACCTCTAGGATTGATGTACACTACAGATGTTTAATATTTAGTTGTTCTGCTAGCTCTGCTAGCGATACATACGCAATGGTACACAAATAAATAATGTTTTTACTTTTAGTAATACGAGAGCAATATACCCCATATTATATTATATATAATAGCCCTTTTTATACTTTTACTGGCTTGCCCGCATGGCTTCGCTCGCATAGGCTACTGTCCCGAAACACCCCATTTCACTAAATTAAGATTTTTGAAAATTCCTGAGGCGTGAATCTTTTATTTTAATGCTTATTACACAAACCGAGTTTCATTGGCTTTCCATGAAAAAAATATATATTTTCATAGAAACTTTTTGATCCCCTTTAAAAGTGGAATTTCGAAAAAACGATTCTTATTGTTCCCCTAAACTAGACCATTTGAGGAGTATTGGGTTCAAATTTCACGTCTATAAACAGTTTGGCCTATGCGTTAATTCCTTGAAAATTCCTTTATATATAGTATATATCTAGTAGGTAGATAAATAATTGAGCTTGTCAAAATTTACGAGAACCATGGCTCCAATGGTTCATTAATATCATGGCTTTCTTCTTTGTTACTTGTCATTCAAATAAACAGGAGAGGTTCAAAGGTTCAAACATCCTAAGCCCTCGTGAAAGACACGTGATAATACTTTTAAATATATTCATATTTCATATTGTTTTATAATAATGGTATTCATATTTGAACTCTGTCTACTAAGCTGACAGCAAAAATATGTAAAATATTTTTGGCGCGTGATATTTTAATATCTATATTTTATTTTATATTTTTTTTTTTATTTCCACGAACCCAGGGGATATTGAGAAGGTTTGCAAATGGTATAAACAAACACTGCGATATTCAAGGAATATTTGTTTTAGTACGCAACTGTCAACCTAAGTAACGCAATAAATAAAGATAATTCCATCAAAATGTCTCCAAAATTGATGAACCTAATGAGGCGTTTTCCAAAAAAAAAAAGAGTTCTAAAATACTTACTAGATGGCGTAATAGTCCTACCGTTTTACCTGTCATTGTCATTTCTGTCGAAATATTTTATGTCTATTTTTTAAATCGTAAATTTTGGCTCCACACGTTGTGTAAATACACAAAGTGTGGAGCCAAAATTTAGCCAGGGTCAACTATTGTAATATTTCAAATGAAGTCAAATACATAGCTACATTACTTGAAATTGTCTAAATCAAAAAAAAAAAACAAAATCAAATTTATTTGGGCATTACAAAAATTACAACTAAATTGTTGATCCCAGAGTCTCCCAAACTAGCCATAGACTGTGTGTCGGGAGCCAGCGGCCTCTCCTATTTACTACATAAGTATGCCAAAACAAAATAAAGTTAAATTTAAGGTAAGTAAACATTAATTTAGAATTTACATTACTTGAAATACACATGTGGAGCCAAAAACACGGGGGGAAAAAGCACACGTACATTTTTTTTGTCTTTCATGTGTTGACAGTGACAGAAAAACCTCAAGGTACATCGAACGCCATCTATTGGGTACTTTTATTGCCAGGATTTCTTTTTTTTTTGGAAAACGCCTCATTGGAAAGGTTTCAATTTCGATCGTATTCAGAATACGAAGTTACATCCACTTTTCATATTATTTTCGTAACCAAAGTTATAAAAAAGAATTTCATGTTGACAATAGTGTGCAGATAGCCTTAAAAGCAGTAAGACCACAGAAAGACGCAATGAAAACAAGAAGAAGTATTAACTAATATTTGATAATATTGCTTGCATTTATTAACGTAAGCAAAGACTCAGCAATGACAGTTTCCGTGTACTTCATTAAAACAACTTGCTTTGCAATGTAAGTATCTAATTTAATTATATGAATCGAATAGAATTTTATTTAAGCGTTTTGGGTATTTCTTACCTTCTCTAAGGATCTCGTCATATATTTGATATGTGGCACCGCAGTCATCGAGCACGGACCGGTTGGTCACTTTGTTTATGTGATCACAATCAAGCGACTTTGACCGCGACCGAAACTCTTCAGAATCTATGGTTTTAGCTTCGGAACTGGAAACGGGAGTAGCACAAGAGCTCCTGCGACCTTCGCCGGAAAAGTCTTGCCTCCAGTGACTAACTTTTTTACCAAACGCCCGGAGCAGCTCGTGAATGGAATGGTTCTTGTGTCGGTGGCCGCTAGCACTCGACCCCGACCCACGACGCTCACTAGCTTGGAATTCTTTGGCAGCATCTGCTTCAGTTAACTTTTGAATAAAGCTTGTATTATCAAAACGACTCTGGAACGGAGTATGACTCGCTTTAGTATTCGTGATCTCTCCGTAACGTTCTACTTTGCTATACTCATTTTCTTGTATATCGTCCATGGCGTCATTATAAAGAGGGGATACAAAGTGACGATAATCCTGACGAGGAGGTTGATGATAAGCGTTGATGCCGATCTGGTAGCGTTCTCCTTCATACCTCCGACGATAATCTACGTGATGATACTGCTGGGACGGAGACGCTTTTGATTCCATTACTTCACGAAAGTAGCAAGCGAAGTTAGGATACCGGTCGCGTGGACTTAACGCGAACTCGACAGGACTTCCGGAAGGCCCACGCAGACTGCGCTGCCCATAGGATCCTCTTGTGTTGATCGGAATAGCTCTTTCATTTTGCATGGCGGCTCCCCGTGAATCTTTCGACGCCATCGAAGAGTGCCAGGCTTCTGGGCCGTCATCTTTATCCGTCGGAGAGGATTCTCGTGAACTATGCTTGCTTAGGAAATTCGTTAAGCCGTGCATTTTGCTTCGCTTAATTTAGCATTTTATATCATATTATTATCTACATTTTGCTTTCTACTGATCTACGGTCGCAGATCGAATCTCCGGTCAGCAATAAAATAAGAGCTTTAAACATAGCTGATTAATTTTACCGACAGACGAAGTTGCATAGTATTGCGATGTTAAAAATGGCAAAAAGATAAGAAAAATGGGTTTAATCGCGCGACTCCTATGACGAATAGAAGAGTCATAAACAATAATTAGATTAAGGCATTGTACAACGTTATAACAAGTTGATTCTTGTTGTAATAGTATATTTTGTTGTGGTAGGATGTGTTTTTGGTTCAAAGGTCACCGTGACCTATATAAGGGTCGCAGCGAATGGCGTAGTGCTCGGCATGGGGGCCTTCCCGGACATACACAAAGACATCACGCATGCGTAATGCACCCTTTCCCTAACGTACAGTCGAGTGAATTTCATGATAATCTTTAGGCTTGAGCATTCCGTTCCGCTAAAAATATCGTTTTCTTAATGTCATTGCCAATGTTAACTATTCAGCGTTTTCACTTGAAATGATAACATTGTAGGGAGCCAATATAATATGGTCTAGTTGGAAACGTTTTTTGTATGAAACTGAGTGACAAAGTTAGTGCTCGCCGGATGGTAAGCGTCACGCTTGCCCGTAACCGTTCAATGCTATCCCGAATTTTGAACAATAGCAGTTCAAAACACTGTGTGATAACTGATATTAGATGTTTAATCTCTTTATTCTCACTAATTACGCTAAACTCAAAATACTTAGAATTACTTAAAATAATTAATTATCGACAGAACCGATAGATTTCTTGATTTTTAAACTAACGAGTTGTTTGTTTTTTGTTTACAACACAGCTCGAACAAACAACAACACACGCGCACGGTATTATTTGCGAGTTCCAGTGTTGCGGGATAGTAAGCTCTGTGATTTGGTAATATTGAGTTTTATAATCATTCTTATCACTGTACAAATCGAAACATTATTTCTCTAATGGTAGGGTAATCATAATTATTTACAGGAAACTATAAGCAAAACATTACGGAATTGCAAACGCAATAAACAGCATTAACTTGTTTAGGGAAGTGCACACTTATTTTATCAAAACTATGTTTAGAATCACTGACTAAGCGAAGCGAAGAGTCTACGGGAGCGAGTAGGCATGTATGTATGTTGGTGTATATATGTGTCCGGCTATAACTTGAGAACCGTTGATCCGATCTTCATAAAATTTTATTATATATAGTTTATTTCAATACAATTTTTAAGTTTAAATAGCAAAGTCGGTCCAGGGGTTGAACGCCTTCATCTAAGGCGTTCAAGTTCTTTGTTCAAGTTTTTATCTTTTGCGATAAATCAACTAATAACTTAACAGAGGGCCTGGTTGTCGCGACGCGTGACCAAAATGCTGGCGTTTATTTGGCTCAACGCATAAGCATTGCCATTCAGCGTGGTAATGCCGCCAGCATGCTGGGTACGCTGCCAACCGGTAGTGGGCTTGAACATTTGGATTATCTATAGACCTTTAATGGTCTATGGATAATTCAACTGTTATTTTTATGAAGTAGGCTAAGTAGTTTAGGTAGTTGTAGTTTGTATGTATTTTGCTTAGTTATTAAAGGCAATAAAAAAAAAAAAAAATTCGACATTAGGGGTGGGTTACTCGAAACGTTGAGTAACTAACCCGAATATCGAATTCTGGTCTCGTAGACACCAATTTTGCCTAAAGTGATAATAATGTGACTGTCGCATCTATCTTAATAGATAAGCTATGTCTAGCTACATCCCAAGCAGCTATCTAATCTGAAGTAGTACTAATAATTTCAAGGACGTTGATACTTCATTCCAGTCGAGATTTCGTAAACATGATCAGTAGTGGCAGGATGTGGTCAAACACCAAAATCGTCGTCGTCATTATTTAAGGACGCACTCCCGGCCAGAGTTATCTCTTTCAGAAATTTTTAACATTTTTGATGATAAAGAATCACCGAATGCGAATTAAATAAAAATAAAGTCGGCCATCTTCAGAATACCATTGCCATATGTTATAGCAATTTCCTTCGCTATTTTTGATTAATTTTATTCATTTTTTCCTTCTTAACATTTCGTCATCATCAGCCAGAAGACTGAACGTAGGCCATTTGGATTGCAAAAGGGAGTGCCATTTGGATTGGAATCATTTAATTTTGTAGAATTTAAATACACACAAATCATTTATTACATTACAAAATTACAAGCTATAAAAAACTACCTAAGGGGCCGTTCAAGTATTACGTAGGCAGATTTATTACAATTATTTACTCCCCCGTCCCCCTTGTCAGCAAAAGTAAGCAAAGCTCATAAATGCTTACGTAAACATTTTTCAATTATATTCTTTTTTTTATATATTATAATTACAATGTTATAATTATAATTTTAAAAATAAGAAAATAGATTTAGGATAGAGATTACATTTTACTGATACAGTATTCAACATAGAGTAAGGGACAAAAATATTATAATGTTACGAACATAACAAACTTATTTAAAAATTTTGGTACACATATTAAATTCAAGTTAATAGTTCTTCAGTACATGAAACCCGAATCCATGATTCTAAGTTGGAGGGTTGACATTCGTGTAAAAAAGTAAATAACAACCGATGACGTAATCATCATCTAGACTCCCCTAACCCCCATGTCATCCAAAATAAGCAAAACAAAGACCCCCCCCACCCCCCATAGTGCTTACGTAATACTTGAACGGCCCCTAAACTACTTAGGCTACCGTGTAAAACGAACAGATGGATTACCAGAGATCGTTGAAGGTCTAAAGATAATCCAAATGTTCAAGCCCACTACCAGTTGGCAGCGAACACAACATGCTGGCGGCATAACCACGGTTAATGTCAATGCTATAAGTTGCGCTAGATAAACGCCAGCATTTTGGTCACGCGTCGTAAGCCAGGCGCTCTGACAGATTCTTCAAAATGAAGTAAGCTCATTTAAAAAAAAAAAACTTGGTCAAAGCAGATAATGTCAATAAGCAAATTGCTGTAAAATGTTGACAAAGTTTCATAGGCGTAGGATGTTTTTTTTTTCATACACATTTTGGAGGTCCATTTCGACCCTTGAGAGGTGCAATTTCGCAAACTCCGTTCTTTTTGTCCACCTCTCTAGGTCTCGTCTCGTCTCGTCTTTTCCATGAGCGGTTAGGTATGTGCGTTGATTCTTAGAAAAAGGCTTGTTCTTTTATATTATAGATAGCTCACATGAGGTTTTTTTTAAGTATTTGAAAAAGTGTCCAACGAGCCGGCCTAATGAAGAGAGCGAGGTCTTAAGCCAAATTTTCACACAAATATGTACCGTCAAAACTTTAAAAGAATCACTAAACATGTTTTATTTTGTCATCCTACTAGTTTGACTACTTCTTTTATTACTACGTTCAGGCTGACAATACTACTTTACTACGGTCAAGGACACGCCGTTCACAGGAAAATAATACAATTTTCCTTTTTGATTTTTCCCGACGCGTTTTATGCTGACTGTGGAAATATATACGATATATATTTCCAAGAACTTTGACTTGATTTATACAAAATACGTTTGCAGTCAGTGCAGGTGGCATATAATATAACGTAAGCTGCATCTACGGAATTCCTGTAACTAAACACCTAACGAGAAATAAATAACATTTAAACAGAAAACTGATATTAATTATGTTCAGAATAACATTGGATTATTTACTAACAATACATGAAAGTTTCTTGAATTTGACAAAAATTCAAATAAACACCCTCTTGAAAAAAATAACTATGGATATGACATGCATTCTCCCTATCCTACGTTTCTGAAGATATATCTGAAGCTAGCTGTCGGGGTATGCCAGCAAGCTATGGAGCAGTATTTTACTACGCCCCAAAACAGATCGCTGACGTAGGTCAAAAAGCCGCTGAACTGAAGTGAAACTAGGTCAGACGTATCGGCCGCATGTTGGACCTGTAGGCTAAGCTCACTACGTAGTAGGATCTTTGTCAATTTAGATTACCTAACAGGCATAGGCGTTGCTTACAAGACGAACTGGACTTAATATTTTATTTCTCCGTCACTTTTAAAAAACTTTTTTTGTTAAATGCCTCTTTAAATTGTTGTTATATTTCTTTACTTTAACAGAACATTGAATTTGTCCTAAGTTTGAACCGGAACCAAAACCAGATAGGTGCGAGTCTATTGGAGGTCAAATTTATGACAATAGTTTCTTAGATGACACATTTGAAGAACCTAATATCCATTTTCAAGTTTTCACAAAGAACTGCGAGGGAAAGACTTTGTTTATTTGAGAAAAAATACGAGATATTAAATACCAGCGGAAATCTTGAGAGTGAACATGAATATAGACACATATGGCAGAAATTATCAGCGTTCCTTAATTTTTTATCCTTTATAGTGCTATCTTCAAATAAATATTTCCTATCATCATGCATTTGTAACAGATTTATATTACATATTTTTTTGGTACCACAAATAGGTCTATCAAGTAATAAAGTATGACATTATAAACAAGTCGTGCAAACATCAGTAAGTACGCAAAAAATTAAAAAATGTGGGCATATTATAAATCTTAGTTCTGATTCTCATATAACTTAGTTTTACCACCAAAGAATATTTTTTTACAAAAGAACCAAGCTGTTTGCTAGTGTTTAGTAAATAGCAACTGCTTGTTTACTAGTTACGCATTTGTTATAAAGTGGATAAGTAAGGGTTTTATTATTATATATTATTAATTAAAATATTAATCTTTACGATCACATCGCAAAGCTCCATAAGAACATTTTGATCCTACGTGCTGCATGGGCCTGGCCATGTGCCATAAGCAATAACATGAAAACGTAAACACGTAGATTTATTTACGTTACAGAGATTCGATCAAAACTACAATTTAGAAACACTGATCACTTCTGTTGACACACACCACGTCTAAAGTTTTACAATTGAAAACATTAACAAGAGTTCATCGGATCCGTAATATAACGAAGGCGCGCGACACGTCACCCTCTCACGGCTGTCATGGGTGCACTGCACTAACTTAGTGATATAAGAAGCAAGAGAGAGAGAGAGAGAGAGAGAGCATTTGAGCCGCAAGGCTTGTGAAGTTATAAACAAGCCGAAGCACGCGGCCGCAGCTCCCTCGCTGTCTACCAAGTGCGGAGTGCAGACTCCCCTAGATCCCGCAACGTCACGTATTGCCATAGTGCAATGACTAGAGTAAACCTATTCCATGTCTTTATCATGCCATAGTTGAAAAACAACCAAACGACACAACTGACATTAAAAGATCAACGTCACCTACGGATACGTTGCAGACCATTATTAACTATATTAACTTCCATACAAAAACCAAATTCAATCAGATCAAATAGAAATAATAACATTTTAGTAGAAAATGCAACGTTATATACGTAAAGACTAAGTATAATTATGTAGTATTTTTGCGATAAGCGGCACTTACACCTGAGCGCAAGGTCACCTCGCGAGGCGGTCATTGAACGAATAAAACGATTGTTATTTAAATAGGTTCGCTTCCAATACCCACTCGCGTATATAGCCACGTAAACGACAGAAGCCATCGAGTGTGCCTTAGAAGATAGCTAACTATTCTTATTAAGCTATGGTCAGAACAAATGCGACGGCCTTGCACGTCGAGTTGTCCATTGACGATGATTTAACAACCACCGTACATAAACAGGTTCCGAGACCTTGCACCTACAGTTCCTATTCCGGCAACAAGCCAACACAGAGAACTGCGATTATAAATGGTCGTTTAATCGTAGCTTATCGTTGGATCAATCAACTGACAATATAGCTCGTTTATTGAGTGATCGTCCCGCTGCTTTTTTGCGCTTGTTCTTTATCAATCCAGGTCAAACGCCGCTCGAGTTACAGTTTCATAAATCAACAAATTAAAAAAAAAAAAACTTTGTTTATACATTTTAAAATTACGCACCATTTTCTTAAAATTAAACACCTCTGCTTTCGTTAGCGTCTAGGAATCTAGGTGCTTGATTTTCAATTTCCTAGGAGTAATAAGAGTCTACTAAAAGTGGACCTCTGGGCTCGGGAGTGGTTAAGATGTGAAGGCTCTAACCGTCTACCTAAGCGAGCCCAGGGAGGACGTCAGCGTCAAGTGGCTGACGTTGTCGTAGGCGGAGGCGTCACAGAACAGCTCGTAGCTGTCCCGGGTGGAGCTGAAGCTGAGCTTAGGGGTTAAAGTATTTGCCCTGATGCCGGGGCACTAGAATACGGCACCGGTATTCTGGCCTGTAGTAAGAGCATACTAAAAGGGGACCTCTGGGCTCGGGAGTGGTTAAAGGTGGGGCTCTAAGCGAGCCCGGGGAGGACGACAGCGTCGAGTGGCGGACGCTGTTGCAGGCTTAGGCGTCTCACGACAGCTGCTAGCTGTCCCGGGAAGAGCTGAAGCGTGGTGCGTTCCCTTGGAGATTCCGGAGCCCTCGGTCAAGCACCAAGGCAGCCCACCGGGAGGGTTTTAGTGGGTATAATCCCACATAACCCGGCTGCACCCCAAAGCAGTCGCGAATCTTGTAAAGATTTATCAATAGCAATAAAAAAAAAATAAAAAAAAACTAAAGTATGTAATTGCCGTTTCGTACTGAAAAATTAAAAACCTTGTTTTTTGTAGGAAAACAGATTTATTTAATTAATTAATTATTTAGTCTTGTTTACTATAAATTTGTACTATCTAATTGGAAGACCATTTTTTAATGATCTTGCGTTCAATGACCTTTGCGATATAAATCTGGGGACCTGGATTCTATAAATTGTGTAAAGGCATTTTGTACTGCTTGCTACAATATTATGGGAAGATATTTTTTCCGTCCAAAAAAATTACCCTAATCGCGGATATAATATAATGGTAGTATGTTGGGGCGAGGTCCGACCAGTACGGAGGATAACGGGTGGTTTTTTAAAAAACAAATAGATCAATATTGTGGGTATGCTAACGTCAAACCGTGCCACTAATTCCTTGGTAGTTTCGTACGGATCGGCTTCTACTATCACCTTCGATTTTTCGTCATTTACCTTAGTGGCTGTCTTCCTCGTGGTTAATTCTCCAAGTCGACGTTTCTAGTAAGTAAGCAGTTAAACCAAAAACGCACGGTGCGTTCGTTAGCCGTGTGCTCTCCAAACACATCATTGACATTACGAACAGTTTCTGCTACGTTAACCTCATGTTGGAACTTGTATTCGATAATTACTCTGATTTTCGCCGTATCCATCTTCACTTTAAAAGCTGAATGTGAAAACAAAAGTTGAACAATCCAAAACCATATTTCTTTAAAATTTGAATTTGATAGTTTTCGTGTGAAAAAATATTCACTCCGAATTCTGATACTATGCAAGTTTAATTCAAATTTAAATTGGCGAGTGCGTTAAAACGGCAATTTCATATATTTTAAGCCCTATTGTATACATATTATGTAGATTAAATTTCTGTACGGCGCTGTTATCAGGTTATCACACTCGCGACGATAAAAAATGCACTCTCCTTCTCTATCGGATTCATTCTGTTTGTTTATCTTTTCAGAAATAAAAGGAGCATCATGAGAAAAAATTACAAAGTAAGCAACATGACCATGATACATTTAAGCATAAATACCTTTTAACTTAGAAAATGCAATAGCTAGAAAAGGGTGGGTCAAACTGCGCGGCGCAATAGTCTGTGTCTATTAGGTAAGCTATAGGTTTACCCCCGAATACTGAAACGTTTGTTAACTTTGGCAATAGATTAATTCTAATACTGCCTTCGTCTGGCACAAAGCAAATGACAAAGGCAGCAATAGACTTAATCTGTCGTCAAAGTTAACAAACGTTTCAGTATTCGGGGGTTAGACTGATAATAAAGCCATTCTAACATAGTGAATAAATACTATTCTAGAATAGTTTTACACATTTTGCTCATCTCCGTTCGGCGGGGTCAGGTCAGCGAAAGGTTCGCGGTAAAAAGAGATGCCCAACTAAATTCTCCGTATTAAAATAAAGAGAATTAAGTGGGGACGCCGTATGACTGAAGCTATTATAGTGAAATTCGATCGCAATTTATTATGACCTCCTTCCTGGCTATTTGCGTCTAGTTTCAGCCAACGGCGGTCAGAGGCAGGCCAAGACAGAGTTTCGAGACTTAAATTAGACAGCAAATTAGTCGTAGTTGACCCACTCGCCCTTTTTCACATTCTTAAAAATATAAGTGACACCATAGGGTCGGATCCCATCCCACTGACGCAGAGTCTAAGCGAAGCGCATCCAAAATGTTGCATAGCATATTGATCTGTATTTCACAAGATAATGCACAAGTTTCCAACGAGACAAAACAATTACGCGCACTTTCGCGCGAATGCGCGTGGTCTGTGTCAATCGGTGCACGCGCACACGAGCACATTCGCGCGATTTGGATCGCACCGATTAAATATTTCTGATGTAGTGATAAACACCCAATCTACAATAACCAATTTTCGATTGAGAATTCTGTGGACGACTAAGGTCGGACGCCGCTGCAGTTGAGTCTACTCTAAAACGAATACCTAACGAGACGAATAATTAAGTGCGATATGTTTATTTGATTTTAATGTACGACCTACAAAAATAATTATTTTTAATTATTATAATTATTTATTATTCAGATAATTTGGAGTAGACCGAGTCTTAATGACATAGGGGATAACCCTATTAAGTAGTTAAAATTAACATACAAATAGTAGTTTTACTTCTATAACTTTGTTTGTTTTTACACTATTGCCCAAGGCGTGTAATGTTTTTAGTGTATATTTGTGTGTTCCTGTATAACTTCCTGTGGCCTAAAAACGGCACGACCTATTTTGATAAGTAAAGCGCACCCCACACCAATGACACATTTGTGTGCAGTACTACATTTGTGTTACGTCGCACACCTGGTGTACCGAGATGTGGTGTGCTTTGTATTAATAGCGCACTCTCGTTGAAATGTAGGTATGCGATAAATGTGTCTACGATAAATGTGCGATGCACAACATTTGTAGTATTGGTGTGTGGTACCGCTTAGATATTATTGAGGAGCATAGAGGTCGTGGAGTGACATATAGGCAAACATTTTGCAGTCAGGTTGTTTGTTTTTTCTTTTAATACTTGATAACTTCGTTGTTTTTTTTTAAAAAAATGAGTCGCCTTACCGACATTTTATAAGTGATCCAAACAATGGCACGGACGATAATATATTTTGAAAAAAAAAAAAAGTTTTTGCTGATAAAAGTGTCTAAAATAAGTACCATAAGTACCTAAAATTTAAAAGCTGAGACTGTAATCAAGTAAGGTGTCGTATGGAAGGTTAGTTTAGAGACGTCGAGGCAGGCTGTTGTCTTGTAAATTCCTATACCTACGTAGAGTTTTTAAATCTTCAAACGTGTTGAAAGGTCGCTCAGGGAGTGAGTGATTAATCTTTTTAATTTTCCGATCTTTTAATTATCCGATTAATCCGATTAATCCGATATTAAGTGGATTCGCAGGGGTTATCGTGCAATTTTAGGGGCATATTAAAAATTCATTACTGTTATGAGAAGAAAAAACAAAAAAGAAACGATGACAAGTGATGAAGTGATCTTACCTGCAGCATGATGTTGATGAGCTAACGCCCTCTGAAACCAACAGAAAGGAAATAAATTAAAATAAAAAAATTATATAGAAAATAATAAAGTGTAACATTTGTGAAACGATCAAAAAAGGGCGAGAGTTATTGCGAGAGTGATACTTGTTCAAAGACTGTTTTATCTCAAGTCTAATTAGTCAAGACGGTTGACATTGGCGTCGATTGCCGCTAATTCTTCTATGAATCCTCTCCATCCTAAGGTTGCCTGGAAGAGATCGCTTTCAGTGATACGGCGGCCAGTTGTTACACTCATTTTAAGTTTATGTAAAATTTTGTGTGAACAATAAAGAGTTAATCTATCTATCTATCTAAACCAAACTTAGTGCTATTGCTGTCTTTTACTAATAGAAACACAAGAAATAGATAGCAAGCATTTTAGTTCTGTTAAATGAGTTTACCGATTAAAGCCGCGACGAAAAACGTACACTAGCGACACTTAAAACTTGTTTTAAATCGGCAGCCGCTACGGTCTCGTCTAAGTTTGTATGGAGAAGAGATCTGACTAAATTGACAGCACTAATGTCATCTCTATCTTGTGTTTCTATTTAGTAAAAGACAGCGATAGCTTAATTACGTTTATTGAGTGCTCGGTGGAATTGCGGCCATTATCTCTACTACTGTCTAATAACCAATATTTGTTTGAAAATTCCGCCTAAAGAAGGAATCGTAATTCAATATTTTGAACTTCAAATATTTTGCTTATAAAGCCGGTACACTGGACCCTTTGGGGACCTACACCTACACTGATAGAAGAAGGTCACGCCATTAATTTGCTAAGTTCAAAGTCTGTTTTTCGAAGTGTTTAAGGTTATCTATATATAAATAATAATATAAATATAATAAATACATATATATCTTAACTAATATTATAATTCAAAGGAATATAGCCGCAGTCGTATCAGGAGTAAAAATGAATACGTTCGTCTCGAGGAAAAAACTTCGCTTGCGCGATTCAGAACTCCCTACATTACAACTGTCAGTCCATACGAAACGTCAAAAATGCACAAAAATGGATTAACGCCTAGGAGCCTTAATAAGTTTTTGTGGAAAACTATATTTTTCCAGACAAAAACCTCGACAGAGGAAATTTTTATTTATATTTATTGTAGCCTATGCGAGCGAAGCCGTGCGGGCAAGCTAGTATTGTACAACCTTACAAACTTCGAACAACGCGCTTCGTACTCTGCATGGGAATGGACTAACTAGCTTGAGAGCAGTAACACACCTCCGCCGCGAAACCAGAGGATCATAATTGCTTCTAGTTGAAAAGTGAACCTAATATCGTTTCATGTACAGCATAATTTCAAATTACAAACTACGTCGTTGATAAATTACCAAAGATCTATAGTTCGATGGCTGTCTTGAAATTCTGCTCTAATTTACACGATATTAGGTTCTTATTACAACGGGTAGTGATTTCGGCGGTTATGGTTTCGTAGCGAAGATTTGCTACCCGCGGGAATTGATTATTTAATTCGGACGTGGTCTGTGGACGTGGCCAAATGTCAATTGTGTATCATCCTAGCATGACATAATTTTTATGGTAATGTAGTCAAGTAGAGAGCTACTTGAGTAGCAAAGTTTGGTAGTGCAATTATTCTTAGGTCAATAGCCGCTGACCTAAGACGTGTACTAATATGCACTTGGGCAGTATAATTTTGTATCTATATTTTTTTTTTAATGTCTATTTTTTTTTTGGGGCTTTAGTCGCCATGCGATTATGCCAGCCCCTTTGTATCTATTATGTACTACAGAATTTGTGTAATTAGCACTTACGAAAATTAGATTATAATGATTGGTAATTTGGTATTCTCTTTGAGACAAGAGGTTATTATTTGACAGACAGACAACATTTTATAAATTCATTAAACTGATGAATAGATATTGCTTCCAAGTAAAAAACATGTCCTACAAACGGCAAGAACGAAAAAATCGATTAAAAAATGTACAATACGTATTGAATAAAAACCACTGGCGGTGTAAAAAGGCATAAATACAAGGTAAGTTATAAATACGAAACAACTTATTTTCTTTCAAAATTAATTGTGAAAAATGTGGATTTGTTTCATAATCATCATCAGCCGGAATAAGTCCAATGCTGTACATAGGCCTCCCCTTTAGAGAGCCACACATTGCTTCAGATCAGAGGAAAAGTTCGGACCAGACGCACCCAGAGTGCAACTTCGCTGCTAATAACATCAGTATGAAAAACAACAGTGACACAACTTGGCCATTCCGAGCATTTGGGACATTTGGGTGCACCTCGATTGCAACTAAACAACCGTGGAAATCAATGGTTGAAAAACACTGACGTTTATTTGACATTTGTCAAACTACTTTTAGTGGCGCGTAGTAATTTATTACAGTTTTATGTTTTTAGGAGAGTACTAATCATTTTTTTTTTCATTTTTTCATTAGTACGGGAAAAGTGAAACTAAAAAAAAATTCAGATTATTACTGTCATCTATAATCCTAACAATTATGATGTCTATGTCAAAATTTGACTTTAAAAACAATTTGGTCGTTCCGTACACAGGGGCGAGTGCGAAAAACAGCGATAAAGCAAGTCCTATATCCTCTAAACGTAACCCAATCCTATATATGCTATGCTATGTACGTAACCTTTATTGCGGACGCATAATTTATGTACAAATTTGCTCACAAGTTTAAGATGTAATGTCTTCGTAAGATCACATACTTGAATATTTTTGCCTAGCAATAAGATATGCATGGAGTTGTGTCACGAACGTCATATTTGTATTTCAATTAATAGAAAACGCCCACCGAGTGGCCAAATGACTATTAGGCGCACCACACACCAAACCCGCACCTGTGTTCAGAAAGACATTTGTGTAACGTGGCACACTTCCTGTGAAGAAATGTGGTGTCGCCTATTAGTGCACTCGTATTTAAATATACAAACTAAATTCAAAATTCAAAATTCAAAATTCAAAATTCAAAATTCAAAATTCAGAAGTCCTCCCACTGAGCCACTAGGCTAGTCAAATGTTTTGTTTGGTGTACAACATTTGTGTTATTGGAGTGTGGTGCGCCTTAGATCACATAACTAGCTTGATAAGTACGTCGTAGTGTGGCTTGTAGGTATTTATTTTCAGTAAGAGCAAAATAAATCCGTCGAAAAGGAATAGGTCAAAACAGGGCTATGTCAAGCAAGTACTTAAACAAATACAAAATTTATTTACTTCCAATATTGACCACAAAAATTTCGATGGGCTTCGGATCTCTGAATGTGATGTCCAGAAATAAAACGAATATAAATAAAATTTTGAATGCTTCTTGTGTAGTGATTTATGAATGGGTGTGAGGGTGTATGTATTTGTGTATCACCTCTGCGATACACAAGTCCTAGTATAGTATGTACCTAGTACTACTAGTATAAAGTTTGTTCTCAGAAATTGTTCTGAAAGACTATAAAGGCGAATGCACCATTCACTATCGCCTATAGAAACCTCTCACAGCTGCATCACAATAATTCGATACGAAAGTTTGCCTATAAGTTGGCAATTTTAAAACATGGCGGACAACGATATAGTTATGCCTGGTAATCATTATCATAATTCCTTTGCAGATGCAATGCCGAACACAAGTGTGCGAATAATTATATACCTCACTTATTGCTTGAAAAACGTATGAAGCAGACGTATGAAACCATTTCGTTACTCCAATCAATCATTTTTATTTATTTACATCCGCTTCGGATGAAAGTAAACACTATACTGAAGGATGCTAATGTGGGAGGTAAATACAAATATTTGCCTAGAAAAGTCCTTTTGATGTGGATAAAAAACCGCCAAATTAGTAATCGTGCCGAATTATCGCAACAAATCATGATACTTCGTGTCGCATGCCGCTAACCACCGCCCAGACACACAGCTTTCGCTTCATTTCACGCTAATTCGGGGCGATAGAGGCTGGTCTGGGAGAGGCATAAGAAGAATTCAGACTCCATATGTCTTAGATAATTTTATAACGAAAGAATCAGCCATAGCTTCGTGGGAAAAACTTGTTATCCGATTTTTTTGTGTACTGAAGCAATTTAATGGAACATAAACATCGTTACTTCGGTACATTAGAAATTCGAGTAGGATGTTATTGTTTTTGATAGTTCGTTAGCTAGATCTGTGAGAGGACTGATTATATATATCAAATAGCGATCGTCCTCCCACGGATCAGTGAACCAGTGTAAATTGAAACAAACTTCTGTTTTATTTTTATCTTACTGTTATTCAAAACTTCACAACTTTTACAACTTCTTATTGCGTAATTGCGTTAGTAAAAAATGTTTTTGATCCATAAGTAGTTTTTTAATTCTTTTTTTTAGGAATGTTTAGACTTGCAAGTCTATGTCAGCCCAATCGTATCCTTATAAACTAGACATAATTATATTCAATATTAGCACACTGTGGTATAATAAGCCAACCAGGCAAACGGGTGGAGCTATCAGCTTGGATTCGCACACATTCCATCAATATGTGATACAGATTGTTTTCAAATATTCGGGGTAATTTGAGACGATAAAGAAGGCGAGCGACAGCGCATGTTTGCGTAGATTTACTAACATTTTTTGTTTCACACAAGAATAATTTGGGCGCGGTCCGAAATACGCCAATAGTACCGACAACGATGACATCGCTAATGACAATTGAAAACAAAACAAACAAATTTTCTGCGTGCCGTGTTCTCATTAAATCTGTTGGCATAATTTGCTGCTGGCGTGAAATGCGCCGTTCCCGCTGATTTTTATTTTGCTAGTAAGGCATTATAGACTTCAGTGGCCCTTTTATTTTTAAGTCGTATCTGACGTTAGGTTAGTTTTTTTGCATACGTAGTTTTATTATCTTAACAGAAATTATGACATTGGTGAATTGTGATTTTCATAGGGAATATTAGGTAAATTCACTATTAATCATGATAACGTCAGTGGCGAGTGACACAGACAAGTGTTTTAGATTTTCCTATCCTATCCTATTTTCCTTCCAAGTGTTTTAACCGATGTGGTTAGGAAAATGACAAAAAAATATGTGGAGTTAAAAATCTCCACAATGCACATTCTAGTTTCTTAAGAAAGTAAATAAAACTTTTGTGTTTCTAGAAAAGCAGTGTGGCTATATTTCTCGAAGAGAAGAAGAGTTGTAAGCAGTAATAGAAAATTTTTAAAGTCCGCGTACACGCAAACTTATATAGTATTACAAGTTTAGTGTATTCGATATTTGAAATTGTATAGCTGTCGCTGTTTCTCATGCATGCGATAGAGAGAGTTAATGAATTTTCCTAACTTTTTAAATGAAATTAAGCGTTTCGGGGGTAGTCTGTTATCACCCCCTAAATCTGAACAAAATCTTTTGTTTTTGGTGGCAATGGCTTGGATAAGCCATAATCCATGCCGCTGTTTTGTTTTTCTAGGCCTAGTCAAAAAAATATCTATTAGATTTAATATCTTGTCACAAGACTTTTAATAAAATTCATAGAAGGGCAATGCCGGCCGTCGCCGTCAAATTCAATATTTTCAACTTGTGACCCTCGCGTGTGATTAAAATTTATGTATATAAAATGAACCCCTATTTTTCCTGGTCAGGTCACGCTATAACATGAGAATGGCTGGACCGATTTTGATGGATTTATTTTTTGTTGTGTTCGTAATTGTGAGGACAAGGTTTTTATGAAGAGTTTAGCGAGGCCGAAGGCCGAGCTTCGCGGACATGAGCTAGTAATATCATACAGTACTAATGTATAATATTATTATTATGACTGTAAAATTTCGTTAAACAAATGTAGCATCTATCTCAATTGTGACACTAATACAGTGTCGGTTGCGGGTACAACAGGACGTTGCATTTCGAAATAATAAAACTCTTAGCTTATGCACTTATCTGATTTATCAATGGCGCACCACAGGATATGGGTACATGTTGGCGTTTATTTTTATTATAGCAGTGTTTTCAAACCTGCGCGTAGCAGAGGAATCGCAAAGTCTTTACGTTAGTCAGGTAGCAAGGCAGGTAAACATAAAAAGGGTGGTACAGTTTTACACAATAAATAATTTCGATCGTCGTTTGTCGTTTGCATTCAAACACAGACCGGTTTCAGACAGTAGCCGAACGTGTAAATAATCTATATTGAACTATATTTGCAAGCGCAAATAGCGGACTATTGATTGCTATACATTCTTAGCTCTGCCCCGCTTACACGATTCTACACTGTCGGACGGGCGGCCGGCCAAACTGGCACACGAGCGGCCGGCTGGAAGCGATTTTGCCGCGAAATCGATCGACCAATAACAGCGCAAGATTTTAGCTCGTAGTACTCTACTTTGCCATTGGTAGATAGAAATTTCCCGCGCTACTAAAATTGGTTTACTGCGCAGGTAGATCAAGAAAAGTCATTAGTTGTGTAAAACTGTATTACTACTACAACGCAAAGCTGCCTGGCACAGCACTAAATCAGTATAAAACAACTCGTTATTTTTTTTTTTAAACTGACAGTTTTATTTTGCAGCCGCGAAATTTGTTTACTTTTTTTCTGCTCTACTGAGTACCGTGCGAGTCGCTGAGAGTTGCAAATTCAAGAAAATTGAAAGTAAATGTATTATTGTA
Source organism: Apocheima hispidaria (assembly GCA_947579745.1). NCBI lineage: Eukaryota > Metazoa > Arthropoda > Insecta > Lepidoptera > Geometridae > Apocheima > Apocheima hispidaria. The sequence goes on along the minus strand of OX388149.1, from coordinate 5,659,226 downwards.
TTATTATTAGTTATACTTATACTCATTTATTGTAGTAAACAAAACACTTCATGCTTATCTTAACTACTAGTTCTACTACGAACTCATATCTCAATTGTATCAAAAGTAATCTTACTGATTTTAATCTACAACAGTATTTTAATTAAATAAATAAATATCTGGGACATTATTGCACACACGGTCATCTGACCCCAAACTTAGCAAAGCTTGTGCTATGGCTGCCAGAGACAAATATACGTACATAGATATTTTTAAATACATACTTATATAGATATTAACACCCAGACATAGAACAAACACAAATATTCATCACATAAATGTTTGTCCTAGATGGGAATCGAACCCACGCCCCCAAACACAGAAGGTAGGTTCACTACCAACTGAGCCACCGGGGCAGTCGAACTGAACAATACTTTAATAATTTCAAAACTGTAGTTCTTTTTTTATCGTATTATAGTCTGCGTTTGACCTCCAGTTCGCCTGTTGGTAGCCGACGATATTACCGAAGATGAAACACGCAGACCTTAAGGTAACTATTCAGTATTCACTCTGACCTTGAAATCCCGAGATGATATCTATATAAGGCCCTTAGGCTAAGACTCAGAGACAAGAACTTAAGACAGTCAAAAACCAGTCTTAGCCGAGCATCGGATAAGTCGATGTTTGAAATGTATTCAGAAACATACGTTGGTCACAAACTTAGCACGGTCTTAGCTAAGATTATACTTTGCTGTCTATGGCAATTTTTGTTTTTAGCGGAACCTTTCCACACTTTCCATAACCCACAAATACATAAAATCATATATAATTTGTGTAGAGTGAGTGAAACAAAATATTTATGATGTAAATCTATTTTTATGTATGGTATGATGGTGGAGGTATGATGGTAAAATCATCATAAGACATCGTAAAAAATCGCGGGAACATTATTTTAGTTTGAAGTTTGTCACGTCAAAAAATAACAAACAAGCTAATGTCAATAATAACTACATCTTTGCTCACTTGGTGGCGCCACTCTTGCTCGGTTCAAGAAGTCGTTAGTCACTACTTACGCTTAGCTTAGCTTAACGTTTCTGAATACAAATTTGATTGTAAGCACTGAATTTTGACATAAGTCGTCACTTAAACTAGTCTCCGAGTCTTAGCCCCTAAAGGTTACTCTGTGACCTGGTGTACTATAACTACACCGCCAAGCATTGGGATATTGAAATCCAGCACGTTACAATTAATGAAGTAATGTAGGGCGAGGTTTAGCTGTATATACCTGCAAACCCTTTTTCCATGGAGCAATATGAGTAAGTTGAGATGACGTCATTAGGACACCGGTCCCCTTCTGACAGTCGTCCCCCGAACTAAGCACAGTCCACACCGCTCGCGAAGCTCTCTTCGATATGTTATATGTTGTTTTCACAAACTATTAACCTTTGTGTTATCGCGCACCGAACTTATTTCACCCTGAGAACTAACCCCATAGTAAAATTGCCGATAGCAAAGCCCTCTCTCATATCACCTACCTACATGCCATCATCATAATATTATTGTATGGTTCCCTACAAAAAGTAAATAAAATTATACATTATTGCAGAAACAATTTGACGAGTACTTACGTTAGAAACGGTTATCTATACTTATTATTACAAAAACCTCTTATCAAAATATTTACTTTGATTTTTCAATGCCGATCCAGACTTACACAAATTATTAAGTTTAAGAATGAATGTTGGACTGATTTAAATTTATTGCAGGTGACTCGCTTATATGATATCTACAGTTTTAAAGCGAGCATTGTAAGTGATAGGTACCTGTTGTTGGTAATGTTGAGCCACCAGCCTAATCCCGCTGAGCTCTAAAGAACGCGGGTCGAGCGACCTGCTGCGCGGTTTTTCAGAATAGAACAGGTCCTCATCGCGCTTCCCTTTCTTCCATCGAAAGTAGTTAGCCATCCTTCACTCAACCAGTCCGTAACCACATCACGAACATTGCACGATAATTAGAGGTTTCACTTTTAAATTTTTTCCACCGAGTTCACCATCCGCGAATGAATCTCTGAAGGCACTGAGATAACGCGATCGTCACGAGGCCTTATTGTTATGCAATGGAGTACGAGACTGTAACCGTAAAACCGATATCCGATCACAGGTGTACTGTTCCGCTGCGGATCTGGGAAGCAAACGCGGTTTACGCGCGGGCGCGGCTTATCAACTGAGCGATGCAACGCTAACGTCGATTACGTATAATCTGGGAAATAATGAAAGCAAAAACACTTTAACTTGATTTATTAGCTTCTTGAGTATCACAACACCAATAGAACGTTCTTGTTTAATATTTATGCGGTAATCAGGAATATTTTGAATTTTATTGCGACATTTATCGCTTTTGATGTAGGCGTGTGCGCTCTTGCGCAGGTATGTTTGTGTTGCGCACATTAGTTGCACAAGCCCGTTGACACAGTGAGTTAAGTAGGCCTCTAATGGCCATACAGCGGTAGTCGTGCCTGGGCAATTGGCTCCTCCGGTTATTTCAAGAGTTTGCAAGTACCGGCTCTACCCAACCATATTATACTTTCAGAATTAATTTTGTTCGAATGGTCGCTTTAATAATAAGGTACGCGTAGGGAAGTGAATAAAAGAGCAGTTGCTCGTCAATGAATGTAATTATGGTCATGTCACTTGACACCACTATAACATACGGCAGTCTATGGATGTATTTGTAATTCTATGCATCACAAGTCTGGATAACTTTATGAAATACTCATTTTTACCCGCGACTGCTTTCGCGTGGACATAAAAACAGTATCTTATGTCGGTCTTTGTGATATACAGTAACTCCTTATCAAATTTTATCAAGATCTGTTCAGACGTTAAGCCGTTATAAAGCGACAAACAACCAGACAAGAGAGACAAAGTTACTTCGTATAGCTCGCTAGATGGCGTTGGTCCATTTTTTTTTGACGTTTTGTATTGACTGACAGTTGTAATTTAGGAAGTTTTTTCCTCGAGACGAACGTATTCATGTTTGTACCTCGAAGCTGTATTGGTCTTGATACGACTACGGCTATATTCTTCTGAATTATAATATTAGTTAGGATTGGTAGACAGAGTTAAACGATAAAATATAATAATTGAATTTAACGCATTGCAAAAGTGAGAAACATCAGTACCGCAGGGCTGCATGCGCACCGCGACAAAATCTTCTCTTCATGTCTGAAAAATGAGACAAACGTATACACAATCGTAGCCGTGTCCTGTTCTTGCTTAACAAAAAGATTTTGTCGCGGTGCGCATGCTAGCCCTTCTGGATATGACTCTTCATAAGCTATGTTTCATTTTAACAAGGGATTCTGAAATAATTTATTGAAATATAGTGAATTTGAAATTAATAAAAGGGTAATATAAAAACAAAAATGCAAAAAGAATAATAAAACTGAATGTTTGAGTGACATAAAATAGGTATTTCACTGAGACACGGTACCATAATGAATGTGTCGACATCTCAAGAGGCTGCTTCGAGAGAAAGATAGCACTATACACATACGCGCGCAGATGAAAACAGATGGCTTAGCGGTCGCTAGTCAAAAAAATCAGATAATTTCTTATTACATCTAAACCAGGAAATCAATCAAAATTATGTCCTATGCAATCCTAGATTGTATTATTACCTCACTATTAGTGAATATACACTAGGGGTTCCGAGCGCCAGCTAAAAAAGGTTTTTAAATCGAGGTCTTTACAAAGATTTATTTTATCGAGAAAATGTCATATAAACATGTGTTCCCTATGCAATACTAGAAGACAGAACATATAAAACATATATCTCATAATAGGATTTTTAATATACCTAACTAATTAGGTGCATTAAATAGAAAAATCTCATTTTCATCAAATTAGGCCGTTGGCGCGTGAAAAGGCATTGTGTAATGAATTCATATTCAAAATAAGAAACGCTAAAGTCAGATTGCCATAGATTTTACAAAGATCAAGATAACGTAACACGAATACGAAGCAACGCAATAACGATAGTAATCTTTTCATTCAAAGAAAACATGAAAAATGGAGGGTCCTTCACATTTGGTGCTTCAAAAAATTATCACTTTAATGTATTTTTTTTTTTTGACTCTACACGTTGTGTATTTAGTCAGTGTCAAGTATTGTAATATTCCAATGAAGTCAAATATTTCAGAAATACATAAGTCTCAGTCATAGTATAAGTCAAGCAAAGTAAGTCACGGTCAAGTCCACGTCATGCCCTAGTAAAGTAAGAGACCTTACTAGGAGCTTCTACTGAGTTTTGGAAACAACACGAAGAGTCACGTTTCACAACATTATACTATTCACCAACACTCGTGCACGTTCACGAACACTTCAATGAATGAAAATCCACCATTTTTACACATTAACACTCCAAATAACACAAGTTTTGGAAAATAATACGATGTTGCAACATGACTTCTTCACGTTCCCGCCAAAACTACTATAATGTTTTTCAGATTACATGGTGCGGGTGATACTTCTAATTTGATATTTCTAGGGATCAAATCGAATCGGTATTTGGTGATTACGAGTTACTATTTATACTTTATGGAAACGAATAATCGAACTTTAATCGATTTTTGCGAATATGATTACTTAATAAATCAATAGGATCACCTTGTAATCATGCAGAGGATTCCCGCAGAGAAATATTCGCTAAGCTCAGAAGTCTCTGAATCAGACTCTCCGCCGGTGTCGTCAAAAGCCTTCAATGGCGCCGCGGAGGACACTTAAATCATCTTTCATAGTGACAAAATCATCCCTTATAGATAACATATTTTTATTCATACGTTTCATCTCCTTTAACAATTCAGCGCAAATGCCTCATGCCGTGTTAGCCTCCTTTGAGATGGCCACATAATCTGCCTTTCACCCCGCACCGGATTTTCGGTGTTTTCCTTGCGGGGGGTCTGCGCCTTACAACCCGGACAGAGCCATCTCGACGCAACCGTAGCATCATCCGGAATTTGTGATCAGGCTTTGTGATAGTAGGTCGACCACTTCGAGCGTTTAACGCCCTCTGCCGCATTCGCAAGCCGACCGCAAGCGTTGCACTTTGCCATATTTTGTATGGAGTGGTAATTATAGTGGTTCAGATATTGAGAAGAACTACTGGAGAACCCAAGTAGTTCAGAGTGAATCCGGTAGATGGCGTCACGTTACAATTATAGATAGATAGAAACTCTTTATTGTGTACACCAAAAATAAAAAGAACACACGTACAAAACTATCTTATACTTAAGCTAGTGTCACAAGTGGCGGCCTTATCGCTAAAAGCGATCTCTTCCAGGCAACCATTCAATTATATGCGGTTTGAGGTACGTATTGAAGTAACTACTTTTGAAAAAATTAAACGATGTAATATTATCAATGTGGCAGAAAATAATCACCCACTAAAATACAGAAACGGTAACGCTAATACGTGCAAATATTTTCACAGCTGCCCCACACAACTAGACACTAAACTATTAAAAGTCAATAAATGCGAAATATGCAAATTTACTATTTTTACGGCAAGAAATATAACAGCGCACCGTCGGAACAACGTAACATCGGAACGTCCGTGACGTCACTATTTGCTTAAATATTTATGCAGTATTACCTCGATACACTCATAAGGTTATTTTGCTGATCCCTCCCCCACCCCCCTTTTGTTCGTCCTCCAATCGCTTATCCTCGTATTGCCGGCTGTAAAGCCGGCAATACATGCAGGCCATAGCCAGCGTAGCGAAGGCGAATACCAACATGTAGACAGCCATGGTTGTCTAGTCTCGCCAATTATCGACGTCGGTTTTCTAGCCGGACAAGCGCAGGCTAGCAACAACGTGTACTTACGGCAAGTTATGCAAATTTTTCTTCGAGATAAATGGGTAATACACTGGGACCCTATTCGGAGATGTGACAAATTGATGTCGATTTCGAGATTCCAATCTCGACTGTCTCTAGTCGCGATTATCTCCGACCACTCGATGTATCTCGCACGCTAGCCATCGTGAATATCTCGTTCTCTTCGAAAGACAGCGTTGAGAATAAGAAATATCGAAGTTCAACCTATTTTGCGAGACGAGATTGAATCTCAGCTTTTCAGAATAGGGGTCTATATCACACCGGATACCGCATTATGACATATTTGTTCCATTTAAAAGTCACCAGTTTGAGTAAATCGCTGGTTGTGGGGAATGCGACCAAGCTTTCTTATTGAGTAACTCAAGCGTAGACAGAGAAAATAATAGGCGGTTGGATACATGTCACTTTTGCCACAGAAGAAAAACGGATTTTCTTTTGAGATAAACGGAAAAACGGATAAATACTTCAAACGTCCTACGCGCGTACGGAACCCTACTAAGCATAGCCCGACATGCTCTTAACAAGTTATTCTAAGATCTCGAGGTTACGCCTACTCGCGCCTAGCAATGAACCAATGATAGTAAGCTTTCATGTGTATTTTAGCAGTTGCGAGGTGCGCATCGGTCGTCCTGAGATCAGAGTGCCGAGTGGGAGTTTTTTTAATTGCGTTTACCTATTCGATCGCGTTTACGTTAACTATGAAGTAAGAGCAGTGCCGAGTTTTGGCGGGAACGTGAAGAATTCATGTCGCGTCATTTTATTATTTTCCAAACGTGTGTTAATGTGTAAAAACGGTGAATTTTTACCCGTTAAGTGTTCGTGAACATGTACGAGTGTTGGTGAATGGTATAATGTCGTGAAACGTGAATTTTCGTGTTGTTTCCAAAACTCCATAGAAGGCTCTAGTTTTCACCACTTTACAGGGGCATGACTTGGACTTGACCGTGACTTGCTTTGCTCGACTTTGACTGTGACTATGACTTGTTTGATAATATATAACAAAACTTGAAAATATATATGTATACTTGACACTGGCAAATGCATAAGACTTGCGACGCCAAAATCCTCTCGGGAGGAAAAAGAAAATAAAAGAGCAGTGCCATCTAGATGACGCTAGATGGCGCTGCTCTTATTTCATACAAATTATAGTTAACGTTAACGCGATCGAGTAAGTAAACGCATTTGGAAAACCTCGCACTCGGCACTCTGTTGTCCAATACAGGGCACGCATCCTCCATCATATCATCCAGCCGATGACGTCGAGCCGGCTTGTGTTTCTGAAAATGTTACTCACCGCTCGTCGTCTCTCGGCGGATTCGGTATGCACGGTTTGGCCGGGCGAGGAACCTCGGCTCCGGAATATATCCATCACTTTAGCCATGGCCCCTGGCCGCCGTGTAGCCGACGCAGTCACCGTGTGGTAGTACTGCAAAAGACATACACACATTTTTATTAAACTAGTAGTTTGCGGCGAACTGAGACCTCGCGACCCCTATATCTTCACAACCCCTGGACCGATTCAGCTCATATTTAAACTTAAAAATTGTATTGAAATGAACTACTTGCCTACAAAACTTTATGAAGATCGGATCAACGGTTCGCAAGTTATCATCGGAGAAATATACACACAAACATACATATAAAAGTCGATTTGTCCCAGTAAACTCTGAGACCTTCGCTTCGCTCGGTCAAAAATATATATATGTAAGTCATCTGGGGAAGAGAGGAGCAATTTTTTTTTTTTAATTTTGGTAGATATATATGGGTTTTTAATAATGCCAACAGTTAAAACTATATCACTTCATTTTAGGCAATATCCTAACTTCATAAGTAATGTTGTAAATTTAATAGTAGCTCTGTCTCTATGTCTGGGTGTTTGTCACGTTGTCACGGCTAAGCAGCTGCTGAACAGATCGAACTGAATTTTTGCATAGATATAGCTTAAGGGTCGGAGAAGAACATAGGCTACTTTTTTTTGTAGGTCCACGCAAACGACGTCGCGGGTAACATCTAGTATGTAATAATGCCAAATGACTAAGTTTTTATTGCCATCTCCGCAAAATGATACTTGCTTATAAAATCGTGTGTGCGATCTTGATCTCGGGTTGAATCTTCTGCACTAGTACTATGGTTTATTCTGTGCCTATACAGGGGTCAGGGTTATAAGGAAAGAGTATGCTAAGCCGAAAAGGGCTCATAGTATTCATCATTATGACCAACTTTGCTTATGGGACCAACCCAATAAAAAGATATACAAAAAATCACCTATATAAAAAGTTTATCAATTCTTAGCTTAGAAACTTGTAATACCCATTTCAGTCATTCCGTCATTGTAGGCATTTATCGCTTCGCTGTGCCTTCTAAACTTTATTGCGACGCGGCGAGGGTCTCTATTTATTTAATTATCGTATCGGATTGAATCTTCTGCACCTGAACTATTATTTATTCTGACCGCAGGCACGCCAGTAACGATGTCGTAACTTGCGGACCAATCAGCGTTCTCTATCCCATCCCGCGCAATTTATTAGAAAGTTTGTTTGCGAATAATTTTGATTTAAACGTCTCTTGCGTTTTTTGTCAATTACTCATCGTGAGTTCATAAAAAGTAATTTTGCGCCACTAAACAACATTTTCAACAATTAACATTGTATCAAGTTGTATAAGCACACTCCTCACTATACCAAAACTCCTGATGAAAATCAGCCTGTTGAGATTCGTAGCTAAACCAATATTATCAAGGTGATCATTTTAGCCGTAATTTCTTGACACAACCTAATTATTGGAGCAAAAGTGGTTTCATTAAATCCACTATGAATAATTTAACTGTAATTGACTAAGTATGCAAGAAAATTTGAATTTGAGCAAACGTTGCACCTAAAATCTTCGATACATACCCTAGTTTCGCTACCAGGGTGTGGGTGCGCAGATCCGTCTTTAGCTTTGGTGACGGGTCCCTCGGAGCTCGCTTGCGACGTCGCCGCGCCTTCGCCCTTGCTGGTTTCCACTCTTGCGTCTCTGGGCGACTTAGTTATGTTCTGCAATCGAAGACCAAATAATTTTCCAAATATTTGCAGTTGATAAAACCATCACATACACGAACACGAACATCTCCGCAAGACTTATTCGAGAATAGACCTACATGTAGGTGTTCTGCACATATTTAACACACACATTTACTAACATAAAACTCTCAAATGTACTCACACGTCATCGCTGCGAACACAGACTCTTAAGAGGATTTGAGTAACGGAGCGGTGATACCCACACACACAAGCAAGAACGGATACTCACACACTCATGGACACTATCACACACGCATACACTCATTCTCGCAAACATATATATACACACACACACGCGCGATTTATTTTCAGATTATTTTCTTTTTATAAATATATTTTTTTGCTTCTTTGGCTATTTATTGGCATAGTTATAATGTAGATTCTAAATTAATGTTTAGTTACGTAAAATTTGACTTTATTATGTTTTGGCATACTTATGTAGTAAATAAGAGAGGCCGCTGGCTCCCGACACACAGTCTATGACTAGTTTTGGAGACTCTGGGATCAACAATTTAGTTGTAATTTTTGTAATGCCCAAATAAATTTGATTTGATTTGAATTACGTGCTCGTTTTAAATGGATTGACAATTAAATCGCGGTGCCTATCTAAATACACACACAATAGCATTATTTCGCTCTCTCGCTCGCGTGGCGTTAGCGACTTCGTGTGAACGGGATAGCGCGAGTGATAGTGAGCTGGGGTATGGAATTTTATTCCTATATAGGTTCTCGTTTTGTTTTAGATTTCCTTGGACAATAAAACATTTCAATTCCAGTCTAGTTCTTTAGTGGATTGGACCTTACGTAGACTTTTATTATTGGAAAAAAAAAGAAAACAATAGTGACCTGTACGGCAGCTTTGACTTGCTGGATTATCGACGGCTGTTTTTTGGCCTCGCCGACCGGTTTGGACTTGGATTTGAAGATGTCGAACAGGGCCGGCAATCGGCTCACTCCAGAAGTGCCTAGAAAATTGAAATGAAAGAAAGTAAGTTTTTATTACATCTAAACTGAAAATCTACCCGTGATATTACCCGCTAACCTACAGAAACGGTTAATTTTACCGGAATAAAAGTCTTGTTAATCCAGAGAAATAATAACGATCATAAAGGAGAGTATTACTATGTAAAGAATGTTTGAAAGAATAAGCCAGGGTCGAATAAAAAACGTAATAATAATGTGGTGTAAGCAGGTATATATACAAATATATTATAGGACCATATAAGACCGTACAAGACTAGCTGCGCCCCGCGGTTTCACTCGCTATTCTACAGGAACGGTTAATTTTATCAGTTTAAAAAGTATGTGTTATTCCAGGGAATACGCTACCTCCATTGCCGAATTTCACCCGAATCGGTTCAGTCGTTACAGATTTGAACAGGAACATAAACATTTACATACTTACACAGTTACACACAAACTTTCGCATTTATAATATTAGTAATAATAATAATAATAAATATCTGGGACATTTTTGCACACATAGTCACCTACCCCAAACTAAGCAAAGATTGTAATATGGCTGCCAGAGACTGATATACGTACATAGATATTTTTTAAATACATACTTATATAGATATTAACACCCAGACATAGAACAAACACAAATATTCATCACATGAATGTTTGTCCTAGATGGGAATCGAACCCACGCCCCCAAGCACAGTAAGTAGGTTCACTACCAACTGAGCCACCGGGGCAGTCGCTGATTAGTGTGATAAGATAATGATTACTATAGCGCGGGGTTTTGCTGCACCAGACTGCATCCCCTTTTTTTATGTAGATACATGCGCAGGCGACGCTGCTAGGACTCGAGTCCCCGCGCCTGCGCCTTCCGGCAGTCGGTCAGTCCGTACTCTCGCGCTGCTCTCACTATTTTGATCTCACTAAATGTTAACCTTCTTGTTCATAGATTATTGTTGAATTATCTTGCATCTACTTTAATTTTAGAACCAAATTACCGTGTATGGTCTGCTGATACATAAGATGCGGTTGGCCGTCATCGTTGGAGCCCCGCCGTTTGCGCTCGCTAACAGACTGCGAGCTCCGTGTCACCGCGGCGTCCAAGCGTTGCTCTGAAATTACCACACACATGTATAATTACTAATGAAAAAAAAAACAGACTAAATACTGTAGCTATGACAGTGTTATCTACACAAGAGTACACTCGGATTATTTATGGGATTGATCGACGCATTAATTAGATTGGGATCTGACATAAACTCGAGTTATTACAGAAAATATATCGGTAATTTCTTGAGGGCGGTTGCGTACTCCGCGTAGGGTACGAGGTATACAAGTGTTGCAACATGCACGAAATAAAGACGTCACAAGCGCACACTTCAATAAAACTTGCACACAAAGCACTAACAGAACAACAAATATGAAGTTGTTTATTTCGACGTAGATTGGGTGGAGCTGATCGCTCTGACTCACACTTACCGCGGCATATATGCCTTCGCAGACGAGAAACTGTAAGTATACTACACACCGATTAGATTTTAGCAAGCAAATTTAGCAAAACCTCCTTTAGGCTGCAGTAAATAACATAAGGAATAAATACAAAAACATACTCCCAGAAAAAAATATCTTCCATGTTCCTTCAGTCAGGTAAATAGAGTATAACTTTAGAATGTTATTATTATTTCCGTAGTTTACGGTACCTAAAGAATTTTTCATTGCACAAGTGTCCAAAAACGGAGTGTCAAGTATGTTTTAAGGGTTCCTGCATTTATGTAGTTTGTTTTCTTCTGCGGAGCATTATACCATAGTTATTCCATTAATTTGGTAATCGACCAAAACAATGCAATCGTCAGGTTGATTACTTGCTACACAAGCATAACACCGACTTTTGCCCAAAACAAGGGTGGTCGTTCCCCGCGACGACTCCCGCAAGCCAAGGGAGCTCGTTTTAGCGAGGTAATAGTAAGACTCTATAAAGTTGATGTTTATATAGTTACAGTACTAAAAGAAATACTAAAAGGGGTAAAAAAACAAATGTTCTCTCCCGTGCATGCGTGGAACAGGCCCACCTATTTCCTTTTTGTATATAAATAAATAAATATCTGGGACATTTTTGCACACACGGTCCTCTGACCCCAAACTAAGCAAAGCTTGTAATATGGCTGCCAGAGACTGATATTCGTACATATATATATTTTAAATATATACTTATATAGATATTAACACCCAGACATAGAATAAACACAAATGTATCGAACCCACGCCCCCAAACACAGAAGGCAGGTTCGCGACCAACTGAGCCACCGGAGCAGTCTAATATAATAGAAAGACAAGTGATGGCGTCTACGGGAGACGCCATCACGTCAATGAACCCAACGTGTTGCGTTTAACTACCCTCAGTGCTAATAATCAGCCATCGTAAAACTGCCGCATGCCTAATGATTACGGTCAAAAACTGCAGTTGGCATCCTATTTTCTCTAGCAATGTCATGTCACACTTTACTATAATTTACTTTAAGCGAAGCTAATCTACTCGTAATAACTATGTTGATTTTGTATGCATAATAGTCACGATATGACAAATAATGTGAATAAATCTTGCATTCTGAAATATGAATTAAATAAAGAACGCGCGTCTTCAACAATGAAAGTAACTTTTAATAATTGTAATTATCCTATTATTTTATGAGGAACTGAACGGCCGAGCCGACAACTAAATTTTTTTGTGCAGTTTAATTACAAGCTATGGCTTTACTTTGGTGTCATGCTGTAAATCATTTTACGGTTAACAAGTTTGAGGTAAGCTCTGCGATTGCATCAGAGGAGATCTACATTATTTAGGACTTACACAAAATGTATGCCAGTTGATTTGATAGATATACCTAACTACTCAGGATAATTAAAATAGGTGGATGATTATCTAAAAAAAACATAAAATGGTCGAAGGATAGATACGAGAAACGACAGATAGATAACTATCTAACATTTGATCGTATCTATCAAATGTCCCGGCAGACAGCCTTGATATCATGTATCGTAATGTGGATATACTATACTTGTACAACCTCTACTGGCATCACATTTTCACAGGATTTTCAATTGTTTTATCCCGCTCTTGTCCTTTAACCTTGTACTATCAGAACAAGGTTACCGGGGTAATAGAGATGCACCCGCTATACGATTACCAATAGCTACAAGTACTCGGAATTAGTGATTGGCATAGCTAGCTCGTAATTAGACAATTCAACGATCACCCCACATGATGGGGTACAGCGTTTTTTTTTTTCATCCTCCTCTTACATGTATGGTATCGACAATTACAACCAAAAAAAAAAAACTATATGTCTATACTTAGACTATCGGTGTGCAAAATTTCATGCATGTACAACTTTGGAAGTTATAAGGCTGTAAATGATTCAGACAGACAGAGAGATGGTCACGACGATCTTATAAGGGTTCCTTTTAAGGACCACATAACCCTAAAAAGACTCTCTTACAAACACGCTTGCTGAATTGAAATGAAATATTCATACACACTCACTGTTGATGTGGACACAACTTTACATAGATAGGATAGAAACTGAATAAAGCTGTAATCTATCGTGGGTTATCAACTCTCGCGTTTATTACCAAACAATTGGTATATTGCCAAGTCTCACTAGACTGAGCAATCTTAGCAAATATTTAGCTAGAGGATCTACAGTATTTATCGAGCATAATAATACTACATAAAGTGGTCGCAAAAAAGGGTATCCCAAATTTTTTTAGGGGCAAACTCGACAAATATGTCTCTTATGAAGGTGCTATTCCACACATTCGATCAAATAAATTTACAAATGTGAAATGGCAAGTAGTATAAGTTATGACAATGTGACAGTCTTGAAGGGATAGACAGACGGACTATATAAGGAACCGAGACAATGATCTTACAAGGGCTACTCTTTGCACTGCAGTACCCTAAAACGGTTTTTTTTTCGTCTACTGACATTAATTGACATATTTCGTCTCAAAAGGAGTTATAACATTTTACCAACGACTGTTAAAAACAACTACTAAAATCGCAGCCCTTGATCAAACTTCAATAAATGTATGTATGGACTTCAATACAAAACATTTATTGCAACAACTCTATCGATTATTGAAGTTTTGATAATTGGAGCTGCGATTCCGAGATTCCCTCCTTCATGCCAATTAGGTATTTAGCAGTGCCCGACGGGGTCCACGATTGTTCGTAGCATAAGTTGTAACATCTAAGTCACACATTGTGGATGCAAATATATAATATGCATGAAGATGAGATATTTTCAAAATGTTAATGGCAATTTATTTTAGGTACCTACTACAATTATTTGCCCAGTCGGATAGCGTCCTGTGGAGTTGTATAAGCACCTTATAAATCTATATTTAAACATCGCTCAACAGAGTAAACAGTTTGTTTCGTTTATTTCACAAGCCACTCAGCGCGAACTATGTTCAAAGCAATAAACATTACATAATGAATCATTTTAAATTTTTTTTAAAACCGACTTCATTAAAAACCATTTATTTAATGTTGCTTCGTCATAGTCGCCTAACTATCACAATCGATATTATGGTGGCGCCACTCGTGAAATATCATTGAGGTTTTCCAGAGGCCGTAAGTGGCCATCTTCATCAGTTCCACTTCACCAAATGATACTTTTTGAATGCAAATGCTTGACTTGTTGATGAAACTACCAAAATCGCTACATATAGTAATATTTGAGCAGTTCCCTCAATTCCTCATGGATCACATTATCAGAACTGGATTTCGATAAAAATGGGAACAATCTGGAAATATCTTCTTCCAAATAGAAAAAATAATTTACCAAATCGGTTCATAAATGACGAAGTTCTAAGGTAACAAACATAAAACATTTTAAAAAATCTGTCGACATGAGAACCGCCTCCTTTTTTTTTTGGAAGTTTGTTAAAAAGAAAAGATATTGGTAAAATACGAATAACAAAAATAAGTAAGTAAAATAGGTTTAATAGCATGCAAACGGTAATCATGTCATGACGGTAGCGTGCTGGACCTATGCCACTAGATATCAGGCTACCATTGACGGACGCCAAGGCCGTACAGCGCCCACGTGTCGCGGTTCAGGCGAACTATATTAAAGTATTTTGCGTTATTTATGCCTTACCTCGCTTGTTCCGTCTGTCATCGCTACTTCGTCGAACATCTTTTTCTTTACGCGTCTGGGATTTCCTTATGGAGTCTCTCTCCCTGCTAGAAGTCTGCGCACTCCAAGTACCGGAGCGCAAACGAACAGAGTCAGGTACTTTACCGACTTCTTTTGGTATCTTTTTGTCCTGGACATCGATTTGTTCTTTTTTTGGAAGCGCGGCCTGAAAATATTAAAATGTATGTCATGTCGTGTGATGTGGCGTAACAAGCGTTTTTTTAGGTGTTTGGTATTACTAATAGTCAGATTATTCAGCAATATCAGAGGCCTTCTGGTGGAGAAATTAAGGCTGGCCGCTTAACCTTTACGAACTTACTTTATCTTTATAAATAGTTCATCACCTTCAACAGGCAGAAGACGCCCACTGCTGAACCAAGACCCCATTAAATGGCGGGAGGGTGCCAAAATCCCAACGCTTGGCGAGCGGATTGAGGATCGCAGTACGCTCGTCTTTTTCTAAGAGGACGCTGCTGCCCTTCAGTAGCTCTGATTTTTATGACATACCCGGATCCCGGTTATTAAATTGTTACTTAGTGAATATGTTGGAAGAACATTTAGTTCTTCAATATCACAAAGCAGTTGAAACCACCAATGCCTATGGTAATCTGTCTGCCGTTGCGTTTATCTATTGCAGAGAGTGACAACTTATAAAATAAAGTAGGCTAGGCAATTATATAGAATCACCCCTGTATAACTCCTACAAAACCCAGGTCTCTTCAGGGCCAAACTGTATTCAAGAACGTTCTACACGATAAACAACAAACAAGGCCGCATCGCATACCATTAGGCAAGTGAGTGGTCAAACGCAGATCTATTTTACAAGAATTCAACTTACCTCTTTCTTCGGTTCAGTTTCAATTCTCTTAACCCAAATATCTTCAGAGCTCGTTGGCGATTCGTCCACAATAGATCTGATTTCTATGAGGCTGCTATCGAAATAATTCTTGTCACGATGAAGATTGTTGCCTGCAAAAATTGAGCGTATGCTGGGGCGTTGTTCTTCAGCTCCTTTAGTTCCGAAGTGCACAGTGTGTGCATTGTGAACCTGCGAGCGCAAGGCACGTTCAATCTTCGGCGACGGCGGCATCAGTGGCACTGTTGCCGAGGGTATTTCGGTTGTAGTAGTCACTAGGAACTTGTGCCTAGCACCTATCACAGTTCTCTCCATGCTTTCTTTTTTTTTACTAAGCTCCTGATCTGTAGCAGACGGTTCATCATCAATGATATGAGATTGCTTGTCACCAGCGTCACACGAAAAGTCATCTCTGCTTAAAGTAGCTATACTGCTTAAAGAAGCCGTTTCTGAATCTAATTGCGACGAAATTATAGATGGTGGTGGATCGTTTTCTTTTTTTTCGTCATCTTCGTCTTCTTCTCTACACTGTGATAGTCGCCTACGTTCAGCGAACGTAAAAGGTACGTTTGAGGCGGAATTGCGACTGGACAAGTTGTTGCAATGATTCATAAAGTAGTGCTGAAAGAAGCTATCGGTTTCAGGTGTATCAGTCCCATCGCCTTGTATGATGTCTTTGAGTGCGGCTAGTGATGTGATGGTGTTGTAGTTTATGGCATTGACTAAGTCCTCGCTGTCAGATGAGCTGTTCGAGCCGCTGGCGCCTTCCTCTGCCAGTTTGTTAATTTTGCGGCACACCTCGCCTATCTGTACATCGGTGCTCGCGGTTTCTTCTTTCTTCTTCTTTTCATTTTTGCGTCCGTTCTTTTTAACCTTTACATTCGAGGTAGCTTTTATGTCAGTCTCCATTGAGCAGCATGTAACCCTCGTCAAAACTAAGTTTTTAGCAGTGCGGCAAATACAAATAAGGCACTAAAGATAAGTTTCACAGTAATACCACTTATAAAGTCACATGATAACTTATTTCGTTTCCATGTCATAAGTAAAGCAACATCGTAACAAGTTTCGTGGCTACAATCACCGCGTGCATTCCATGCCCATGTTCACTGATGGTAAAATTTTTTCAGCCAACATTTTAATCTGAAATCTAGATGTATTTTCATGGTCACGTTTCCTTGTTTCCACAAATGTAATGTATCCACTGATGGCAAGTAAGCGGTAATTTTTAACATGAGACGAGAAAATTACGCATACGTATGCTTGGATCGTGGTGTGCATAATAAAATGTTCTACTAGTCCATAGATAGATATAACAAGTGATTATTAGATGAAAAACAAAAAACGCGACTGCTAAATATAGCCTACTAGCTGAACACGCGACTTCGTTCGCGTGGACCTACCAAAAAAGTAGCCCTATGCAAAAATGTAGCTTGATCCGTTCAGCCGTTTATCCGTCATAACGCGACAGACGCCCAGACAGATAGACAGATAAAGTTATATTTGAATTTATAATATTAGTTAGGATATAAGTTAGGATGAGATTTCGTATACAAAGAGGTATATCTAACAACATCTCGCATTCAAAATCTATTATGCCGAGGGGTAAAATGCAATGGAATATAGAACCGCCTCCTTTTGAAGGTTGGAGGTCCTTTGGAAGGCACATAGGAATAGACAAACATACTGCAGTCATGTAAAATAACCAATTTGTTAAAAACCTGATTTGAAAAAAAAAAACACGATATGGCAATATGAGAAAACCTTTGATATTTTGCAAATATTCTGCTATAAAAGCTATGATCCCATAGTATGTAATTGTACATCTAGTATATATAAAATAAAAAGCCCTTTTCTAGGAATCAACGAACAGACCAAACCGCATACGATAGAAATGTGACATTGAAACCCAATAATCTTCAAATGATCTCGGTGGACAATAAAAACCGGATTTTCCAATATTCCACCACTAAAGGGGAGAAATGGGCCCCCAAAGTTTGTATGAAAATAAAATATTTTTTCATGCTAAGCCAACGAAACTCGGTTTGTGTAGTAAGCATAATTTTTTTTCAAAAAACATTCTATGAAAATAAATGTTCAGTCTATGCGAGCGAAGCCGTGCGGGCAAACTAGTGGTACATAGCTGAGCAGCCTCAAATCCATCATTGAAAGATACGAGTGCGTGGAGTAGGTACACTGCTACATACACACACACACAAACGATACATTGCGGCCTTGATAGCACTAACGACATTCATAAAATTAATGAATTGAAGATCATAAAGTCATCATGTGACGCGACGTTTTGAACAAATTAAGACTACTTTGATAAAAACTTTAAACTGGTAAATAGCAGAAAAAATAACTCTATTTATTAATTTGGTGGCAAAAAAAACCAAGTACCTCGTATATTGTTTTTTTTCTGTCGTTCTTTTCCGATTACGAAAAATTAATTTTTAGATAAACAAAAACCGACTGCATTTAAAATTCACTGAATTAATTTCGATAAAGTTTATACGCCACCTCTGAAGTATGACCTACCATAGTACCAAACAAAAAAAACCTATTCATAATTGGCGAAAAAAACATACAGCCGAATGTAGAAGGAACCTCCTTTTTTTTAAATCGGTAAAAAAATTGTTGTCGAAGTATCATTATGCAAGTATATCGTAATGATAAGGTTTATTTTCGAAACCCATTGTTGCATTTTCATACCATTTTCGACTTTATATCAATGCAGTTAAATTTATGAAAAATAATATTACCAGCGGAATATTACTATGTACTTTATTTTATAGGTGTGTAGTAGGTACTACCGTAAAAAGGGAAAACAAAGTTTATACATTAAAAAATCTCTCCCACAGACCAAGGTCACGCGTTTAAATACAATTTAAATAAATAAAAAATAATAGAGCAACAATCGTATACTAGGTTATAAATATATTTGACCTGATGCCGGGGCACTAGAATACGGCATCGGTATCCCCTGCCTAAACCTATTAAAAGGGGGGCTCGGGGGTAGTTAGAGGTGGCGGTCTAACCATCTACCAAAGCGAGCCTGGGGAGGACAACTGCATCCAGTGGCTAACGCTGTTGTAGGCTTAGGCGTCTCGGGACAGCTGCTAGCTGTCTCGGTTGATCTTCATCAGCCTTTAAAACATCCCACTGCTCAGATATCGGCCTGCCCTCTAAGGGTGATTAGACCTTATCGGCCATATCCACCACGCTGGGCCAGTTCGGGTTGGAGGATTCACATACGCCAACGAACTTCCGGGTTTTGAACCCACGACCTCACGTATGTACGGCGAGCGTGCTCCCACTGAACTACCACGGTTTAATGGGTATAATCCCACATAACCCGTCTGCACCCCAAAGCAAACTCTTGTGAAGATTTCAACCTCGCAAAAAAAAGTTACAGATATATATATTCGTAACACAATAGAAGTTCTTGTTCGCCATCGCATCACAGTAATACATAAATGTATCAACAAAGAATGCGGACGATACTCAAGGGATCAATAACACCAATATACAACAATTAACATTTATAAGCGATCTGGTACATTTTAGTTTTAGTAACACAACCGCGAATCAATTGGTAAAGTGCCACATCTACTTACCTATAAGATTCTCCCTTCCAACTGGAATAGGTATTGGAGTATTGGTTAAGAGCGATTAAACGAATTTTACAAGTAACACAAGAAACTGAAGCAAAGTGGAAATTGTTGCTGTAATGCTCGGCTCAATCTATCAAATCATATATTAAATATTGAAATCGAATTGATACGTAAACGTGACAATATGTTAGCAAAGCCGAGGTGTACTCATACAATACAAATATTTGGACAGAGAGGAATAAAAACTTCCATCGAGCTCGAAAAAACAAAAAACATTTTTTTTTTTCGACTTTTCTCGCATCACCAACATACTTTTATTATCTTTGTATTGTAACGATATAAATACTATAAATTAGTTTTTTTTTTTTTTTTGTAATTTTTACTAGCTTTTTTTTTTCTGGAATGGGAACTGGAGAACTGGAAATGGCCTCAATCATTGAGCCAAACAGGTCGCTACCATTATCATGATAGCTACACAGTGTTCTGTAAGTCGGAGTAAAATATTGTTGTTATGGCTGTTCGTTACAAACGACCTTGAACTCCTTCAACTATCGCGGGCTATAAGTACAGTAATCACTTACGTACTCGAATTGTTCCTTGCTCATAGCTAACTGGTACTAAGAGACTAGGGTTGTCTTAGTTTATAGTGTACGAGTTTCAAGGTGAGTAGAGTTTACCTATATTCACAAGCCATGCTCGGATTTTGAATAATGCATGTGGTGCCACGGAAAATACCGCGTATATATTTTCTGGTTGATGTAATCGTAACATGCATACCGATATACCAGAGGAATATAGCCGCAGTCGTAACAGGAACAATCGAAGGTTCGAGATAGAGTGCTTTTCATGAAATAAGTCCAAAGTGATACGTTCGTCTCTAAATAAAAACTTCGTTTGTGCGATTCAGATCTCTAACATTAGAAATATCAGCACCATATAAAACGTCAAAAACTATAGAAAGTAAAAATTATATTGAAAACTAAGTGTACAAAATCTAATAAAGATGGGATGGGATGAGTATCCCATGTCCGTCTTTGTGATATACAGTAACTCCTTATCAAATTTTATCAAGTTCCATTCAGCCGTTTAGCCGTGATAACGCGACAAACATTCAGACAGACAGGGTTACTTTCGCATTTAAAATATTAGTTAGGATGCACTGACAATTCACCTAGATCTTTAGAATCTTGTTTGTAATTTATTTCTTATGCACTAACAATTTACCTACATGCCTAGAATCCAGTTTGTAATTGTAATAATTTACAATTAATCAAACTAACAATCCAGGTTAAGCGTTTAACTTGGTTTAGATACATAGATGTTTAGATATTATGTTGTATGGCATTAATACTTAATACTCGCATAATGCATTGTGTTATCCGTACCTACTTTTGTTAAGTTTAGGATAAAGGTTTCCAACTCTGTCTGGGTGTTTGTCGCGTTATCATAGCTAAATGGCTGAACGAATCGAGCTAAATTTTTACTAAGCTTAAGGGTAGGAGACGGACAGTGGCCATGCGAGCTAAATCGCGCGTAACTACTAGTATCATTATAAAGGTATAACGTACATTACTTAAATGTAGGTTTTTTGTCAATTTCTTTTACTATGGCCGGGTTGCACCATCTTGGTTAACGTTAAACTACAGTCATAACTGCAGTTAAAACTACCGTTAAGCAGAAAAATGTGTTGCACCATTTTAACGCATGGTCAAAATGACGGATAACAAATGCTGACTAAACTTCATGGTTAAGGTTAAAGTTAATTTAACTATAACAGTAACTTTAAATGGGATTATGGTTCAACCCAGCCTTAGTTGTCGTCCGTTTACTGAACAATCAAAACAAATATGCCAAAGATAAGGATCCACAGGATAAGGCTCACGGTCATCCAAACATTTGCATTCTAGTAGGATTATTAAGTATTTAAAAATTAGGGCCAACTGTCGAAATATTATTTCTTCTATGTCGCATCAATCTCAAGTACTTACTACCGCTCACCAACGATGTCTGCGTGCGACTGACTTCAGCGGATTACACAGGTGAGCACTATTCTTGTGTTCACGACTGAGCCGGCACGGTACTATAGAAAAAGTTTATTATCCGCGGGTCCTTACGAAGTAATATACAAGTCAATGGGGCAGCCCTGAGGCGCTAGTCTCGACTTTTCGCTACAGCTCTTTGCGACCGAATGCGGTCGCTATGACGCAAAAATTCGACAACGAACACGAATTGTTTATGAAAAAACGCAAACATAGCGTTGAATTTTGCCTAATAGGGACCGACTTCGGTCGCTATGACGCAAAAATTCTACCACGAACACGAATTGTTATGAAAAAACGCAAACATACCGTTGAATTTTGCGTCATAGCGACCGAATTCGGTCGCAAAGTGCAAAGCGAAAAGTCGAGACTAGCGGCCCTGGTGCCTTAATGACTACCTACCAACCTACTGGCCCTTAATAAATCTATAGGCTATATGTACATCTACAGTCTTGAGGTCAGTTTTTACTCGTAATGAAAATAAACATACTTAAGTACCTATGTGACTGACTACCACTACTCTGACTCGTTTTAGGCGATAAGGCCGCCCATTATACTGGCGGATATTTTGTTATTTATTGTTTAATTTTAATTGTATTTTCGGTGTCTATTAAAGTTATATTGTATTGTACGAGCGGTAAAGGAACCCTGACTCTGACATGACTACGAGGACTTGTGTATCGCAGAGATGATACACAAACACATACACCCTCACACCCATTCATAAATCGCTACACGACCGCACAAAATGCTTTAAAAATTTTATTTATATTAATTTTATTTCTGGTCATCATAACAGCACGAATCTCTGAAATACAAGCTTTAGCTTAGTTCAGAGATCCGAAACCCACAGATATTTTTGAGGTCAATGTTGGAAATAAAGAAATTTCGTATTTTTTGTAAAGGTCCTAGGACTATGGGAAACAAAGTGTGGTTCATGCCACCAATTTTATTTATCCTTAATACATGGGAAAAGCATATAAATGTCGAGTCATGAGAGGAAATTATTGACTGTCGTAAAACTATTACGTGGTGCTTAGTAGGCAGCCCGTTCAAATAGCCTCGCAACAACAAATGTCCGCCCGTCTTAGCCCTGTGCCTGCAGTGCTATAGACAAAACGAAGCCATATATATACGACAAAATGTAGTGAAGTGAGATAAGTGTAGAGATAAGAGAACGAATATGAATGATGATGTGTGGTAGGAAGTATGAGACATAGCGTCGCTTCATACCTCACTATACGGATAGTTTTCAGGGTTGAAATGAAATAGGTACGGTGCACGATAAATAAACACTACACTCAGCAAAAAGGTACCAAGTAATTACTCTATCTGCAACACTTATTGTAAACAAAGGAAATAAAAAGTATTTCGAGAGCGTGTAATTACGATAGCAATAATGAAGATTCTCTTTGCGGAAGCACTCGTATTTACTCGGTACAATTTTAATATTATACATATACATATTACCTTAATAAAAGGCTATGTTAGTATGTTCCCTACAGACTTCAAAACGGGTGGACCGATTTTGATGAAATTTTCAGGGAATCTTAAATTAGCCTAGCAGGTGATCCTGTGAAGTTTGGTACCCCGTGCGAAGCCGGGGCGGGTCGCTAAATAATATATATATCTATACTTACCTGTAATAACACTGTAATTAGGGGATTACTATACATTGAAAAAAAAAAATGGTCCATTAGGTCAAAAAGGTTCAGAGCCACTGAACAAGTTGACGTTGTCAACTATCCTGTTGTACGCGGCCCAATTGCCGCAATAGATCATTGAGAATTACATAGAGTTTCCTGTTTTTTGCGTAATTGAATGATAACAGAGATTTCAAACTGTACCGAGTTGTAGTGTACTGAAAATCTGATGCATTGGTACTATCTACTACCATAGAGAAATTATATTTTAAATAGTGCTAATGTGCATTCTATGTTATTTTATTAATTATAAACTGCGACACGATCGTCACAATTTCTGCTTGACTTGAAATAGAAACCCCAGCTAACTTATTCGTAAAGGTACAGAGAAAAATCGAGACTTGTTATGAATATTTTTGCATTACTAGTAATATCAGTAAAATTATTAATTTTATATTTTATTTGCAAAACATTCTAGTTTGACAAGAGTTGACGTTGAAAACATTATTTTTGGAAACATAATTTTTCTGTCGTGTATCTCAATCTCATTTGAACTATTATTAAATATCCGATATATATAGTAATACTATATTTCTATGTTAACCATATTTTCATCGGCTTTTACAGCGGTTTGAACATTAGCTGACTAAATACGTAAGCGCCATTTAGTTTTATGCTGTTTTTTCAGGGGTGCACTTTTTTGTATGAGATAATGGTCATTCTTTTCGTATTATTTTCCTATGCTACTACCTGCCTACCTACTTAGCAGTTATATTATACATGACTAGAGTTTATAACGACCGTACCTCAGCCTCTTTCAACATCTCAAAGTACAGTATTGATTAGCTAATCTCCGATTAGTGCTGAATTTGAACTAAGCTTGCCCGCACGGCTTCCCTTGTATAGGCTACAGTAATTTCAAAACCCCATTACACCTCTTCAGGGGTCTATTTTCGAAAAATCCTGTGACATGCCTTTTTATATTTTTTATGCTTATATTACACACACCAAGTTTCATTGGCTTAGCATGAAAAAATATTATATTACCATACAAACTTTGGGGTCCATTTTACCCCTCTTGGGGTAGAATTTCGCAAAATCCGTTCCTATTGTTCACCTAGACCATTTGAGGGATGTTGGGTCCTTTCACGTATCTATCATACGCGGTTTGGTATTTGCGTTGATTCCTAGAAACAGGCTTGTTCTTTACATACATTTATTGATTTTTCCAATGTTACTGTGCTTACAATTGCCCGAAGCGCAGAGAAAGCCAAAAACAGAAAAAAAAAAAAAAAAAAAACCTAATTCATTATAAATTATTATATAAAGTAAGGCGAGTAAAATTCCCAATTAAATTGAGTTTTTGTTCATCAGTTTATGTGAAGTTAAAACGCTACTCTGACATTATGAACTACGACTTCAGTTAATTGCCACATTTTAAACGAGTAGCTTGCTTAGGACTTTCCTATCGGAAGTGGCTGCCATAGTCCCCACGATTGGCAAGCGGCTTGGAGATCGCAGAATGTTCACCATTTACTAAGAGGACGCTGCTGGCCGTTTACTGGTGGTTCTGGTCGCAGTTTTAAGACATACCCGGATCGAGGTCACGGTATTTAGGACTTTAATTAGAGATAATGAAAGAGGTTCTTAGTTCAGCTTCCTCAAGAATGTTCTCGTAATAGTGAATCCGGTTATAACTACCGACATCCGGTGACTGCGACCGCCGAACCATAAGTAATTTAAAACATTTCAATAATAATCTATCATTAACTAAATTAAATCTATATTATCTATCTAATCTATCTATATATTTTATAAAATAATAAGCTTTTTTCAGCGAATCAACGCACAGACCAAACCGCTCATGACGTGAAATTCGAATCCAATACTTCTTAAATGATCTATATGAACAATAAGAACGGGGTTTGCGAAATTCTACCCCAAGAATGGACCCCAAAGTTTTTATGGAAATAAAATATTTTTTCATGCTAAGCCAATGAACCTCGGTTTATGTATTTAATCACAAAAAATGAATAAAGGAACGTCTCAGGATTTTCCGAAAATCAACCCCTAAAGAGGACAAAACGGTGATTCAAAATTTAGCGAGCGAAGCCGTGCGCGCCTGCTCTAAACTATATTTATCAGCTGTTAAGTAGTCGACCGAAAATATTCGAACGGTTTAGATAATAGATATCCGCTAAGTAAGGATTTTACGAAGAATAACGAATTAAATAGTTCAATAACAAATGTAGTGTTTTACAAATGCGCTTAGTAGTTCGTTTCAAATAATAATACTTGTTTTAATATTTTACGACAGGAAGAACGGACGGGGTGAAATATGGATGGGAAGTTTGCATTGTAAATATAATCGAAAATCTGTTATCGGTGCGAGATGTTGAGCGGATTACTTCGTTGGCAACATCTAATGATTAAGTACCTATTAAGTAATACTACAGAATATTAAGTAGCTAACGATGATGCGTGATGTGACCAAAATAAATAATGATCTTACTGCAATACATCAATAGTATACGGTGACGTCATCATCACCAAACGTGACTAATGGCGGCACTGTAACTGCGTAAGCTAATGCGAAAGAATTTGTATGTAGTCACAAGAGAATTTATTTTATGTCGGAAGCGTTCACGTTTGAGACCAACCACAGTGCAGCGAAACGAAAACAGAGCCAAAGAAACGGGATTTAACATTACAAAGCACGTACTAAGGTAACTATCACGGGTAACTCATGAATGTAAATCACATATTCCATACCCAAGTAGGAAATCATCACAAACTTTTCTTTAATAGAATTAAAGGCAAGCAAGCGACGGGCCTGCTGATGGTAAGTGGCCTATGGACGTCTCCAATATTATCATTAGGCATTGTTAGTGGTCGCCTACCTTTGAGGACTATTCACCCTTCGTTTGAAGCACTCTAAATTATACTTTGGAGGAATAACCGAAGGTGGTAAACCATTCCACAGGCTACAGAAACAATCGATTACATTGAATGAGACTTCCACACATATATAATATGTGGGTGGCTTTTCTAGCGATGACGGCCGGATCGATGGTACGACTGAGATATAGGGATGAGGTCAAAAAGTTCATCAGAGCATTATACTACCTGTAGAACAAGGTGAGCGTTTGTTGGTTTGTTTTTACCTCTTCCACGCAGCATACGAGCAACGGATCGATATATTATTTTGCATAGATATAGTTTAAGGGCCGGAGAGTGACATATAGGCTGCTTTTTTCCCGGGAAAATTTTCGGTTCCAGGGATTGTAGGGATTTTTCACGCGGGTGAAACCGCCGGGTGCAGCTAGTTATAGAAACAAAGATGTGTAATACTGATGCAGTCAGCAATATTTGTAGAAATTAATTAGGAAATAATTTATGATAAAGTTGTTAAATAAGGTAAAAGGTAAACAAAAAGGATGGTGAGGCCGTTCAGCCTGTGTTACTCGACTTAGTAGAGTGGGTCGGGGCACTGCCGTGCCCCCCGACCTGTCCTGTGTCTCATTGATAACAATGTTTACAAACATGGTATTTTTATAATAGGAGCAACAAACTAATGACATTTCACAATCACTAACAATACAAGTTCTTTCCTATTTTCATTGATTTTATTTTGATTTAAAAACATTTTACAGTTTGGCATAAAAATCTCTGAATAAAAACATTACAGAGCAGACAAAATCTATAACAATGAAAATAAAATAGATATGTAATTTTAGAAGATTCGACAGCAACGGAATTAACACTTTTTACACGTGTGGCATCTTGAACTGAGATACTCAACACGACACAACACAAATAATAACTCAACATTATAGCCAAAACACAACATGTTGTTCTAATACAAGAGCATTTTAAAACCAGTTTCAATACATTAAAAGAATATTTGACAAGAATTATAATTCCAACAAGGTAAGTAGTAAGTAGGTAGTAGTCTATTTTTTCTGTTTGTGCGTTACATATTCCTTTTTAAGGGCACACCCCGTCCCTTACCTCTTCCTTGTAAATCCTCTCCATGCTAAGGTTGCCTGGAAGAGATCGCTTTAAGCGATAAGGCCGCCAATTGTTACACTAGTTTTAAGTAGATTTTTGTATTATGCATGTAATTTCTGGTGTGAACAATAAAGAGTTATCTATCTATCTAGGTACAACCATTGATTTTATGAACTACTTACTTACTTGACTGCACTACATTGCAAAGTCTCTTTATTGTGGCCACTATATCACACTTCACTCAGTTACATGTCATGTGTTGTGTGTGTTATTTGCGATGCATAGATAATGTATTAATCACACACTCTCTCAACTCTGAAATATTCTTTCCGGACACTAGACACTTCGATGATTTAGAGAGTTTAAGACGTTTCAGAGGTTAAATGGAGTATACACTGAATTTAATTTTTTATTTCATTCATTTGTTTTCTAAAAGTACGCATGCTCAAAATATCCTCTTAGAAAATCTCCACCGGCATCAAGAACAAGCCTACAGATATAAGCAGAGTTTGAGTTCCGCAAGAAATTCCTAAGTTTGCATTATAAGTTTATTTTCTGGTAATAAGCAATTTTTATTTTTTTTTATTTTCATTATTTAATAAATGTCTACCCACGACATCAGTTTTTAAGCTGAACACCTCTTAAATGGCTTAGCAGTTGTTGTGACATTGGGATCTACAATATAACATGTTATTGGAATAGTACTTAGCACTGTTAAAAATGCCTTTCGTCCAGTCTGTCTGTCCATCGGTCACACATCCATAGACTGTTCATTGCTTAATTGCATTGGTTACAAATAACAGTTGAGCCACGCTATGAAGTCTATGGTAAATTATGTAAATATGTGTGTAATATAATGTGTATTATGACACACCCTGGCCGTCTAATTCTAACTGGGGGTTATAAGACCTGCACTGCAACCCACTTGGGGAATTTTATCCATGATGATCTTGGCCATATTTAAAGATATTTATTTTGTGGCCAGTAACTAAGTGCCACATGTGGGAAATTGCAATGTAATAATAAATAATGTAATCCCTACTCTAACTATATAAATGCGAAAGTGTGCTTGTTGGTTTGTTTGTAAGTTCCTCTTTCACACAGCAACAGATCAATCTGAATTTTTGCATGAATATAGTTTAGGGGCAGGAGAGTGAACATGGGTGAAACCACGGGGCGCAGCTAATATTTTATAATTATCCAATGACTCAATATATGAACTAGATATATAGCATTATTTTGTGATATCATTGCTACTTAATAAGGCTGATTTACTATGGAATGGTGCTAACCCAAAGATCACTAGTCACATCATCATTCAGCCAGAAGATGTCCAATACTAAACAAAGGCCTCCTGATCACATTACCCATAGTCAAAAGGAATTGGTGCTTTGATGAGCGTTAATTGGCGCTTTGATGAAGCATTAATGAGCATTTTGGTTGGCTTGAAAATTAAAGTAGGTGGACAAATCAGACAAAATAAATAGGTTTGTTTCATCAACATTGTAAATACTTAGTTATAACCAATCCAAAATTTATACACTGCATGTTCGTCGTAAAATATGTCGATGGTACATCAATGGTAATCATGTCGCTTGTTATGCGGGCTTATTTACGTATGTTAACTGAAATAGTGTTTGTCGATTTCAAATATGATAGCAAGGTTCAAAACGTAGGGAAATAGTATGTAGCATGATACAAATTTAGCACAACGAACCTCAATTGCGTTCGCTTTCCTATTTCTTGATTATTATGAGAAAAAGTTTTAGTCGTGATGAAACTATTCTATCCAAGACTACGCGGGAGTAGGTAGGTACATACGCGTGGAAAGAAGACGGAGACGTGACCAAGCTACGAACCCAAAACACAATACACAGCACACGAACTTTGTAAAAACTGTTAGGAAATAATGTGTCCTATCACAAATATCTAAAATACATAGTTCGAAAAATATATCACTCAGATAGTCTTGGTAGCGAGAAAAATTACGAATAAAATTACACAGCACGATACACAAACACAGTATGTAGGTATTATATCTTTTTAACACTGACACTGACATTGATAACAAAAAAAAAAAACTATATTATATTTTTTCAATAATTTTGGATCCATATGTTGTGTATTTAGCCATTATCAAGTTTTGTCATATTTCGAGTTTAGTAAATTATTCAAGTGTCAGTCATAGTCTAAGTCAAGCAGAATAAGTCACGGGCAAGTCCTAGTCATGCCCTAGTAAAGTGGTACTGATATAATTAGTTTTCTATGGAGTTTGGAAACACCACGAGAAGTCATGTTTTTACGGCATTATACTATTCACCAACACTCGTGAACGTTCACAAACACTTAATAAATCAAAAGTAACCGTTTTTACACATAAAAACTTGAAATAATACAAGTTTTAGAGAATAATACAATGACGCGACATGACATGACTTTTCTCACATTCCCGCCAAAACACAAAAAGGAAAAAAATATGTTAAGTTCTAACGACATTGACAACGACATTATTACATAGACTTTTTTTTTCTCTTATGTTTTAGCTCCACACGTTGTGTATTTAGCCTGCGTTAAGTATTATTATATTTCAAGTGATGTCAAATATTTTACGATTAAAATAAGTCTCAGTCATAGTCTAAGTCAAGCAAAGTAAGTTACGGTCAAGTCCACGTCATGCCCCAGTAAAATGGTGGAGACTTTAGTAGGCGTTTCCATGGAGTTTTGGAAACAACACTAAGAGTCACGTTTCACAACATTATACTATTCACCAACCCTCGTGCACGTTCACGAACACTTAATGGAAAAAATCCACCTTTTTTAACATTAACACTCGATATAACACAAGTTTTGCAAAATAATACAATGACGCGACACGACTTCTTCCCGCCAAAACTCCTACGTTTATCCTCCTATCAACAACGTTTCGTGAGTTCCGTATTTTTGTTTTCTTTCTTAAATTTTGGCTCCACAGATTATATAGGTATTTAGCCAGTGTCTTTTGTAATATTAATTCACAATAAAACCAGCCTCTGTGACGGAGTCTGGTTTTTATTATTATTTTAGGTATTACTAGTACTAATATCACCGGGGACGATGCTACTTTTATAACTTCTCCGGTACTGCGGAATTCGGAGTGTGCTGCCGGGACAGATGAAACAAAAAAAGTTCCATTGACCTAGGTGATATGATCTCCGGAGTCCGATTTGTCCGATTTTTTACCATTTGCCCCGGTGCCGGCTGAGCTACCGGGCCAGGGACCCTATTCCTGTGCGCTCGAGATTATCTCGATCACTGTCTCTCTAATTTAGAATTTAATGGGAGTGAGAGTGACCGAGATAACCTCGAGCGCACAGGAATAGGGTCCCAGATGGGACTAATCCTCTCTATCGATCGGGATCGATTGCCGCGACTAAACATTAAATCTACGACAAAATGATAAATTTTAATTTGCTTGTAACTCGTAAGCGCTAATGGTTACATGATTAGCGCTTACGAGTGGGGTTAAAATAATTGTAACAAATTTAATTCAAACACACTTTATTGAACTTTTTTCACACTTCTTCCACTAAATACTTAGCGTAGAACATAAGCAATTTAAAAACACATTTTAGTAAGTAGCTAAGTGCGAGTCGAACTCGCGCACC
The DNA here is from genome assembly GCA_947579745.1 of Apocheima hispidaria. Taxonomy (NCBI): domain Eukaryota; kingdom Metazoa; phylum Arthropoda; class Insecta; order Lepidoptera; family Geometridae; genus Apocheima; species Apocheima hispidaria. Next base: position 5,628,314 of record OX388149.1, on the reverse strand, counting down.
CAGTATTCCGTAAACCACACAATGTATGTTCAGTAAAAGGGTTCCGTAAATTATAAGGTTACCTACATTCCGTGGCTTCGTAAAGGTAAGACATGGAAGCGGGGCGTCACGCTTTAAAAATATCACCGGATGTAATCGAAACTATTGCCGGAGTAACCGACTCAAATTAAAGTATTTTATTTCCGTATTAATAAAATTAAATTAAAAACAAATCCATTTTATTCTGCCGGTCACCGAATTTTCGGATTGTCGGTGAAACCTATACACACTTTACTTTATTATACTTTTGATACCGTATGCCTTAAGACCGAGGCTACATGGCCTGACCTGACATCGTTTGAAAGAGATGGCTATATATAAGTTTCTGGGGGAGCGAAAGGGAGAAGCTATAACCTTAATAGTTTGTTTCTTTTGCTCCCGTGAAATTCAAATCCAACTGTCCCTTTCACACGATGTCAGGTCAGGCCATGTATAGACAGTTCGACACCCTCGGTAAATCACGCTTTCACAAACTGTTTTCTCTGTTCTAAAGTGGCCATAATAATTTTTTTTTTGTTCGCGTACATGCATTATCACGCTTCAATTATTAATCGCTTCACTGTCATCTGAAGAACAGCGTGAGCAGAGAAAAAAAAACTAGAATGAAATATAATAAATGTAAAAATAAACCTTTTTTTTACAACCATACAGGACTATTTTCGTCTATGCTATGCATAGTAAAGTAAGGGCACCTTAACCATTATAGTTACAGGAAATCGTTCCTCGGAGACCATGCATAACTTTTTGAGACACTGCCTTCACAGATTTTGGAATAAATGTACAGTCAGCGAAAAATATGCTAAAATACAAAAAAAATACGCCAATCGATCCTATTTCACGTAGGGTTCAAAAGAATCTATGGGACAATTTAAGGTATGTGTAGTAGAAATGACAAAAAACGCCAAAAACTCAATCCACCAAAATCTAACCCTGTATTTAAGTCTAATTCATGAGCAACAGTCTCATAATATATACGTATACACCATATTGAATATCATTATATTATAAAATATATCATCATTAAATATTGAATATCACTCAAATTTATCATGTTGATCCAAGATGTCATATAGGTATTTAAATAATAACAAGATGTCATCTGTTTCTCAATGCTTAAAAATGTAACCAACACAGTCAAAAAAAAAGTTAAAAAAAAAAAAAAAATTGCACAAACAATTTACTCTCACTGATTAGATATTTTATTATGATAATTGTTTGAGCAAAAGAGCGGCTATATATATATTGTTTAAACAGCCTCAATTTTTAAACTAAAATAGCTAAAAATCAAAAGTACATTATGTACTTTACAAAAACTAATTATGTCAAATAAAGTATGCAGAAAATAATTTAACAGATTTCAAATAACGATTATTTTAACAAAATTATATGCAAAAAATTTACTAGATGTTTTATTCAATACACGACAAAAAAACAAAAATTGCTTGTGCACATACGGTAACCTTCTTTTGCACATCATATAAGCCTATTGTAGGGTACAATACCTAAACATAGTAAGTCATAAGGCACATACTTAATCTAATCATTATGTTGAGTCTCTAGTTCAGACCACGGTCTTGAATATACGAAATTCTAATCGAAATTCGAAATTTTAATCTAAGCGCAGCATTTATAACGCTGGCAGATCATTAGGCAACTTTTCAAAATAATGTTGCAAGGTTCTCGCGTTGATGGTATCTAGATATGTAAAGTCTCCGTCCACTTTTCAACTCCGTGCCAGACCAGCGCCGCCTCACCTGACAATCGTGTGAATGAAAAATGGAGTTATACTATTCGGCATAAGGTCAATTTTAGTCAATTCAACTGAAACGTGGTCCTTGACTGCTGGCATTTTGGAGATACAGTCACACAGCGGGCAACGGAGAACTATGCTCGGGGTTTTTTAGCGGTATAAATTCCGGAAAGAGGATATTCGCCGAAGAACCTAAGTCACCGATATAGCTTTCAGAGTTCGCAAGCTAAAGTGGCAATGGGCAAGCCACATCACTCGAAGAACCTACAACCGATGGGGAAAAAAAATCTTGAGTGGCGACCACGAAACGGAAGACGAAGCGTAAGCAGGGCTCCCCCTAGGTGGAGAGACGACATTGTGAAAGTCGAAGGCAACCGTTGGATGCAAGTGGCACGTTGTCGGTCGGTGTGGCACTCTAAGGTGGAAGCCTATGTTCAGCAGTGGTGGTTCTTCCGGCTGATGATGATGATGATGTACACAAGCGACAAATATTTCAACTTCATAAGTGGCGCCAGCGGCTTACAATTTGAATTATTCTATAAATATCGCAATTTAGATTTTAAGTAAATTCATAATTATCTTTTCTAAAAAAAAAACACCTAGGGCAGTTTTTACATAAGGCTATTGAAAAATATCATTGAGACAGGGGATTAGGCCCTTTTGCCATAATACTAATTTTAATGTTATGAAAAAACTGGCAACACAGACATGTAATGTCATTTTACTCCATTTAATTTTAAAATCTACTTTAGATCAATGTGGCTCCAGTGCTGTCCCGTGGTAACTCTGTCTTCGCTTCACACAACATTTTGGTTAACTTATAATCTTTCACGTCATCAGGTGAGTATGGTCCGTTCATCCTAAAACAAAAACCATAAACAGTATTGAAATGTTGAACCGCCAATTTATGCTGAGCTCTTGTATAATTGACCCTCATGCATTTCGGGTTCAATTTATGATAGTGACCACTAAACGTAGGTTTTCCTTCTGTATTGGATCATTGTATTAACTGATAGTTCTGCAAACAGCAGAGAGCCTCTTGAGCACAAACTTTTTTGCAAAACCTCCTTTCTACGATTTCCAATCTAAATAGAATGTTTTTGTCGACGGCGATTTTTGATTGGAGGGTTAATTCGTACAAAAAGGGAGAAAGTTAGCTGAAGCGCTATTTATCGGCCGATTTTGATAACATTTGGCAGTTTTTTTTTTTTTTGTTTTTTTTTACTGTTATAGGTCTGCGTTTTACCACCAACTCACCATACCAACTCGCAGTAATATTCGGTACAAAATTCTAAACAAGAATTTCGAATGAGAGCAAAATCGGTCAAGAGTTTTTCAAGATATATAAGGCCGTGTGATTTCAGTTGAATGTCCCGAACTTATATCTTGACAACCTCTTGACCGCTTTTGCTCATATTCGAAATTCTTGTTTAGAAATAGTACCGAATATTTCTACAAAATATATTCTGTTATATACCATGCCAATAGCAATGGCAACATTACGTAGTATAGTATAATGTATAACCTACGCCTGGCGACACTAGTCCTTTTCCAACCAACCTCCGATTGATAAGATAAATCTAAGTCGGCCGATAAATAGTTCTGCAACAAACTTAAAACCTTTTTTGGGGAAGTACAACTTCAAAAAAAAAATCGCCGACGTCAAAAAACTATAAAAATAAAGAACCTGTATATACCCAAGTTTCATCAAGATTCGTTGAATAATATGACCTGTACGCGAGTACCAACATACGGACAGACGAAACAAATATTTGCCAGGCAAAAACTTCGCTCACTTAGCTTTTATTTATTTTTCATATTAGCTTCTAAGTCCAAGCTATACGAGCAATATCCAGGATGAGTATGCCTTCCGATTCTGACCCTTGGCCTATGAACACACCGCGTATCAACACGATTCTAAAGAGACCTCGCAATTTAAAATTGGCCAACCCTTCTAGGCTACAGGAAATCATAGAAATATTTAAACATAGCATTTTTTTTTAAAATTTGATTTGGTGAGAAGACGAGCATGTCGCTCACATGATGTTAAGCTTCACGCTTCCTCATAACAGTTCAGTGCCACTCAGAATTTTGAACCTCAACAGTTCAAAACCATGCGCGGCAATGCACTGTGCTCATCACCCTGATATTTATTTATTAAAAACAAACATGACAACACCCTTACAGTCCAGGACCAATACGATGTATCAGTTAATATATTATTGTATTATTGTTGATATATTAGATGTTAAATCTCTGTGCCCAGTAATTACGCTGGAACCATTGCCCTTCAATCCAGAACACAGTAATGTTTGCACACTACTGCTTGACGGTTGAATAACTGGCAAAGGTGTGGTACTTCCCCAGGCGGACTCTGCAGTAGAGCCCTAACACTACCAAAATATACATGATAGAAACAAACATAAATACATACACCAGAAAACTTTGCCTTTACTCTGAGGCAATCATGTTAATAGCGTCTCAATAATCTTGTAAACAGCTATTTACAACTAGTGTACAACTTTGTGTACAACTTTTTTATGAGACTAATAAACATTATAATTATATTATTACAATATGAATCAAGCTTCGTTTGTGAGGAGTTGATTTGTTCTTACCGGTGTAAATTCCGACGGCAAGGGTAGCAAATATACGAGCTGAGCAAAAGCAACAGGCTGAAGGCGCACGTAAGAGCCAGGTTCATGGGGAACTGAAAAAAAAAAACTAGTAAGTAATAATAAAAAAAAAAACTCTTATAACAACTTAGTAAATAATTCAGGCACAGGTAGGTGGAGGGAATATTTTTTATAGTTGGTTTTTTGTAGTTCAAACGACCACAGCAAATCTGATGTTATGTAACAGTGTGGTTGGAAATGGTAAGCGCACTTAGTTTGTTATGGGAGCTGACTTCCATCGGCGCTACCGGGACACTGTCAAGTGCTTGGCGACAGTGGCTAGCCAGCTAAGTAAAATCTACCCCACCACCATGCATTGTTTGGTAAGGCCAGGTTTCGAACGGTAGCGACGGCGCATCGGGAAAGGAAGGGACGATGTATGAAAATACTAGCTGCGGCCCGCGGTTTCACCCGCTTTTCTACAGGAACGGTAAAATTTTGCAGGATAAATAGTAGCCTATGTGTTATTCCAAGGAATAAGCTACCTCCACACCAAATTTCATCCAAAACCGTTAACGGGAACAAACACTCTTACATATTTACAAGCAAACTTTCGCATTTATAGTATTAGTGTGATTCTCGAGGTCATTGGAATCTCCTGATTGCATTCAAAGTAAGCCAATATTACAATAGCCACCGCTTCGCTGCCCTATCCGTAACGGCGCGGCGCCCGCTGTGGTCGAAAATGCGGTCTAAAACCTTTCCTTCAAAGTACAATGCGTGAATGACAAGAATCAGTAAAATTCCTCCAGCTTTTTGTACTGCAATCCAGTTAGCTCATGGGGCCAAAAATAACATAAACCACAAATAAGAAAACTATTTTTAGGTATATTACTTAACTACCCAAGTAAAATTACTGTACAAATTAAAGGCGACCAAAATTAATTTACCATCTGTATCTAAATCTAATAAAAATATTTGTATTTTCCACTGCTTCAACTTCTACATACTTTTAAATGGGGAGTTTTAATTATCAACCTTTAGTAAAATATATGTGATACCGGGCCTAGATCAACCATGCTACATAATAAAAAATAAAAGAGAAAAAAAAAAATAGACCATAGATCTATCTGTTCGATTTTTTCTTTTTTGTAATGTTAATATTCTGTGGAATCGTGAAATATCTAATTTTTTTTCGACAAACATCCGTATTTTGATGTCAAGGTTTCTCTCAATTGACTAGTTGAGCATACATTTCCATTATCTAAAACATAAATAATAAAAAGACACGACTCAATTTTTATGAGCAAGGCACAAAGCGGGCGTTGCCGACAGATAAGTACACATTAGGCGATTAATATCGTCCACTCGTTTCCTACTTATATGTACTTTTTAGTGATGTAGCACTGTATAAGTGCTGCATCATTAACTAAAAAGTAGATTACCGCTTATAGGGTAATATTTCGACTACCGCGGTCAAGTAAGCCGTTTCTGGTTAGAGGGCCTTGAATATTTTAGTTTGACGCCTGGCGTACCTACTCACCACCATCATTTTTTTTTTCCTTTAAAATAATGGCTATTCATAAAACCTATATGAATCGTTAGCTTAGTGAATCGACACTAATACGAACATGGAATGTATGAGATAAAATCTCCTCCAACGTCATGTTTCCAAGATATACGCTTTCAAAGTTAAACTAGTGGCGCCGTCGGTAAGTTGACTTATTACTAAATTGAAGGTATGAATGAATTGGTTCTAAAAATATTGTTTTACTGTAATTTATTGCGTAACTTTAAATTTTGTCTCAGAAAAACCTAGTTCGTATTAGTGTCAGCTATCGATTCATATATGATTTATGAGTGGCCGCTATTTTGAAGAAAAAACAAGATGGCGGACAGTAATGTATGCCGAAATCTTCAAAGCCCTTTATAATAGTTTTCATCTCGAACAAATACCGAAACCAAAACGGAACGGAAACTGTTTTCTCGCATTTTCAAAATCGCGTTTCTTTTAAGGCATGAAGTTTGAAGCGATATTACACTTTTCTGAATTCAAGAATCCTAATTAAAATAAAAGAAAGTGTGCTAAGAGCCTAATCCCGTACTAATCGAAGCGCACCAAGCATCGAACAAAACAGCAACAAAAATTAACTTTAATTGCTTCATTGCTAGACGGGGTAGTCGTAGCATAACCAATGTTAATTCTTTCTCCTAGTCTCCGTTATGGTCGGCACAAAGTTTTCGCAATACGGTATATCATGCTCTCTCTATGATTGTAATTGTTTATATGTATGTATGTATATTATTATTATTTAGGTATGTATATATTGTTGTAGTATTAGTTAGTAGTATATTTATATTATTTTGCTATGTTTAAGTAGTATGTAGTCTTATTATGTGAGTATGTCAATTTTTTCTGTTTGTGCGTTACATATTCCTTTATAAGGGCACATCCCGTCCCCTACCTCTTCCTTGTAAAGCCTCTCCATGCTAATGTTGCCTGGAAGAGATCGCTTTAAGCGATAAGGCCGCCGATTGTTACACTAGTTTTTAAGTAGATTTTTGTATTATGCATGTAATTTCTGGTGTGAACAATAAAGAGTTATCTATCTATCTATATCCAAGGATAATAAGGGCCATTAACTGGACAGAGTTTGGTATGGCTCCAGACTTCCTAACTCATCTGAATATAAAAAAAAATAAGAATTTTTCAATTAGTATTTAAATTTTTAACACTTAGAGTAGCGACCAATTCACCTTTTTGCTGCACTCTTCCTCCCAGTTAACGGGTATTATGTCATCGTATAGATTCACGAAGCGTTCCAACGGGCACCGATAGCCGCAGTTCGGGATGGACAGAACAATGGGTTCTGCTATTTCCGTAGTATTTCTATACAGAATCCTAACAAGATGGATTTGGGCAGCGTCGTCTGAAATCAAAGAATGTTGGTATTCAAATGACGGTCGAATACAGTATAATGGGTACAGGAGTAATCTGTGCATAAGGGACTTGTCCCGCTGCCGACGATGAACGAGCTGCGAGTAGAGCTATAAACTAGAAACGAATTAGCGAGAAGCGACTGTATAGTTCCGATAGCTTTGTCGCGGGGTTATAGCGAGTGTACGAGTGCGACGGAAGATTCTCGCACTGTAGTAGAGAGTGACCGCTGGGAGTCTCTAGGCGAGTGTTCTGATCTCCAAGCGAGCAGCGCTCAGTGAGTATTATGTTTGATAGCTCTTGTCGCTGCGAATAACTTGTGGAGATAGAGTTCTCGCCGGCTGTGTCAGCAGTCAGCGATCAACTATTAATATATGTCTCTTTTATTCACACGGGATCTACATTTATTATACTTTTCTTGAGCGAGAAAATAGTTGATATTTCGTCGCTTCCTCGTCGGCGGTGGGACAAGTGCCTTAGCACTGTATACTGTGTGTGTGTGACTGTGTGAGTGTCCTTTTGTGTGTGTTTTGTGTTTGTGCTACTCACCATAAACAAGCTCGAACAGTATAGTCGATGTGTATTCGGGACACCTCCCATCATACAATCCGAGCCCGTGGAGGACACTGCCAATATTCAGGTCATGGGCGCTGTAGATATTCAGCTTAAACGGAGGATTTCCATCCAAGTCTTCATATTGCTCAGTGTTGTAAGGGAGCTGAGAATTGTGATGGTGCATCATCTTAACCATGCTTTGGACGACTTCCTTTAAGAAAGGCCCAATTTTCAGCCGAGCCATCAAGGGCGTAGCCGTGTATGTTGTGAAGCTGGACAACAAAGATATGTAATGGTTAATCAGAAATACATAAAACACAACCATGATTAACACGGGCGAGTACTGTACAGAATAGCATGGCGAAAGAGCTCTGCCTCTTGTTCAGTAATTAGCCCAGTCAATATAGCGTAGTATAAACCGAAATAACTAATAACAGGATTTTTTTCTGTACATAATTGTAGAACCAATATCTCATATTATTATACAATAATTTTAAAAAATGCAAATCCGGAACAAACAAAAATTTTCATTTTGCAATATCTTCTCTATTTGCGCCATGTTAGAGTATATTTTAGATGACGATCCGAAGCACGGCAGTAAAGCGTCGGCGAGGATAATGTATGGCACAAGCGAGCTTTTACTATGTTCCAGAATAATTAAATTAATTTAATATTAATTCTACGTCAGCTAATTGTACCAAACACAATTTTATATTTATGTTATGATTTATGTCCGGGGCCTCCATACAAAGTTTTTTTTTTTTTATGTTACTCGGTGACGAGACGAGCAAGTCGCTCACCTGATGTTAAGCGTCACGCTTGCCCATAACAGTTCAGTGCCACCCAGAATTTGAACTTCAACAGTTCAACACTATGCGCGGCAATGCACTGCGCTCGTCACCCTGAGATGTTAGATGTTAAATCTCTGTGCCCAGTAATTACGCTGGTAACATTGCCCTTCAATCCGGAACACAGTAATGTTTGCACACTACTGCTTGGCGGTTGAATAACTGGCAAAGGTGTGGTACTTCCCCAGGCGGACTCTGCAAGAAAGCCCTACCACTACAAAAAAGTAAGTAAGTATAAGTCCCGTAACTTGACTGGGCTAAAGGTCGTCCGTGCGTCGTTCTACGTTTTTTTTTTTCCTCATTTGTCAACACAAGTCGGGAAGTAGCTACACCACAGATCACCCTTGATTCTGCATTCAGGACGCTCGTATCGCACAACGCATCAGTCTAAATACACTTATAAGAAATTACTCTGATTGGTTTATTGTTAGGCGCGAGTAGGCGTAACCTCGAGATAGCGAATGAGAAAGCTTGGTCACACTTTGGTGACTTTTTGTAGGTACAACGAATCTCGCAATGCGGTATCTAGTGTGATCTAAGACCTACACATAGGATTTACATCATAATTATGCTTAGTGTTGGCAAGTGTTCCCCGATGTGGCCCTGCAGAAGTAAACGCGCGCTATTCAAACTCTCCTTACTCAGCTAAGAGAGAGCGGAGGCAACTGCGAGCGGGGGATTTGGCAGTTCAAGATTATAGCGACGTCGCCCTAATGCGCAACGCCAAATGCCGAACCTACGCTATTGCCTGCGTGAGGTCTAACGAGTTACGAGACTACTGTGTTTCTATACGCGTGCGTAACTTCCTATAGACTACAAAATCGCTGGACCGATTTTGATGAAATCTTCACATTTTCAGATTAGCCCAGCAGGTGATACTGTGAAGTTTACTAGTACCAGTGCGAAGACGGGGCGGGTCGCTATTTTTTCTATAAATTATTATAATAATTATTATGTTACCTTATAATTTAATTTGCCAAGGCAGAAGATTCTTACCTGTATCCTGCTGGTTCAATCATCTGATCAGGATAAACCTCCGAGGTCCACGCTGGCAGTGTAAAATTATACAGTTTTTCTATTTTAAGGTCGCTGTAAATACTTGAAATGTCGTAATAATCTTGAACTTTAAAGCCTGCATATTTTGAGAGATAACTGAAAATATAAAATTAGGAGATAAATACAGGTTGTCTATTTAGTTAAAATGTCGTAATAGTGTTGTACTTTAAAGCCTGCATAGTTAGTTACCCCCGAATACTGAAACGTTTGTTAACTTTGACTACAGTCTATTGCTGCCTTTGTCATTTGCTTTGTGCCAGACAAAGGCAGTATTAGAATTAATCTGTTCTCAATCATAACTGACATTTGAGAGATAACTGAAAACATAAAATTAGGAGATAATCATAGATTACCAAAATCGTGTCCTGAATGTACAGGTTTTTAATCAGATGATTTATAACATCTATGCCTGTATTATAGAGGAATTATATCCTATTAACTGTTATAAATGCGAAATTTTTATGCGTAAATGTGTAAGTGTTTGTTCCCTTTCAAGTCTGTAACGGCTGACCATATTTTTTGTAGCTTATACTCTGGATTAAAACATAGGATATTCAGTTTCTGAAGGATAGCGTGTGAAACCGCGGAGCGCAGCTAGTACTATATAAAGTTAAATGTCTGTATAAGCTTGGATACATGTACTGAAATACTGACAAACTAATTTAAATCCTCTTTCATCATAACAATGCCTGATTTAGCTTGCCACAATTATCGTCTTCATATACCACCTTATTAATAAACGCGGAGAAAACTTGGAGCAGTTGCTCTGTCTTCTGTCTTTTTCAATCGAGTTCTAATTTCGAAAGAGCGAAAAGGACTAAACACTTCGTTACTATTCCAAGGGCACTCCACGTTTATTAATACGCGGGTTAGAGTTTCAGCACAAATTAATATTTACTTCAGTTTTAGTCTACCTGAATAAGGTATTTTTTTTCTCTTTAATTTTGGCTACAGCCAGCCAGTGTCAAGTTTTATATTTCAAGTGAACCACAATATTTCACAACAAAAAAGAAGTCTTAGTCATAGTCTAATTCAAGCTTAGTAAGTCACGGTCAAGTCCTAGTCGTGCCCCAGCAAATTGATAGACTTAATTCACTATGGGTTTCCATGGAGTTTTGACAACAACACGGTGAGTCACGTTTCACGACATTATTATTTATTGTAAATGGGACTTACTGATAGTTACTGGCTATCTTACTCTTTTTAAGTGCCAATTAGCCATATACTGTTATAGTTACTTACTTCATTAAATTGTTGTACTTTTGAAGTCTTTTTTTGTACGCTGGTGAATTTTTAACTCGATTACTTTCAATGTCGTAAATTGGGCATTTCCTATTCATGGCTAGGACTTCGTCGTCTTTTTCGGGCAGAGTATGGACAGGTATGGGCTGCCACTGGAGATTAGGATTCCATACCGAATCCGCAACTGGTGGATACATTCCTGTTGGCAAATGGAATTAACATTTTCATATTTCTCTCCTACTTACAAGAAACGAGTTTTGGCGAAAGAGTGTAATATGGTCGTGTTTTTTTTTTAAATTATTAATAGGCTTGCGTTTGGCTGCCATCATGTCTATTGTTAAATGAAGATGCAGTATATGATGGAGCATGCTTGCCTAGAAGAAACCGATTCACTAGCGAGTCGAAGACATTTTTTTTTTGTTTCTAGCTTTTTGTTACCTGGGCTCGTACCGTGACGTGCTTATTGCGATGATTGTTAGATTCAGCCGACAACACTGCATGACCATAAACCTTATCGTGCAGCGATTTGCACAGTTTGTGATTGCACAGTGTCATTGGTTGTACACACCAATCAGCAACAATAAGCACCATGCAGTATGGGCTCTGTGCAGACAGTGCACAACCAATTCCACATTTTCTTGATTCAACGCTCACTATTTACTTTTTTGTTGGCCTCCATTGTATGAAACTTGGTACTTACCAGCTAAATTTGTCAAGGCAGACATTAAAGTTCTATCAACATTCGTAGATCTCACATAAATTTCAGTAGGATCAAACTTTGCCGAGATTAGGTGCTGAAAACAGTTTTCTTTTTTATAAACAGCCAATTAGGTATCCAGTACTCGTAAATTTGTTTATTTATCAAAAACTTAGTAAGCAATCGCCTTGAACGACACATGAGGCCAAATTTAATTAATATGCTATTGGGATTGCCGAATTCTAGGCCATCCCAATAACACTTGCAGATTTTTCACAAAACTATGACTGGATAATGATTTATGATTCAAATTCAAATTCTTTATTTTACAAAATAAGTAAGTTTACAGTTCAGACCATAACTTTAATTTTAACTTACTTTCAGTCTAAATCATTCAATTCTAAATTTTTTTTCTTTTTGTTTGTTTAAGTTTTATTTATTTATTATGTTCATAGCCAAAGGAGGATGTTGGTCATGTTGGATTGCAGAGTGAGATCACAGAGAAATCCCTCCATTTTAAGGACCATTTACGTTTGACAGCGGTTCAGTAGTATGTTTATAAGGACAAACATCAAAGTTGCAATTGCAGCAAGCAATGCTTTAAAACATTGCTAACAGACATACTGTATAATAGGAAGGGAAACACTGTAGGTACTTATGGTGGATAATATATAGAGTGGTGGAATAATAATAAATTAAGTAAGCTATAATACAAAAACAAAAAATACTTACATTATAGCGGGCTCTTAACCATTTTCCCAAAGCATAGTGCTGTTTTTTACCAGTGTTAGTCAATTGGCCGAATCTTACAGGCCATAGGGATTCGTTTCGATATGGGTCCGTAGGGAACTGATTAACAGGCGTGCGGTCTCCGTGACGGTATATAACGGCAGCGTATATAATCTGCTCCTCGCCATCAACGATAGGACAATATGCAGCAAACACAATCCACGATAGAGCAAATAGTTTGCCTGTAGGTTTCATTTTACTTTTCGTGCAGTAACTTTTCGCATGGGTTCAGAGAGAGCACATATCACACGATCTCTACGGAGAACAAAGATTACTGTTTAATTTTGTTCTGTGCATAGATTTTCTCCCTTTCTTTCCTTAAAGGTTGTATGTCTCTGTAACACCCTCAAAGAGTAATATAATATAGGGGGACACGCATAAGCTTCTACGGTTTTAAATTCAGAGGTTAGTCTATTGAGTAATAAACATCAACACAAAAAAAACATATATACATAGAACCATTGTTGTTCCAAGTTGATTTTGGGCCTTTTGGGGCTGCCCAATCTAGATCTCAAAATTGCCGTATATTGGGACAATATTAAAAAAATTGCCGTATGTTCTAATTTTTCATTAATTTGCATACAAAATTATGATTATTAGCTTTTTTTTTACTGGGGCGCTAATCTCGACTTTTCGCTACAGCACTTTGTGACCGAATTCTGTCGCTATGACGCAAAAATTCCTCAACGAACACGCGAAAAAACTCAAACATAGCGTTGAATTTTGAACGCAAAAATCATTCGTTTTAAAGTTAGGGTGTCTATACATGGCCTGACCTGACATCGTATGAAAGGGACAGCTAGATTTGAATTTCACGGGAGCAAAAGAAACAAACTATTAAGGATAGCTTCTCCCTTTCGCTCCCCCAGAAACTTATATATATAGCTATCTCTTTCAAAAGCTGTCAGGTCAGGCCATGTAGCGAGGCCTTTACATACAACGCCATCTAGTCATTAGTTTGAGATTTACATACTTGGTACTGCCATGAATAAAAAAAGCGCTTCCAAATAGTAAGACTTTAAAGTATTTGGACTGAATATATTTTTCAAGATTTTTGTCATGTAAAAAAATTACAAATCATGTGACATTAACATTTTTGTCACGTTTTTTTTATTCATTGAGATATATTTTTCATTTATAGTTTATTTATTACAAACTACTTTAAGTAGTTACATTTTATTTTATATTAGGTAAACAAAATAATTCAATTTCAAAGTCATATTCTTTATTTTACAAAATAAGTAACTTTAATGGAGTTTTGGCAGGAACGTGAAGAAATCATATCGCGTCATTTTATTATTTTCTAAAACTTGTGTTATTTCGAGTGTTAATGTGTAAAAACGGTGAATGTTTACCCGTTAAGTGTTCGTGAAAATGCACGAGTGTTGGTGAATGATATAATGTCGTGAAACGTGAATTTTCGTGTTGTTTCCAAAACTCCATAAAAGGCGCTAGTAAAGTTTTCACCACTTTACTGGGGCATGACTTGGACTTGACCGTGACTTGCTTTGCTCGCCTTTGACCGTGACTATGACTTGTTTGATAATATCTAACAAAACTTGAGAATATATATGTATACTTGACACTGGCAAATGCATAAGACGTTCGACGCCAAAATCCTCTTAGGAGGAAAGGGAAAAAAAAAGTCACTTTACAGTTCGGACCAAAACGTCATTTAGAACACCTTACCTCTTGTACCTACTAAATAATTACAATAAAATTAAAATTAAAAATCAACAATATAAAAGTTAGACAATAAAACTTTACAAAGCGCACACAATGAAAAATAAAAAATTATGACTACTTAATTTACTTAACAAAAATAGTATACTTTTCGTATATATAGACCATGTGTCTGCAAAAATTTCGAGTTGTGTTTGTGACGACACAAGCGTATTAAAGTGTTACTTTTAATACTATTATGTTTCAGATTTATGACTATTCTATAACATTTATTATTTATTTATTAGCAACTGCTATAACGGCTGCCGTTCCAAAGTATATCCGTTTAGCGTTTAGTTGAAAATTCTATCACACTAATCTAAATGCGAAAGTCTGTGTGTAAGTATGTAAGTGTGTTTGTTCGCGTTCAGCTCTGTAACGGCTCAACGGATTTGAATGGAATTTCGTATGGAGGTAGCTTATCCCCTGGGTTAACATCAACAAAAAAATGGTGTAGGAAACCATAAGTTTATTTTATCAGACTTTTTCAATGATACCCCACATGTAGGGGGATATGCGAAAAAAATAATTGTATCCTGACTTTACATGACAGCCATCCTATTAATATAAAATTATGTTTTTTTTATTCTTCCAACCACCTTAAAAAAACCTGTTCAACGACACCCCACATGATAGGGAACAGCGAATGAGGCGTTTTCCAAAAAAAAAAAAGGAGTTCTAAAATACTTACTAGATGGCGTTATAGTCCTATCGTTTTACCTGTCATTGTCATTTCTGTCGAGATATTTTATGTTTATTTTTTAAATTGTAAATTTTGGCTCCACACGTGTATTTAGCCAGTGTCAATTTTACTATTGTAATAATTCAAATGAAGTCAAATACATAGTTACATTACTTTAAATTGTCTAAATACACATGTCGAGCCAAAAAACATGAGAAAAAAAAGGCACACGTATATTTTTTTGTCTTTCATGTCTTGACAGTGACAGAAAAACCTCAAGGTACATCTAACGCCATCTATTGGGTACATTTATTACCAGTTTTTTTTTTTTTTGGAAAACGCTTCATTGTTTTTTATTCCCTCTTTACACGTATGGTATTTCATGCATGTAAGTTTATAACTTAGGAAGTTATAACGCTGTAAAGAATTCAGACAGGCAGACAGACAGACAGACGGACATGACGAACTTATAAGGGTTCCTTTTAGTACTACGGAACCGTAAAAACTACAACTTCGTTTTTTGTCAGCACGCTGGCGGCATTACCAATCATGGCAATACTTAGGTATGCGTTGCGCCTGAAAAACACTAGCATTTTGGTCACGTGTAGCACCAACCAGGCGCTCTCATAGAATTTTTAAAACGAGATGAGCTCCTGACCCGACCCCCACAGATCCAATGTCCGTAATAATAAAATTTAATGTAAGATTCAAAGACATAAAGGCCTTAAATAATGGGGAGAATTCTATCTGAAGAAGAATTCTGAATAATATTGTCAAAAGTCTCTTACCACAATTTAATAACATTATGCTTTTAAAAGTCGTCAATCATCTTATATCTCAACAAATAAGTGGTCCAATCTGAAAATCACTATTGGAAATTCACCCTAAAGCCTAGTTTTACCCTATTTTTTTAAGCCCCTCTTACGCAAAAATCGTGAAACACAGATACAGGGTATTTTCGTGAAGCCCTTGATAAGAGGAACCAATTTTTTTCGGATTGACGTCACCGCTTGGACCACTCTTTATATTATGATATTGTACAATTTATTGTGTGCATCTTTATTCTTCTACTAAAATTACTAAACAAAGTTAAATATAAATAATGTATGTGCAATTTACATTATCAATTCAAGCCGTGCCAAGCTAAAATGCAGTTAATGATTATTAAAATGCCAACATTAAGAAATCTGAATGCCATCAGCCTTGAGTTTCTAGAATACTAGAGGTAAAGTCTAGACTAAACTTGAACGCATTTGGAATATTTTATGAACACTGGAGCCGATCAAAATAAGTATATAGAGATAAATACGAGGTTTAACTTACTTATATAGTATTTTGTTGGATCTAAATTATCCTAAAAAAAAAAATACTAAATGATATATTGGTACCTATACATACATATAAAAAATAAAAAATTAACTTGTTTGAACTACACTTGCTACATGTAACGTGTTTTTTTTTGTAATTTTCTGGACGATGCGTATTGTACGGCGAGACCCACAGAAAATGTGTTGCTGCTGCCAAGGCTTAGATAATATAAAATGGTGAAAATCATGGTGAAAATCAGTCATTTTGGGAAAAGGTGAATTTGAGATTTGTTCAAAATTAGATACTTAAGTACAATATAAAAATAGATTCTAATAGACCGGAAGGAAGATTTAGGGGTAATTTTCCCATAACTAGCAAACCAATTTGTGCATTCTGCTAAATTCAGTGTTAACTGAGACTATACACCGCGAAAAAAAAATGTTTTGGATGTAATGTTCCTTTCTTCGAAATCCAAATAATATTTTATATTTTTCAGATCCAAAAATCAAGCCCCAGATCAGCAAAGTAGGTTTTATGGAAATTGTAATTTAGCATTTAAATTTAAAAGAAAAAATACATTATCATAAATATTTGGATCAAGCTAAGTAGTCTCTTGAGTGGCAGCCTGGCCACTTCGTAGTGTGCGTAGTTTTTGAAAAAGTGGCGGGCGGTCACGAGGTAGCCGATCGTCAATCATCAATATATGGACGTTTTTTTTTACCAATTGGCAAAAAGCAGGAAAATGGCGACCACCACTCGTTATTAGCGCAACAGTCGATATTTATATCATTCGCGGACCGAAGGTTACGCGGGTAATTCCGACGTACGTAAGTAGGTACTCGTATATGCGCCAATTTTGCCCCACCACGTCGCCATGGCACCTTATGATAAAATATCCGCGGCTATTTGAGAATTTTTTCTTTGTCTATTACTACACCTGTTGTCGATTTAAAAAAACTTAAAAAAGCTGTTTTACAATTACTTATTTTGATAACGCAAAGGTCTGCAGGCCTTTTTTTTAGGTTTAGAACGCGCGCCGCTGTAATATTTTGTGCACCACCATTTTTATCCCGCAAGAACGAGACTGTCTTATCCACATTCTAGCTTTGTCACGTTGACGCGAAGACAAAACGGGTGGACAAAACTTTATCCCGGCGCGTGCTAACAGGCCTGAGGGAAGTGTACTTATCTACAGTTAAGTTTACAGAAGAACGGTTGGAAACGGACGATTCAATGCCTCCTAATTAAGTAATTAGAAAATTGATGAGTTAAACAAGTAAAATAACCCTGAATACTTGAATTGAAGCCAGACTTCAGCAAGTTTACAAGTACTAAACAACCACTTTCATCGTATTACGTAGGTACAAATATTTAATTAGCGTCTATTTTGACCTCGTCTGTCTGCCGGTTACCTAATCAAATTCCGGAGATCCATTCTCACCTATGACCTCTATGAAAGTCTAGCGTCATTTGATATATATGTATCTACCTCCTACCCATACATCTCGTACACTAATATACGTAGTATATTAGTACATATAGTAGGTACGAGATACTCGCAAGATGTGTTATCGGACTCATGCATGGGCATAATAAAAATGTTTTCTCTGTGTAGTTACATAACTTGATTTAAGTAACTACATACATTGTATTGGTTGCGTACTGAGCTTTCACCCGCTGATCATCCCATGGGATAATGTAACCAAGGAAAAAAAAATAAAAATTAAGTACACATCAAAAAATACATAACATAACAACAAAATGGAATGGGCCCAGCGGTAAAAGAAGTATAGGGCGACCCCGTAAACGATGGATTGATGATATCAAAGCTGTAGTAGGAAAGGAATGGATAACAAAAGCTAAAGATAGAGACACATGGAATAAGCTGGAGGAGGTCTTCACCCAAAGAGGGGTTCCAACTCGAGAAAGTGAAGACGAAATGTAATATTATATAATTTATAGATAAGATTAGAATAAGAATTGAATATGTGATAACTTAAAATTCTAATTTTAATACTAATTAGATACAAAATTATTTTAATGTTATTTAGGAGATGGAAATGGGCTTTATTAATATTATCCAGTAACACTTTTTTGCAATGCAAACTAAAATTGGATAAACAGTGAGCTTTGGCTGAGATCTTGCCGTGTTACTATCTCAAACATAAAGGTTTAGTTTTGAAATTTACATATCCTATCCGTCTGCGTTAGCTACAGTCAGAGTGATAGAGACAAAGAGGTTCGCTCCGCGATTTGCTGATGAGCATCGAACAGCTCTTCGCTTACCTCCATGTGGCCACTAATCCGTCAACGTTTTAGTCAAGACAATGTCATCACTCTGTCTGTCTATTATGTCCTGCCCAACTCCATTACCTTGATTGTCTTTCCATTGTCACGGACCTTAGTTTTTAAGTTTTACCATCATATTCCAATGTTTATAATATGGCAAGAACCTTAAGAGGCACGACGGTTGGGTCAAGTG
Organism: Apocheima hispidaria; assembly: GCA_947579745.1. NCBI lineage: Eukaryota > Metazoa > Arthropoda > Insecta > Lepidoptera > Geometridae > Apocheima > Apocheima hispidaria. The sequence continues at coordinate 5,609,591 of OX388149.1, read as the reverse complement.
TCAGATTTAGACGGCAGGTATCCTGGTCGCAGCGCGCGTTATCATGCGCTTCCTTTACTCTGCAGCCCTACCCACCGGTAGCCTTGGCCCTGTCCCGCTGCCCGCGGCACTATAATTTTCATGTTTTCTATATTTTGTAAAAGATTTAAAATGAATAAAGGGCATAATAATGTACCTAACATTATTTTCAAGCAAAAGAACCAATTCATCAAAAAGAATAGGCTTCGTCATGAAATAATTTTCCTTATTATCCTAAGTGCCTACATCTATGTCAACAACGATACAGTTTCCGATGCACCGTTAGAGCGAAGGTATCCAAGTCACGGTGCAGTACTCGACGTCACAACTACAATAGAATAAGGTTGTTAGAAGCAACAATGTGGACAATGTTGGCACGTAGATACGCAGCTCGTTTTACCTACGAAGAATATAAAGCAGGCAGCGGGTCGGCGGGCGGTGCGGCGGCGACCGTCGCTGCACCTACCGTGCCCTCTCCCTCCGGGTGTACCGAAGGAGCCCGAGTGCCAACGTTAGATCAAGCGTGGCCTCCGTCCGCTGTGGACCTGCACGCAGCTATTCCGCGTAGAAAGGACCGACTAGTGCACTTCGCCACGCGACGCCACCAGCCCCAACACACACCACAATGAAGATCCTGCCCCTGTAAGTGATTTATATATTTCTTATATTCACCGACGCATTTCCAATGTTCAGAACTTGCCCAATCTTTGAACTCCGATCTGCTGTGCGACTGCATTTGCGAAGTATATATTTTTAAATCCTTCCATTACTTATATCCATTAAGGATATATTTTGAACACCGGAAATATATCGGAGAGCATATTAAATTTACTCCAGTGAGATCCCTTCCACTAAAATATATTCTTAGTGAGCATCGACGTTGCCTATGTTGATGACGACATCATTTGAAAGGAACACTCTGAAAGGTGTACTTAGAGCTTTAGAACAATCTAACGAGTACATCTGACTATGCTTTGAAAGCTTTAATAACAGCGCATTGTGTCACATACTCACTGCAATGCGTAATTTGAACCAATATTAGTAGGTCTGTATAAAAAACTGTTTTGCCTTTCTAATATCATTCTCAATGGTAAATTGTATCTACTATGTGGCATTGGACAAAGGCATCTGAACGGCCTATTGGCAATTACTGGTTTGTTCTAGTATATCAACAATGTACTTATTTACTGAGATCGTTAGTAATTAAGTAGTTCGTAATTTGTCATTTCGTCATTTTTGCCTAGCAAATCTATTTATTAAGACCACTGACTGACCCGGTGTAACAAACCAATTAATTTTCAAATTAATTGAGCGTAACCCGAGAACCGGTCTGGTCAATGAGTCGGTCCCATGTCGAAAGTTGCGACCTACGATTAGGCAACATAACGCTGTAGGATGATAGTCGCACCATACTCTAGTCTCCTATAGGCCGGCGGGCGGTATTTCGCTAACGAGCACTGGCATAACTGGCATTTATGTAAACGGTTCTACTTATCATTATTAATCTATGAGATTTAATTTACGATTACAAGTTTGTATGGTAAAAAAAAAAACCCGTTTATGGTATCGTACCCCCAAATACTGAAACGCTTGTTAACTTTGACGACAGATTAAGTCTATTGATGCCTTTGTCATTTGCTTAGTGCCAGACAAAAGCAGTATTAGAATTAATCTGTTGTCAAAGTCAACGAACGTTTCAGTATTCGGGGGTAAGTCTGTATTACTTGATAAGTTCATAATATCATAATAATCACGAGCAGTTACGAAACATAGAGGCCGACATTTTCATATTTCGCAAACGGTTAACCTGAAAAAACCCCACTA